>CM055097.1:48072051-48672051 GCA_029204225.1 Diphasiastrum complanatum
AAATCTATATAAGCCGGAGATGTTTATCTTTGAGAATCCAAGTATGTATGAAGGACGAGAGATGCTGAGAAAGATAGACACATCCAGTAGGAAAAAATGGCGATAGTGAGGATCCACCTGATGCTGAACCATTCCATTGACCTTTTGAGTAATGAACATGAGACATCCAAGATACTACTACTCAACCACAAGAACAGGTTTGGAGAGGTAGTGGTACAAACCTTTTGGTGCAAGAAGGATTGAAATTGCAGGTTAGAAACGCAAGGAGACGGATTACCGTGGGATACATTTTCACCAGGAAGCCCGATCACCTGACAGAAAGCTCCTAAGTGGGTTTGAGAGATTGATGAGAGCCACGAATAGAAGACTTTCCAGGATCTTCTAAACAGGGAGAGCTACGAAAGATCAACAAGAGAGAATAAACTACCCTGAAAGGTATGAGCAAATTATGCTCTGTTATACAGCATTATTCAAATCAAGAACCATCGACATTATGGGAAGCGAAGGATATGACATTTGGATCAAAGCCATGGGAGAGGAGAATGGAGCCAATTGCTAAGCATAGCACATGGGACTTAGTAGAACCACCATTGGCTGAAACCCATTGGTTGCGAAGGGTATAAGAACTAAGTACCATGCAGATGAAGCATAGCGAAAGCACAAAGCATGATTGGTAATCAAGGTTAACACACAAAATGAAGGCATTGACTATGAGTAGAACCCTTTGCGCCGGTGTGGTAAGTGGAATACTCTATGTCTACTATTGCTTAGCTTCACACATTTTGGTTGGCCCTTTGCATCAGATGATGTGAAATCTGCTTTTCCTAAATGTTAGTTAAAGAAGAAGTTCATGGATCAACCTGAAGCTTTGTAATGAAAGGCCAGGAAACTAAAGTTTGTCCGCTTGGAGAAAGCCGCTTTATGGTCTTAAACAAGCACCATGTGTTGGTATAGCAGGATTGAATGCCTACTTTCGTTACAAAGGGGATGTGAGAATACATTCTGATTCAAAATCTATATGTCTTATGCTTTGATGGTATGGTTGCTTTGATTGCTCTTTATGTTGATGACTTGATATTACAGGAAATAATCAAGAGATGATAGACATAATCAAGAAAGACCTCATGAAATAATTTGAGATGACGGATCTCAGCCTGATGCATTACTGCCTTGGAGTAGAAGTGTGGCAAAAAGGACATGAAGTGGGTTTAACACAGTGAAATATTTCAAAGAGCTACTACACAGGTTTAGGTTGCAGGATTGCAAACCAGTAAACACTCCTATTGAGCCAAGTAAAAAGCTTTCTAAGCTTGATGAATCACAGTCATTTGATGCTACGATATATAGACAGTTAGTAGGGGAGCTTGATTTACCTTACACAACTAGACCAGATATATGCTATGTTGTTGGCATTGTAAGTCAGTTATGGCAGCACCTACGGAAACGCATTGGAAAGCAGCTAAACGCATTTTGCATTATGTGAAAGGCATATCAGAGTATGGCTTGATTTACAGGAAGCATGATGGTTTAACCTGAGTTGTGTGGGCTATGTGGATGCGGACTGGGGAGGTGACTATGATGATCGTAGATCCACCACAGGATATATATTCCAGTTTTGTGGTAATTGCTTTTCTTGGTCTAGTAAGAAGCAAAGTACAATTGCTCTTTCCACCACAGAAGCAGAGTATAAGGCAATGTGTAGTGCTGCACAAGAAGCTATATGGTTGAGACAAATCTTGGAAGAAATTGGCATAAAGCAGAAAAATCCCACGACTTTACATAGTGACAGTCAGAGTGGCATTCAACTAGCAAAGAATCCAGTGTTCCATGCGAGAACTAAACACATTGAGATTCAATATCACTTCATACGTGAGAGGTTGCTGAGTCGTGAAATTCATGTTGTTCATTGTAGCACAGAAGAACAACTAGCTGATATTTTCACTAAGCCACTTACTGGAGAAAAGTTTGATAAGTTTAGATCAAAACTTTCTGTATTTAAAGTTTGTTGACTTTAAAGCTATGTATATGACTGTATAAAAAAGTGACTCTATTTTAAAGGAGAGAGTTAGAATTAAAGTTAGAATCACTGTGTGACTGTAAGTGGGTCCTGTCAGTGGATAAGGATCAGTTGGCCTCGCCACGAGGCAAGTCGACGGGACACGCGTCCTACCAACGACAACCTGGGTCATGCATGGGTTGCCTGAGTGAACAACTATATGTACAATGTAATTTCATTTTGAGAAATACAGTTGCTATGTGAGCTTGCTGAGGAGAGTGATTTTCTGTCTGTGTTACTGTGTAGCATGATCTGTGTTCCTGTGCAAAGCAAATTCTAAGTAAAAGTGTTCAAATGGTGGAAACCTCTTCTTGGTGCATGGAAATGGTTTTCAATAAAAGAAGCCTTGTCATTGATATGGTAATCTTGCCGCAATTTCAGGTTTATTTGTTGGTTTTCTCATCAAATCCATGCCAAATGATGCACTTGAGTAGCTATTTTTAGCTACTTAAGTTTTGGAGAGAACTAGCATACTTATCAAGCTATTTTTTAAGGAAGAGTGTGAAAATTATGCAAAATCTAGCTTGATGATTTTACATTTTCATGTACATATGTATATCACACTTGTGTGAAGCATGTTCCCACATGTGATCAATTATAGTCCTATTTGCATTAGTTAATTCATGCCATAGAATAGCTTGTTTTTCAAAGCAATGTGAAACTAGACAAAAGCTAGTCATGTAGAAGCATGCCAAGTGTCATCATGAGGTTGGGCACCAACCCCCTCATGACTTGTACAAATCAAAAGCATGATTAGGCATAGTTTACCACCCTCATCTCATTGGTCTATGGGGTCCAATCACATTTAGAGGTTCAAAAAGAGTGGCCCAATAATATTTCAAGGCTCTCCATGTGCAAATTAGTGTAGGAACTCAAGCTACCACTATATATGATGATAGTTCCTTTGTACATAAGAATTTTGAGAGTTAATCAAGTTTTTGTCTTACAAACTTTTGGTCTATTCTCTCTCTACCCGAGAGCTTGGTTGCTTTATCTCTCTACCCGAGAGGAAGGTGCTTGTTTGGCTCTTCCATAGTGAGATTTACTTAGTTCTTTCAAGGATATGCATGAAACTTGCTTGACTTTGGATGATGATTGACTTTTGTGTACAAGAGCTCTTGCCTAGATCCAAATTGTGTTAGATAGCTTTTGAAAATCTGAGTTGATCAAGAGTAATTTGGTAGTATGCAAACTCTCGTGCATGTAAGTCATGGATGAGCAATAACAACAAGTTACCTCACGAAAGCTCAAACTTGAGATATTTCTATATCCTCATCAAATACATTTTGTGTTGTCAATATTCAAATTCAATGTGGAGGAAAACAGTGAGCGCTCTTCCAATCCAAATAACTAACCACTAAAGGTCATGTAAAAAAGGGCCCTTGGGCCTATACGTGAATGGAAAGGCGAGAGCCTTTTATGAATAAGATGTCAAGGTGTGAGACATCAACACACATCAAACCATCAAGAATAGTGCTATCCCTTCAACAAGGGGCATGATTTAGCACATACAAATTAGATCTGGTTTCTGATATTCAACAATGACAAGATCTTAAGTCATATGTAGTCCATCCAACCTAATAAAAAGATTTCCTGATCTCATCTTCACCTTCTTACTTGCAATAAAATGTCAACTCAATTTCTTGCAGCCCACATAATACATAATACGATTTTAGCTACAACAAAGTTTGACACTCACATGCCTTACAAGATGTTGCAATTGATGGAGCTATCTAAGGTGCTTGGAGCATGGCTGTCATATCGACGAGGAAGAGTTTTTCGCCATCTAGAATAAGCCTCGTGTTACAGATAGCTCCAGCATCTGCATTTAGCACATGTGTTCGACGGCCACCAAAGTACCTCGATCCCCAGCTGCAACAGCTTGTCTATACTTTCTGGCACCCAAACAACTCTTCCCAATTTTGGTCCTGAAATTTCACTGGGATGATGAGGGAAAATTGTGCAGCGTTTAAGTAGTGGAAGATATTCTGGAGCATTGGACACGAAAATGTTTTCGTGACATGAGCTTGTTGATTTGAAACCATCGATTCCTTGCAAGCTTGACCTTGGTGAGCTCAATTGACTTTCCGTGATTGTTTTTCTGCTGGGTTTCATTCCTTTACCTTCATATGGTGCCAAGCTTTGAGACTGAGACAAGGAGGATGCTGAATTGATTGAGTTCTCATCCTGTTGTACCTTTTCAGAGACGCTTTGTTTTTCCAAAACATTCTCAGATTCCAACACACGTTGTTGTCCTTGTTGACGTATACTAGTAGTTTTGGATGCGTTTTCTGTTTGTCTTAAGCGATGCTCCTCCAAAGCCACCATAGCTTCCGAAGCTGGCAGTTCTGTGCAAGTTCTTGTTGATACTGATGATTTGATAGCATTTTAATAGCAGTGATGAATTAGTACAACTTTTATAGCGTAATTGTTGTAAATAGTATTTAATTTGATCATTACACCGGAACCCCATTTGATTACTTACCAAGTACATCGGGGCAGAAATGATTGATCTGACAGTCATCGAGTACGGCCTTTGGATCAACTAAAAGAGTTGCTGTTTTCTCTTTAGCCTTCTCCAAAAGAGAAATTAGAACTTTGTTGCGGGATCGGTGACCTTCATGCAATGGAGTACGCCCCCATCTGCTCAATATGAAAATAATTCAGTTTTCAAAAAAGAGAAAAATCACTTATAAACCTATTCCTCCAAATTAGAGCGATGGGGCTTCTAGGCACGCACACACAGAGGAACAACTCGTTCCTTGAGGAAAGTGGGGAGATGATAAGCAATCACCTGTCTTTTGCAAGGATATTTGCTCCTGCATTTAACAGCAATTTTACAACTAGAATAAACCCTTCAGCAGCTGCAATGTGCAAAGGAGGTCCGATGATCATAGTCTGTTGCATTGGGGTCAACTTCTAGCTGCAGGAGGCGCTTCAAGAATCCTAAATCTCCATTGATGACAGCATTGCAAAGGCAGATACCAGGATCTTTTAATAATAGAAGTCCACCTCTCTCTACGAGTAATGAAATAATATTGTCATATCCACATTTGACAGCTTCCATCAACGGTGTATTCCCGAAGTTGTCTGAGTTTTCCATCACATATCAACTGTCAGGGTATGGAATTCAGGTCTCACTTGTCACATGACTCTGGAAAACGACAAACAGCACAGAGAAGCAGTATAAGGATGCTAGCTAGCTCACCAATGCTATTCACATTTGCACCCTCCTGTATAAGGCACAGAACCATGTCCTCATAGCCTCTAGATGCTGCCAAATGCTGATAAATAGGACTCACGTAAGCAGTTTGCAAAGGTTGCAGGTAAATAAAACTCAAAAGTGCTTGAACTTCTTTCATTCTCTCTACATTGCTATTTGCGGAAACCTACCAAACAACTTCCTTATGTGAAAAAGAAACTTTGTAACAAAGGATAAAGAGCTGAATTGCATTTTTTGATAGAAAGTTGAGTTTGGGCATGTGCACTTCTACGAGCACAGGAGCAACTCAACGGATTCCACCCAGAGGGCACACATGATGTTCAAATGAATGCTATGCAATGTTTTCATGATAGGCATTCTGGCTATTGGCCATAATAGATGATTGCCCACAAAAGGTCATTTCTTCGTATTAACAGACGAAACAATCCCTCAATTAAAATTTGAGTAATCATGCAAGTGATACTGTGACTCTGACGTTTGGGTGTGTACATGTATGCATCTCTGCTAAGAATTGATCTTGCATTACTGCTTCAGTTATTCTTTAAACTAAGCCTAGCAAAAAATTCATTATCTTCATTCTGTTGTGGTGCAGCTCTTTTCTATCAGATTAACATGTGTCTTTGTTATTTGTTTGCTCTGGAGCTGGCTTAAGAGACAAGCCATTGACTCTTAATAATTGGTTCACAGAGTCACTCTCCATGATAGTTTGCTCATAGCTTTGTATATTACCATACAAGCAGATATGTGTTAGGATGCAAACTATGAAATTTTGCCTGCATAGTACATATTGTGCACAAGTTTATTACAAGACTAGTCAATTGTGTTAGATAAACAATCTTCATTGTAATGCCAATGATTGAGAAAAGTTTATATCATTCAGGAAGCACAGTTCGGCCAATATGTTTCAGTTCTAGAGAAAAGCTTCTATTCTCATCAGCAGAGCAAACAGTAAGTGCACAACGTAAACCTTAGGCAGCCTCAGTCTTCATGCTTGTGTTCTTACTTCTTGCATTGAGACTCTATGTAATAGCAGATCCTTTGAGTTGATGATTATGTAGGAGTAGATGATGAAAGATTTATTTGAAATACTAACCAAGGCGTTTTTCTTCATAGTCTATTCCGATTTTCTTTAGGGCAGATTCTGATAAATATTTAGGAATATATCAAACTATTCAAGATCTGGTTAGAATGCACACCAGGGGGGTTCTTCCATCATAATCCGTTCTTGTAGGATGCGCTCCAGCTTTGATTAAACTCTTCACTTGTTGTAGATCTCCTCGGAAAACAGCAGCATTAACCCTGAGAGCAAGCTCTATTTCTTGCTTTGCCACTACAAAGGAGATGTCAGATGGAAATTGCACCATTCGACAATCTCCTTCTTGTTCCTGCATTACAGTACCCGCCACTCAATACAGCCCTTAGCCAACAGTTACGATGAGAAAACAGCTTTGGAATCTTTATGTGAAGAGATATTTATCAGAACTTTTCCATATGTTACCTCTAACAAATTGGTGACAATCTGACGACCATCTTTAAAGTATATCTGCATGATATTGTCAAGCGATTGTTTATCAAGCCGCAGCAACTTGCATAGCTCACAGACACGGACCGTGTAAGGTTGAGGAACGCTAGATAATACAGCAACTTTACCAAAGATGCTTTGGGGCTCAAGCTGTGAGATAATTTCTTCAGAACCATCGTCTGCTATCAGCACCTCCTCCTACGCAGGCAGCCAGGTGTTACACATTCTCACCGTCAGATGTTCTAAAACTCATGAGTCAGATGATCTTGCATCTTCAATTCTATTGAAATAAACATTGCAAAAAGGAGTTGATGAGTAATTTGACTTTTTGACTTGAATCCTGATTCTGTCCTGTTGGATACATTTTCCAAAATAGAATGTTGTGTATGTATGTATAGAATCATAAAATAGTAGCACCGATGCCTTTGTCTTAATAGAACTATACCAGCAGTCCATGCGAAACGATATAAATCTGATCGGCAGCATTTCCCTGTTCCATGATGACTTCTCCAGGCAAAAAGTACTCTTCATGCATCTGGTTCACCTGCAGTTCTTTTTCAGTTTAAGATGGTTGGACTTTTATCATGCTACTCCACCATTCCTCGTGAATCTATGCCCCAAACTTGGCTCAATTTAACAAGATTGCCACAGAATCTATGTAAGCACTGAATCCAACGAGAGACTTTCCAAAGACAGTTAATTTGACCCGTGACTGATGCTATTGCTAGTTTTGCAGGTTAGCTTACATAAAAATTAGGCGCTACATTGAACACTCACAAGCTGGCTAATGAATTCATTTGAGCAGTTCTTGAACAGTGGAACATGCTCCACTTCGCTCCGGTACAAAGCTTGAGAAACCTGCCAAAGAAATAGATGCTTTGAGCAGATTCAACGGTTGCATCAATATGTTATTCAAGGCTAAAGAAAACGACTGTAGCAAACGTAGGCAAATGTGCAGTTCTGAGCCTTATATCAAGACATCAGAAGAAATTCTTATTGCTTCTGTTATGGACGATTTTCATGAACTTCGAAATAAGAAAACGCTTCACTGGTACCTTGTAGTTATAAATTAGCAACATATGACAATCATCAATCAGCAACATTTAACAACGATCACTCAAAGCTAGGTGTAATCTTTTCTGGATATACGAATTTGCCCAATCTAAGTGCGTTTCTTGTATGATGACTGATCAATATACACCAAAAATTAGCAGCTGTGGGTTGAAATAAAAAAATGAGTAGGGAAAAAGTTACGTTTAGATGTGGTATCCTCAGGGATCTACTGAGAAAATTTGCGCGATTGTAACAGGCAGCTATTGCAAAAAGTCACCCTTCAGAAAGTAAGCTCTAATTACTTGAATAAAGAACAACATTGACATTGAAGAGACCTGCAAGAAAGAAATCACAATAGAAATTTAAAGAGGACTATGGCGTGCAGATTATTTGTTCTGATTAGTAATACCCGACCTTTGCTCGTATAGAAACCGGAAGATCTTCAATAATGCTTTCCTCCATAAATTTGCTCTCGTACCGAAGACGCGTATGGTTCTTCATCTGCTGCCGTAGTCTTTTACCCAAACTATGTCTGTTCATGTACTTGATGAGCATTGCCATCTTATCTCGAAAGTTTTCAGTATTGGAACCCTTCACAATCAGCGCCGTCATATTTCCGATGAGGTATGCTCCAAGAATCATGTCGAAAGAGACATATATCATCACAAACACCATTTCTTTAGGATTCACTGCATGTATATCACCATAACCTGCAACATCAACGACAGTATCAAGACATTATGTACACTAGCAAGCTGACAGCAGACGTGCACTGAATTTTGGAATGTGGCTGCCGATAAGGATGAACAGGTGAAATTTTTGACTGAAACAATTGCTGATATTATGGAGGCTTAGAACAGAATGGGCTGTTAGCCATGATCCTGACAAAGGTGCTGCATTTTTTGAGAGACATGCACTCCCAGATCTGTTGCACATATTAGCACAAGGCAACAGATCTGGGAGTGCATGTCTCTCCCGTTCATCAATTTAAAGGACTGTATTCGGCAGAACATCGCTAATGGAAGGTTCACAGATGTTCTTTCTCGACGTCTATACATAGATGATAGATCTTAACCTTCCTGATTAGTACAGAGCTAGTCGTGCTAGTGATTCTGGTGCGATCATCTTCTTGTGTGCACTTTCAGATATTATCGAGTGATGTAGTCATATCATATATGTACTGCAGCCTGCTATGTGCATCATTCCAACCTTTACGTGATTTTGTAGCAAAAATTTAGACTTGCAAAGAGGTGGTAAGATGTTTTTACTACGTTTCATGTCTGAAAAGTTCTTTTCGTCTTTCAAGGCCCTTAATCTCTGCTTGATATGAACTTTGAAGGATACAAAAAACTAAATCAGTAATTCGATTGATCCTGCCAGGATTGCCTTCGTTGGTGCAGGTTAAAAGACAACTTTATGTTCATTGTCGCGAGTAATCAGACCCAATAAGGTTGATTGTTTGGTCCTAATGTTAACTATGCGGAAACAAGTGAATGAAACAATGATAGAATTCAGAGGTTCAAGTCAGTGGAATGAATTGCTTACCCACAGTGGACATTGTCAGGATCGCCCAGTATAAAGCAGTAATATATCTCGTTGCCAGTGGAATATCTCGAAAGTTGTGATACGAGGTTCCTCCTAATGTAATGCTTCCAATCCAGGTGTCGCTTTCCAACGCTACTGGCTCTGTTGTGGCTAGATAATAGAATATGCATGCAGCAGTATGCGTGCAGTATAATTCCACTGTCAATAGCTTTGCAATCCGTGCACCAAAGTAGCTAATTCGGATGTCTTTTTCGAGCTTCCGAAAAAAATCGTCTACTTTACGGACACGATAGAGACGAACCCACACTAGAAAACGCAATCCTTCAATTTTTCCTGAAGCCTGAATAAATTACCAAATCAATACAGCATAAGTATTTTGGTTGCTAGCCAGAGAATTAGACAGAAGTTCATGCTCTCAGTTTCAAAAGGAATTTTGGGCTGCACCTTATATACCATATCCCACGGCATACATCCTAGCAAGTCCAGAAAAAGGTCGGTCTTTGCATATCTGCCAGAAGACATGCATGCAAGAGTCTGTAGAATTAAGGTTCCTGATTGTGTAACTACAGTGAAGGAAAGAAGCATGAGAGTCGGAAAATCATAATGAATTCCGGAAAATGACGCAGTTATATAATCCAGAGCCAGCTAGTTATGGTGTTGTATCAATCTATGCATATGGACGTAGTCTTGGTTTGTTTTTCGCACTCCGTTTCTGATAACAAAACTGGAAAGCGTGGAAGAAGGAAAGGTTTTGCAAATACCTAGAAGCGATACTGCGATGATCAACTACCATTTTATATGTACTTTCATCTTTGTAGGCCACAAAGAAGGTAACAATTATATCAGCCAGAAACACCAACTGCGCCAGCAGGTCTAGCAGCCAAAGATGCCTTGGCAAGCCCTGGAAGAATCCGAACTCCAATGGTGTGAAGAAGGACGAGTAGACAGCCCAAACAAGCACAAGCTTTATCCACCACTGGTATATTCTGCATATAGTCCACAGCAAATAAAAAGAATGGTATCAGCATGACAAAGCCACTATATTGCTGAAAAAGGGAGACGTAATTACTCATATATTGCAGCGTTGAAGTTGTTTAACTAGTGGAATGAGGGCACTCCAACCGTTAGAAGCTAAGGCAGTGGATGCGCGTCAGAATCTGATCTTCTGTTCCACTCTTGAAGAATGGGCATCATAGAATAACATATATAATATTTGATATGAGGACTATAATATGCAATTATTTTGATACTATGTTCAAGAGTTGAACGTGATTACTTGTTCATTATAAGCACTACGGTTGAAGTATCGATCGTTCTCCATGCATGGGCTGATGATATTCGTGCCGGGAACCGCAAATGAGCTGTAGCCACTTACAATTCTATAATGTCAACGTCAATATTAAGCTATATGTGAGCAGACATTGTTCTTTTACTCCATTGACCTTTTGAAGAGATATTCAAGCAGGTATTTGAAAGTTAATAATGCTCTTATCATGAGGTGCTGATCTCAAGACAGTGCCTAACCAGATTATACTGAGAACTATTTGCAGTTTGAGCTAATCACGAAGAAACCAGTCTAGTTCTAATCGCTGGCTTATCGATTGAATAGTAACTGAGAGCAAAACATCTATGACATTAGTAGTTGCAAGATCCACAGTGGTCTACTATGATTGTTGTACTATGTAGTATATGCGTAGCTTCATGATAGATTTTTTAATCACAAAAATCCGGAAAGAATCCCGCCTACTCTTCTGTAGTGACATATGAATTAGATGGTCTTCTGGTTGATCCTGTTACTAGTGTGACGTAATTGCTAATCTAGTAGATTTATAGAGTTCTTTCTTATTTCTCTAAAAATTTAAGCGAAATATGGGATATATTGCTGCCATCACAGTACAAATTTGCTTCTACAATTCAGGAATTCAGATGGCCATCCGGGCTATGTTCACAGATCACCTATTTCGGCTTAGCTGGAGCGATCTTCTGCTTGGAATGATTCATGATATGAGCCTCAAATCGACAAGAACAGGAACAGGCCAAAGAATCTTACTGGTTATCTGGCAGCACCACTTTGCTCTCAAGTGTCAGCTTTCTACCACTGTTTCTGAAAAAGGAAATATCCCTGGCCAGTCGGGTAAATCTTTGAGTGGTTGATCCATCCGATTCATCTGCAAATTCCTGCACTTCATATTCTTGATTTGCAGTTCTGTCAGCTTTATCTGCAGTTGGGAATTTCTTCATCTTTCTTGATAAAGCTTGCATTGTCTTCTGAAGAATCTCTAGCAACTGACTCTTTTTCCTTAAATACAGAAAAACAAAATCATTCTATGCAATTATAATTACTACCCTAGCTCTGAGTCAACATATGCTCATCTACTGCAAAGTGCAACATCGAAATCCTATCACTGCGCATAACAGCATCTAAATTTTTCTGCAACTACACATAAGAATGTCTGCAAAGAACTTTATATGGTGATGTAATTAAGAACCCAATTGAGCAGTTTAGTAGAGCTGGAGATGCAAACAGTTGTTGATGTAATCTAAACAGGTCAAAAGCATAGTGGGTTTAGGTCGGTAGATGTGCTTGTGGTCTGCCCACATGCTACATTGTTGGTATCTTTTAGTTATATATAATCTGTCTTATAGCTGAGTGCCGCAATACCTGAATTTGCTGCAAACAGAATGCTGTCAATTGGCCTAATGCAGCAAAAATATGGTGGGCCAATCAATGGTGATAATAGATTATATTTATGTTCTTTGTTTTGAGTTTACCAATCCACTAGCACTAAAGTGCATCTTGGTCTTCCTTAGTATTCATGTATTTAATATTTATCTTATTTTGCTGCAAACTACCTATAGGAAATGATCTTTCTAGCAGCGTTAGTGACCTTGTGCAGAGTAAAGGAGATGGGTCATCCCCTACCCAATGGGGGTAACCCCAGGCGGGGGCGGGGAAGAAAGGGTGTGATGCCCAATCTACCAGAGATGCAAATATCATTTGGGATTTAAGTTTCTTCTTCTTTTATTGCTGAGAATGCGTAAAATCGTTTTTTGCTTTTTCATGGAGAAAAAGGATGTGTCTCACAAAACGTAATTTCTGTGCCTCCTTTTTTTTTCCCAAAATTTTTTACATGCACCTTCCGGGATGCAAAAGGTGCATTTAGAAAAAAATTACAACAACAAAAAAAGGAGAAAAATAAGAAGAAAAAAAGGTTTTCACGCCGCAAAAGGTCACCTCCTCAGTCGTTCCGCCAGTAAAATGCTAGCATTGATCCTTTGTGTCGTGTCAAAATCATTTGAGAAGTCACAGCAAACTTAGTAAGGGTTAAGGGTGACATTGTAAGTAACTTTAAGAACAACCCAAACCACACAAAGGTTTTTCTCGTAAATTATACACACAATTCTACTAACTTTTACCCAAATATATTGTAAATTGTTTATGGAAAACTCATGCATCAGTTTTTAGAATAGGTTGATCTAGTAGATTGAATCTATCAAAAGATTTGTGGACCATAACAAAAATGTAATCCTAATTATAAACTTTTGCAATTTATTAAGTAGAAACAATTTTGTGACTCGGACATTTTCATTTTGAGATAATTTATGCTTCATTTCAAAAAATCGTATCGTTAAGGGAAATTTTCCATAAGCATAATTGCATCATTTATCTGGGTGAACTTTGTGCATAGTGATTGTTTATGAGATAGGTCAGACTGGTTCTATAAAATAACTCCAATATAGATGCTTATCTTCTCTCTTGTATGACCTCGAGGAGAGGAAAGAAGGTTCTAAAATAGGGAATGGTTTATAACTCGATCAAACCTCCAATTGGAACTATTGCGGGACTTTTTAGTGTTGGATGGGTTTTAATGTGTATCAAAGATATAACAAATATAGCATTTTAGAATGTTACTAAATTAGTCCTATAGTTACAAATTCTTACAAATTACATTCACCAAAAATGTAGATACATCAAATCACTAAAGAAAAATTCACCTAGCCTCTCAACGATTCAAAAATAGCAAAAACCAACAACACAATACAAACAAAAATGTGAACAAATCAACATGAAAACTATTTCCCATATGTTAACGGCCTTCTAATTGTAGAATAATAGTGGCTAGATTTATGGTGTCAATCCTTCCAAGTTCACCAACATACATTTCTCCAACATTAACACTATCACCTCCTTCCTTCTCTTCCATGTTTTCACATATGCACAATTCAAATTATGATTTAGCTCTATGATAGTACAGTACTTTTTAGACCATAAATGGATCTTAGAAGATCCACAAGAGTGATTATGTACTTGCTTAATCAATGCATCAAAAAACTAGTCAACAAATCTTGATCTAGATTGGCAATTTGACTCACAAAAAGCATTGATAATCAAAAAACAAGATCATAGACTCAAATCCGAGCCCACACGCATGAAGAGCAACCTGTTGTACGGATTTAGAATAGTATTTGAAGTCCACAAAGTGATGGGTTTTTTTAATTCTCAAAATCAATGTACATAGAGAGTAGAAACTCGAGATTGCCAAATGAGCTCCAAAAATAATCTATCTTCTCACTATGGGAACCTGGAATACATAGCAAAACTCACTTTGTAAAGTGAGGTGAATTTCCAGCATGTGATAAGGAAGTTAACTCACTCTCTTTGCCCTAAAATGAAACCCTTGTCTATTTCCTAGAGTCATGTTTGGTAGGTGCATGGTTGATCAAAATCTCATCACAAATCAAGGTCTAGATCCTATAAAGTAGGGATCTCTACCAAATGGACACAACCACTCCTCTTGACTCGAGCTAATTTACATTAGATGTAGATTGCCACGTGGCACTTTGGCCATACAAGTGTAGAATCAAAATATAGATAAAAATGTACAATATTCTACATGGGTAGATTTGCCAATGTTGGCAAAGTTTCATAGCTCTCACCCTTGTGTGTACATTGTTGGATTTATTCTCCTACTTTTCCTAAATCCCATAGTTAATCTTGATTCATTCATATTGCTGCATAATTACTCACATTGTTGCACAGTCTACAGAAATACATGTGATTTGAAGACATGTATCTACGCAATATTCAAACTATCGAAGAAGGCCAAATTATCGAAGGAGTGTCAAGTATTGACGAGTGCTTGAATGTTTGATTCAAGCAACTATTCGAACATTGGAACCCATGTCGCCCTCAACTCCAACTACTTGACTGACTCCGACTCGAATCGACAAATTATCGAATTCAACTACTCACATGGTACCATTCAAATAAAGCTGGTCACCCATACTAGTTGTTTTTGATATTGTGCAACTGCTTTGACAATGATAGCAGCTATGGTCACCACCTATTCGAATAGTGACAACCACGATTGTTGCCTACCTGGACAATGGCACCCATGATCGCTACCAAGATCCACATAGGACAACATAAGCTCAATATCCTTTAAGCTTTGTATATATCTGCACACATATTAGATACAGTAATTAAGAAAAAGAAGAGAGATCAATTATCATTCTATTATTTTTTTATCAGATAACCAAGCTATCAACATTGTAAAAATCGATCCTCAGACATAATAGATGTTTACACATTATTAGATTTAGCTAGAGGATCAGAATAAGCTATCGAACAACCTTCGAATCTTCGTAGCCATTACAGAACCAAAAGTTAGTTTTGAGCACATGGTTAGTTGTTGACATTGACGTGGATCCATAACAAAGAGTCACCTCGTGCCAATAGTACATTGACTCGTGCATCTATCCAAGAAACAGTGAATTTGTAAGTCTCACATTCATATTTGCCCAATCATTACATGAATATTTATTTCGGATAAAAAATGATAGAAAAAACCTTTGAAATTTCACAAAGAATTTGGCCTCTTTGCCTATCTCAAAGGAAGTTTTCTTCATTAAAAATCGATCGATAAAATTCATTTTTTTAATCCAAGACTTATGTGAATTTTGGTATTGTAACAGATCTATACAATACTGCATCTTGCATTGTATGACTCATTATCCCCAAACTGTGTAATTGCAACTGAAAAAATGCAGGCACTAAACCCATTACATAGTTCCTGGAAAGTCCAACAAATCAAAGCCCAATACGTTGCAAAATCTTTGCAAAAGAAAGGGAGAAAATAAAAAAAACAATTTAACAAATACAAACAAACCCATGCACACCCACACCCCCTCCCCCCCCACGCACACACACACACACGCACACACACACACACCCGCTTTTCCCCAAGCCCCTTATTAGAAACTTTGAAGTTTCTAAACAAAGACACCCCTCTGATATCACTATGAATACGTCCACCAAAGATCAAAAGACTAGGAATGCTGAATCCATAGAACAAAAAAGAAACGGGCAAACCTACCCAACCAAACCTAAATCGATTGGATCTAGCCCCCAAGTTATGGATCTACCAATCAATGCTCAATAGGAGAGAGATGTCACTACCAATACCACAATCAGGCATACACTAGTGAGATCCCAATGGATATACTTATACCCTCCATGGGCCATGCACCACTAGTAGTGTGACTGTGACAATAGACATTTGATGGAAAGACCTTGAAGTGTAGATTGAGAAGACTAAGTCACCAAGGGTCATTGATGCATCATTTTGATGTTTGGATCTAATCTTTGAGGGTAGGCAGGTGTGCCCACTTGGTGTTTTTAATATCATTATGGTTCAATGCCCTTGATCTCAAAAAATTTGTCAAAAATTGATGTCTCTCTCAAGCTAGTCAAGTGATAAGGAAATCTAGGACATTGTTTGCAATCAAATCTTTTCAAATCCATTCCAACTATAAAGAGATAGAGTCATCGGTCTTTGTAGACTTCAATAGGGGTGGTTGGATCTGATTCTGTTGTGGTGTGATTTGATTCAAATTTGTGGTGCTTTCATCTTGCTGATCAAAGCAAGGTCTAGATTTTGATGTGGTGTGATTCTAGAGTTTTTGATCTAGATCTTGGGAGATATTGCTAGTACTTTGGTCTTGTTCAAATCTAGTTGTTTTGAGGTCACAAAGTCATTATTGGAGTCCTTTCACACATGTGTACTTTGTGTACAAGAAAATTTGAAGTGTACACATGATTGTGTAAAGCTCAAATTGGTTCAAGCCAAGCTTTCTTTGTGAGAGTGTAAGGGTCAAATTGTGATCTCATTGGGTGTCTAGAACAGAGAGGAGTCCATATTTGAGAGTACCTTATTGGTTGAGATCTTGGTGAATCTCTAGTTCTCAACTTTTTCAAATTGTTCAACCTAGTCAACATTGGTGAAATTTTTATGACATAGTTTGTTTCCAAACCAGTTCAAATTCAATCCAACTCTAAAGGTTAGAGTATTTGTGTCAAGAGTGAGTCAAAAAGGGGTGATTGAGTCTAATTTTTATTTTTTTGAAGCAAATCTTGCATGTAAAGTTTGTGTGATCTAGACGAGATCCATTTTTCACATTGACTAGATTTTGGGTGAAGATTGATTCTTAGATTTGTGATCTAGATCGTTTGTAGACCTTTCTAGATATTTGACGTGTTCAAATGTAGTTTCTTGAGGGTCACAAAATCACTTTGAAGAATCATTTCACAAGTTTGTACTTTGTGTACAAGTACTTCCTCATCATGGCATCAATAGGAGGCAAGTCACATGCAATTATTGTGGCAAGAAGGGGCACTTAGCCTTGAAGTGCTACAAGAAGGAAAAGGATGAAAGAAAGCAAGAAGAAAGGCAAGGGAACTCCATCAATCATGAGGGAGATGGCTTCAATGAGAAGGAGTCATTCATGGCATGCATGGGTACATCATCAATTTCTATGGAGGAAGATCCTTGATGGATTGATAGTGGGGTGAGCTCACATGTCACAAGGAAAAGGGAGTATTTCTCTTCATTTTCATCATGTTCTAAGAAGTCTATTCTTGTTGCAAATGGTGATAAATGTGAGATTCATGGGAGAGGAACCATTCCTATTTGGCTTGAATCAAGAAGGAGAGCAAAGCTTCAAAATGTCTTGTATGTCCCTTCAACGTCTACAAATTTGTTGAGTGTAAGTCAATTGATTGACAATGGATGCAATGTCAAGTTTGATTGCAATACTTGATTTATCATCAAGAAAGAAAATGTCATTGCCAATGGGATTAGAGATGGTAGGCTTTTCATACTTGATCTTTGTGTTAGAATTAATCATAATTTGGATTTGATGGAAGCCAAGGGAGAGCTTGTTTCTCTAGAGGAGAAATTGGAGCATTCAAATCACAAATCCACGGATGTTGGCTTTGATGCCAAGAATGTTGTTTCAAGTGTGAATGAAAGTGCTTCGAATTTTGTTGGTGTCAAGGCTCAAGGAGTCGTCACGTGAAGAAGAAGGTGTAGAGCATCAATTTCTATAACCAAGCACACCAAGGGGATCATCAAGATCCAAGGAGGAGCCATCAAGGCTTCTTTGCACGATCAAGGATATGAAAGGGAAGGCAAAATCTCATCCACTTATAACACTTCTAGAAGATGAAACTAATGTTGGCCACCCTAAAGTTCTAAATTGAATAAGTTTGAAAGGATCGTAAGGCCCGAAGAGAAGACCTTTTGAGGTTTGATTTTCTTAGTGACATATTTACAAAACCGAGAAATTTGTAAGATGGATTCAACTACGCAAATATAAGATAAATTAATTGCAACTTCCTTTGCACAAATAATTAATTCATGTTATTAGAGAATTCTAGTTGAATCACAATATTAAGTTTGTTTTTAAGTGAAAAATTTCCTACTCATTCTCTCATATTTCTTGATCTGTCAGCTTCAAGGATTCTAGGGCAACATTACAATTCCCTTTAGTCACCATAAAGATTAAGAAAAATTGTAAAAGAAAACTTGAGCCGGGATTTGTACTTTGAAGTTCGAATTTAGGAAAATTCTCAAGAGCTTCACATAGTAACATTTTGCTAAACTCAATAGTTATATGAGTTATTCTGGAGGAAGAACCTGTGGTATGAGACGCTCCAAAGGGAAGATCTTAAACTAATTGAATAAGTTAACCATGGATTGATATTATTAAAGGGTAAACAAATGAATAATCACAAAACTTGATTAAACTCTACAATATGGCATGTCAAAATCATGACAACAGTTGTGGAATGTGCTACATTTGGCTTACCAACATATTGATGATTGTTAGATTTATGTGTAGGATTTAGAATGAAAGAAATTGTTAGTTCTGTTAGATCAAATTTTATAAGAGTCGTTGATAAATATGTACCTATAATATGCTCAAGTGGGACTCATAAAATTGCAAGGGGATAAAACAGATGTAGGCTATTTTCAGATACATGAGAATTTTGATATAATCATGAAGGTATCTTCCAAGTCAAGTACAACTGTAATGAAATGATTGAAAATTCGAAATATTGTTAGAAATGGAATGAGGGTAGATGTTGGAATAGGAGGGAATTCGTCTTGTGTATGTTGGGATATTGGTGGGATATCAGGCTCAAATTATTGAGATTCCCTATCGACAATCTCCTCGGTGCATGCACTATGCCTATCGAAAGTCAAATGACTCGGCTAATTCTAATTGATTCTAACTTCGAAGTTGTTAGAATTAATAGAATTGATTACGTAGGAAAACACAAACTTATGATTGATTAGTTACAAAAATAAAGTCAGACAGATCAGACAAAACTTTAAGAGAGTATCAGGTAGAACGAAATAGCATCTAGTTCTTTGTCTGAAGTGGCAGCTAATGTCTCTAAGATAATAAAATCAAGAATTATTCATATAAAAAATGTATATAATGAGAGAAAAGAGATATGCCTTCATATATCCATTCTTGTTATCAAGAGTAAAAATATGATTTGTCTTCTTGTATAAGATGCATTAAAAAGTCTTAAAGATTTGATTTTTGATATGCTTCTATAATTTGAATGCTATAGCATGGAAAAATTTTCACATGGTAAATGTGAAAGTTTTATGCATAAAGGAACAAATCTAAATATGCCAAGATTGCCTACACAATCTCTAACTACGAAACCTAATCAAGATGTAGAAACATCTAAATGATCTTCTATCACTTCAAGTAAATCAAATATGATGAAAAGGCTGTTTCATACCTATAAAAAAGCTAAATAACAAAGAGCATAACATTCATAAAGATGAATACACAACAAGTCTTAACCTCCATTTTGTCAAGCGAGACAATGTAGAGAAAACTACACAATGTAGAGACAAATTTCCACCTCCAATCTCTTCTTCAAAATAAGCCATGTACAGGCCTTAGTAAAATGATAAAAGAATAGCTATACATAGCTATAGTAGGCCAGAATAAGGCTTCCATAACAAGTCCATTTATCTCTAATCTCAACTATCCGAAAAATCAATGGACTAGATTTGACTAGTTTTAGTAACCCACTTGTATGCTAGAAATGGAAAATATGACTAAAGAAGAATTTAACTTCCTCTTTGTTGGCCTTAACTTGATATTTGCCAAGATAGAAAAGTTTTTCATAGTCCCCCTCAAATTCGACCTGACGACTTCATAGTTTGGCCTCTACTTGATACCAAGCGATGATCTATATTTGAAAAACATATGAAACATATAAAGTGTGCCCAAAAAGATAAAGAATGTGATTACAACTCAAAGACATCATATGTGTTGTACATGAACATGCAAGGTAGCAAAGATCGACTAGAGTTTGTAATTCACATGCGGTTGTGTACACATAGACATGCCATATATAAGATATTAGAGTAGTATGCCATCTCACATATGTGACAATGAAAAGAAACCAAATGAAATAAATAAAAATATATAAAGAGAAAAAGTAGCTATCATATGGTTAGAATTACTGAGCAATCATTGACAATATCAATTTCTTTTGTCAACACAATATGAAAACATTTCAACAGTTTGTTGGTTCTATCATGATATGAACTTGATATCTCAAGCCAATCTTGTTCATACTATGAATCTTTTTGATAAATTCATTTATGCATGCAATGTATTTTCAATGGGTTAGTTGGTTATCTTTATTCATATGGCTTTTTGTTTACCATATTGAATTAGTTTTATTGGTCAGACTCTATGAAATTCAAGGCATTGTGCTCTGCTCTTATTGATATGATAGTTCATAGAAAAATCAAAAAGAAAAAAGGAATTTGTTTGACTAATGTAGAAAGGTACTAACGTAACTAGATTTTGATTTTAACTCATTGATAATATTGCATGAGATAGTTGTTGGCATTGATCTTCTGAGAAGCATTATGTAATCAATGGATGCCTTAGTACCTTGAATCAAATAATTTTTTTTAGACAATATATGTAGTTTGAGAAGGTATACATATAAAATCATAAAACTAACAATAGCACAACATCATAATAAATGGAATGAGATTTCATATATTTGTCTTGAAAAAAATTGACATAATGGCTTCACCATTGCACTTTTTCATAAAAGGACTACCACATGCAACACATATGGAACACATGTATGATGTTGTTGTAGTAAGAGTGAAAGGCTTCAATTGTATAAGTTCAATGGTCTAGATCAAAATGAAAAAAAACCATGTAGAAGATTACAATTCCTACATAAGAATGAAGTACAAAGAATAGGAATTTCATCCTCCAAATTTTTTGAGTTAAAAATAGCATATGATTTATCAAAAATCACTTCAAAAGGAGTGCAATCTTATTGAAACGATGCTAATAGAATTCATGCAAACAAATGATAAAATATACATCTTGCTTAGAAAAAAAAAAAAAGCATCCAAGTAATACATCAATTTTGACATATTATCATAATGGTTGCACTTGTTCTCTACTCATCTCACATCAGAAAAGATAGTGGGAAGACATTTCAATAATATACTAGTGACATCATAATTTTGGGATTTTGTGGTTGTTATGTTTATTAATGTTTTTTACACATATTCAATATTTATTTTTTAACAACATATGACATATACAATATGGGTGGAAATTTCAATTTAAAAATAAAATAAAATAAAATCAATAATTATGTGGTAATGCTTCATTCATATGCTTTTTATTTTCTAGATTCACATCATCTTATTGGTAATTTATGTTATGATGTATACAATTTGTGTATAGCTCAATCGTGATGTCATTGTTATAATAGAAATACTTATTTAATATATTTGAAAGTCGATTGTCGAAAAACTTTCTAGCTTCCCCATTATGGTTAGTTCAAGCATGCTACAAAAGGACATGTACAGTTCAAAATTGCTTTAAATATTGAATGTAATAAATCATCATGTAATCAAAGTTGATATCATTGATGTTGGCATGCATATAGATTATAAGATATCACAAATGGCATGTTATGTTCCATAAGTAACAACTTTGTAGGACCACTACATCATACAAGGATGTCATCATGATGTGTGTCATTCACATAGAAGAGAGTACTGGAAATTATTAGATGAAATGTGTGTAGTTCAATAGAGGTAACTTTTAAATTACAAGAATGTTGTTGGCTCTTCTGTGAAGCTGCAGTACTCGAACTGCGTGTCTTCGCTCCATCGAAGATTGTCAGCGGTCTGGAGGTCTTCTTTGTCTTGTTGACCTTCGAGGTTCGTTTCGTCGGTGCTCGAACATTTCTTGTTCGTGGGGTCGATCCTCTGCTTCTTGGTGCTCTGGAATCTGGGGCTCTGCATTCTGATTTGATGTATGTCCTTGATCTCCCTGCAGTGTGAAGATCTCATGGCTTCTTTCGTCTTTCAGTCCAGGGAATGTGGACTCGTCGAACTTCACATCTCTGCTCAAACAGCCTTCTTCGTGGTTGGATCGTAGAGCCTGTACACATGTGTTCCGTTCGAGTAGCCGGCCATGATTGTTTGCTCGGATTTGTCATCGAGCTTGTATGTGTGCCATTAACATGGGAAAATGAATCACAAATAGTTCTTTTCACTCTTTCAAGCTTAGAAGAGTTGTGGTATCTTACCTTTTATTGCATGTCTTTTGTTTTCAAAGCTAAAAGCTAACCTACCTGTGATTACTTCTTTTCAGACTCAACATGATCCTGATTACATTTTTCACATCCTATGCACCTCAAAAAGATTTCATAAATATAGTTTAAAAGTGGTATTTCGGGAATAGTAAAGATTCGATGTACTTTGATAAGCAATGCAAAATTAAAATTTAAAACTATGTATTTATAGGCCAATTACTACAACGTATTTGTAATGTTTAAGTGGTCACCACCAAAAACTCATTCAAATCTCACATATGGCAATATGCTTAAGAACCACTGGACAACATCAAAACTTTTAAAAGTTTGATAATGAACATCTTAATTAACTTGGAATTACAAATGGTGTTTTTATATCTATAGACAAAAAGGAACACTAAAATAATGAACCGCTCTCTTATGTCCAAGTCCTCCACTTTAAATTGATTGATAGATGAAGGTACAATTGGAATGTATCTACGGTTTCATCACAAATTTCTATACAATATTCATAGATTTTATTGATTATTTGTTGTTGGAAATGAGTGGGGATGTTAACAAAACCTAATATAATTCCATAAACACATGGCCCCCCACCTCTCTCTCTCTCTCTCTCTCTCTCTCTCTCTCTCTCTCTCTCTCTCTCATGGGCTCTATTATCTGATAACTACATGATATATACGCTTTAAAACATCATGGAATTGGTTTTCCCTTATGATACCAAACTGATTAAAATACTTTACCTTGCCAAACTTGGAAATGGGACGACCCCTTATATAATTTTTTTTAAATAGTTTTGATGGAGGGAAACTTGTTTCCTTTAGACGACTATGATCTGTGCACATTATAGGGATATGATCAGACAGTGAGCATCTTCAGACTCTAAGTGTATCCAGGGGTACTGACTTTCCTATATAAGGGAAGATTACACAGACCTAAATCACATTATGCCTTTCTTCTCTCTCTCTCTCTCTCTCTCTCTCTCTCTCTCTCTCTCTCTCTCTCTCTCTTGTTGTGCATCTCCTACTACAACCTTCCACAACGTGAATGATAGCTGCTTGTGAAGGATATCAAAAGAATACTCGTGTGAAGTAAACTACAAAGAAAGGTAAGGTTATGAGCAATCACGAGGCTTAGTAACCTTTCATATATAAAAGGTTTTTTCGTACTTGATATGCATTTGTTTAGAAGCTTACATAGCATATGATAATGTTGTGACTGAATAGCATTCTGGATTCTGAATACATGTTTGAATTGGTTACATTTGGACGCTGCCTCAAAAGCGGATTTGGAGGACAATCGCAGGTATGCTACTTAGACTCAATGCTAGTGAGTCATCGTTGACAGCAAACCCTTTCATACTATTTCATCACTGTTAGATACCTTCCAAAGTATGTATTGATTGGCATGGCATGTGGGATGATGGCCAGCGACTTACCTATGGCGATTGTAGAATGTTTTCATGTATACGCAATGGTATAATGAGCAATGATGACACCGTTCATAACTATCAACTGGCCGCCTACCTGAATTGTGATGAATTGCATTGCTTGCTTCTGATTTTTGAGATATTCATGCGCTTATGGCTTGTATGAGTTGGTTTCATATTGATTATACCTATCCTACGCATAAAGTAATGTGGCTGGCCGCCCTACAAATGTGTTGACTGCCTCATTGATGGTCTTTGATAATGATAAGTATTGAGCATATGATAATGGTAATAGACATGTATTAATGTAAGAGTACTATCACTGCATGTGATGGCATATAGCTATAATTGCTAACGCTTCTATGAAGCACCAATGGTAATGATAACTATGAGCACTATGATAACTAGGAGCACTATGATAACCATTGCAGCTAATGCCTTCTGTTGTTTGCTAGAAATTCAAGAAAGGTGATGATATACTATTATGACATGATAATACTTTAAATCTCGTGTGATGAGTTACGCTTGACTGATTCATTTATTGTTTTGGGAATGTGATGAGGATTATAATAATGCTACACATGCGTTAACTTGGTGCTTTCGGTTTGAATACATTACTACATAAGGAGGATATATCGCTTTAGCTGAGGAAGATGGGTAGCTCGCAAGAAATGTCATCATCTCATATCCAGGTATCAATCCATATGTTTACACCAATGCGATGTATTGGAATCTTAAAAAATGCACATACAACGCAGTGTAGACGTCTAGACATGGTAAGAATGATTGGTTATATGTATGTGATCTCTACAAGCTTGCATTTCTTACTCTTGTCATATGAGGATTGAGTCAAATATGATATATGCAAGGCAAGAAGTTATAAAATGTAAAATCGCAAGTGAAGGTGGCTAGTTTCTAGGTCTGACTATGGTGGGCTTGTATCGCATGGATTTTCCCAAGCTGCAAGGTGCTTAGACTCCTAACTACCTTTTGAGGATGTCTTTGGGGCTAGCATGGCACGGATCTACCCTAGTACCTAGCATTGATGCTAAAGTCATGACTTGTTTTAATTATGCTTTTGACTTTATACAGCCTTATTTTTACCTGTTATGCTATAAATTGACGGGTTCAAAGGGTTTGGTCTTGACTTGTCAAGAGGGACTATGTAAAATTTTGTTTCTCTCTCTCTCTCTCTCTCTCTCTCTCTCTCTCTCTCTCTCTCTCTCTCTCTCTCTCTCTCTCTCTCTCTCTCTTACACATCCAAAAATTGTGTGCTCCTACTAAAAAGCACAAGATTATCTTGGAAAGGCAATGCAAAATATTGTGGAAAATATATGTTGTGGCCATATTCGGTCAAGGACCTGGAATAGTCCTAATATGGTAGACCGGCCCTCCAGTGTTAGAGATTATTTGTCACATCGTGATTTAATTGCATGTCAAGGCCTATTTGTGACTAATTACCTTGAGAGGACCAAACACTCTAATTGAGATATATGGAGTATTGCATGTTTGTGTGACAGATATAGGCAGGAGGACTGCATGAAGAGATGTGATCTATTTATAGTTGACCTGCATGGGGGTTGCATGGTTTCATGCACAGGACTCTACTCTCTATATAATGAGGTAGGGATTCTCCCGTTGACATATTCGGTTTAGATTACCAGCTTCTCTCTTCTCCTCTTGCTTCACATGGCATGGCTTGGGGGCTAGATCCAAGTTTGATCTAGGATTGGTTGGGCAGTTTAGCTCCATAGTCTCTCTTATTGTGTTCTCCTATCCTCACCTTAGTGTTGGATTTATCTCCTCTACTCTCCTAAATCCCATTTTAATCTGCCTCCATTCATGCTACATTTTACTCACGTTGTCACACAATCTGCATTTTTACATGTGAAATAAGACAGACGAATAAAACACGATTGTCTGCATAAATACAAGTAAATTCTCATAGACGAAGAAAAGGCGAAAGAAACTCGACACTGTGTTTTCACACACGTTTTGTGAGAGGCACTTCACCAACGTTCATTTCAGCAAAAGCTGATGTCACGGCTTTCTCACGCTCATCTCATGCAATTGTGCTAGGAGATCTGACAATGATAGTAGCCACCCACGATCTCCTACAGACGGCACATCCACTTTGTACTTTCTTCATCTGCACCCCTGTAAAGAGATGTATATATATACTGAATACCATTTGCATATTCGACGATCAAAAGAGAACAAGTGTGTGTGTAATATAGAACAAGTATCAGAAGTTTGTGATAGACGAAGTAGATGCCCTCGCACATTGATTCTTTATTGTCAGTAACAGGTTCATTCCTGATTTACAGATTGCTTAAGCATTGTAGAGCACGCAATTTCGTCCGCTATTGTCTTGTGCTTTACCGCATTGTTGACATGTACATTTTGTTGTACTTAATCTGATAATAGCTCTCTTATTCTGCGTTCAGATTAGTGTCATATTGCTATGCTTATTTTCATACTATCTGACTTTCTTGTTGCTCAATTTGATAATCTGTTCTTAGCGAGTAATTATTAGTCTAGCTGTTGACGACTAATATTTTGTCTTACCTTTCGCGAATCATTCGCGACTGATTATTAGTCAAGCTCAGCCTAGCTCTTTCGTGAATCATTCGCGACTAATAATTTGTCTAGCTATTCGTGGCAAATTATTCTTTTGGTACTTTGTTAATGTTTGGGTACGTAATCAAAATGACCGTGGTTTCTATCACTAACGTTCTGTTCATTTTCTGATAGGCGTAGTCATGCTTAGGGAAGAAGTAATATAGCTCATTCCGTTACACACGAACACATTTCGTTCGAGTTCATTTCTTGTTCGAGTTTTGAGTTCTCTTCTTTTTCATGTTCGTCTTTCTTTCGAGCTATTTTTGTCTCTCATCCTCACACACCCTCCTTCCCAACATGGTATCAGAGCTATTTTTGTAGCCTGATAAGCTTCCACAATACAAGACTCTGCTAGCCGATAAAGTAATTGTCTTCTTGTTCTGTAATTTTGTACTAGATTTTCATACTTAAGTCACTGATAGTTTTCCTATCACCTAGACTAATCTTCCACATGGATTCCCAAGGGAAAGCCAGTCCCATCATGGACAAGCTTGATGGAGCCAATTACCATTTGTGGATATTTAAGATGAAAATTTTACTAATGGCTAAAGAATTGTATGACGTTGTTACAAGTGCAGAAGGGAAACCCGAAGAAGACGACTCACCAATCGCCAGATGGAAGCTGAAGGATGGAAAGGCTTTCACGCTGATCATCCTGAACATTACGGATACTCAGATCGGCCATATGTATCTGAGGCTCAGATATCAAAAGAAGTCTGGGACATCTTGAGCACACTATACGAAGTGCGAGATATAGCTTCCAAGCTACATCCTAGGAAGAAATTTTACTCCCTCAAGATGGCGAATGGTGATTCCCTGTAGAATCACATCAATCAATTCAAGAACCGGCTAAGGCAAATGGCCACTGTCGAATCTGTCATAGACGATCAAGACGCAATGATGCAACTGCTTACAAGCTTTCCAAGCTCATACGACAGTTGGGTGATGATCATCACGACACATCTAAAACTGACTCTTTCGAGAGTCATTACAATGTTGTTACATGAAGACACGCGGAGGAACGAAGCCTCAAGTTCCTCAGCTGATTCTCACGCCTTATACACCAACAAGAGCATGACTAAGCAGAAGAAGAAGAAAGTCCCAAAGCAATCAAAGCCAAACCAGAAACTAGCATAGCACAAAGAACAATCAAATCTGCAGACGAAGAAGAAGCTGTTTTGCAGATATTGCAAGTGAAACAACCACAAAATTCAAGACTGTCAGATACTGCAAGCAAAGAACAACAGCAAGGGGCGGTCGAATCAAGTGGCAAATACAGCTACAGAAGCTCCACAACCTATTTAAAAAACGGATCATGATGCCTTCATGACCAACCATCAAGGGCATCCGGCGACAGTTCTTGGTTCTTGGATTCCGGAGCCATTCAGCACATGACTAGCCTTATTGGATGTTTCAAGTCCTATACACCTTACAGTACCCAGAAATATGTTCACCTTGGCAACAATAGCACACAAGCTATTAAAGGTGAAGGTACTGTAAGATTAAGCTTTGCAAATGATCAATCTAAACTACTCTCTAAAGTCCTGTATGTACCAAATTTATCTACAAATTTGCTCTTTGTGAGCAGAATCACAGATCTAGGACATAGAGTAGAATTCGAATGTGACCAGTGCAAAGTAGTTGATAGGACAGGCAAGATCCTAGCACTCGGAAAGAGACATGGATACTTGTATAAATCAAGTCATTGCTTTTCTACCTCTAGTCAGGCGCTCAGTACTTCTATTCATGCAAATAAAAGTTTACTTTGGCATTATAGACTTGGTCACTTGAATCATGCTGCTGTACAACAAATGTCTAGACAATCTATTGTTCTTGATCTCGACTATCCTCGTGATAAAGTCGAGTTACATGTCTGTCAAGACTATCTAGTTGGTAAACAGACTAGGAAACCGTTTAGATCAAGCCATCAGCATATTACTAGAGGATTGTTGAAAATTGTACATTTAGACATTTGTGGTCCGATGAAAAATCCTTCACTGAAGGATGCCAAGTATTTTATAACTTTTATTAATGAGTTTTCCAGAAGGACTATGGTGTATTTTATAAAGAAGAAATCAGAAGCCTTCAACTGTTTCAGAATCTTCAAGGAGTGTGCAGAAAAGGAGACTAGAAGGACGATCAAGGCTCTAAGGTCAGACAATGGTGGAGAATATATCTCTACCGAGTTTAAGGAGTACTGCCAAGGCCAAGGCATTGAGCAGCAATTCATTACTCCTTACAGTCCTCGGTCTAATGGCATAGTCGAGAGGAAGAACCGTACCCTTGTTGAATCAACCAAATGTATGCTAGCGCATGCAAAGCTACCCAAGAGATTTTGGGCCGAAGCTGTATCCACTGCAGCTTATGTCCAGAATAGATGTTTGACCAAGGCCCTCTCAGGAAAGACACCCCACGAGGTGTGGACAGGCTCTAAGCCTTTTGTGAAGAATCTAAGAGTGTTTGGATGCGTTGCCTATGCGCAGATCCCAAAAGACACGAGGAAAAAATTGGACTTCCAAGGTTTCAAAACCATCCTGATTGGATATACTTCATCTGATAATACATACAAGCTGTATGATCCTGATACCCAGCAAATCTTGTATAGCCGGGATACAGTCTTTATCGAGGATCAGTTCATCGACATTAAAGACAAGGATATTGCTCCTGGAGAACCTTCATCACCTGCCATTGACACGACAATCCGAGATTCTGGATCATACATGTCTATTGTCGACCCACTTTGTGACAGCAAATCAGACGAAGATGTTGCTGCTAACTAGCAACAGAGTCCCAGGAACGATTCATCAGTCGAATCCTCCCAGAAGATGAGTGCGCACACAGTCCACAAGGTATACTCCTGAGTCTGCTTGTCTCTTGATACAGGAACTGACTACAGTCAAAGAGACACTCAGCCAACCAGACTCTGATCTCTGGAAAGAAGCAATGGACAGAGAGTACTTCTCACTGATCAAGAACTAAACGTGGTCACTAGTCGAAGCTCCTACTGGCTGCAATATCATTGATTGCAAATGGATCTTCAAATACATTGCCAATGGAGCAATTGATCGAAGGAAGGCAAGACTCGTAGCACAAGGACTCACTCATATCCCCAACGTCGACTATAGCGAGACTTTCAGTCCAGTAGTCAAACATTCGTCGATCTGAATGCTCCTGTCACACGCTGCAGCTGTCGACCTCGAAGTACATCAACTCGATGTACAAACAGCCTATCTAAATGGAGTTATACAAGAAGACATCTACATGATCTAGCCCGAAGGATACGTTCTAGAAGGTATGAAGAATTATGTCTGTAAATTCCACAAAACACTTTACGGCTTGAAACAGTATGCCAGAGCTTGGTTTCAGAGGATCAACACATTTCTCATCGAACAAGAATTCAAACCAAGCACTGCTGATTGCAACGTCTATTTTAAGTCAGTGCAACAATCCTTCATTATCATCACCTTATATGTGGATGATACATTGCTTTTCAGCAACAATACCAATTTGGTCAAGGATTCTAAGCAGATGCTATTTTTAGAGTTTGACATGATTAATCTGGACGAAGCTCACTTTTGTCTAGGCATTCAAATCCATAGAGACAGAGCGAGACGACTGATTTACATCACTCAACAAAGGTATCTTCACAATATTCTTAACAGATACAATCTAATGAATTGTAAATTAGCTCACTCACCGATGGGTCCAGGCCTGCATTTGTCAAAGGACCAATGTCCTCATACCAAGCAGGAAGATAAGCAGATGAGAGAGTATCCTTATCGATTGATACTGGATCTCTCATGTACGCAATGGTCTGCACAAGACCAGATATCTCTTTTGCAGTAAGCTCACTCAGCCAATATATGGCTAATCCTGGCATTACCCATTGGAAGGCTCTCATAAGAGTCATGAGATATATTCGAGCTACCATGGACCAGTGCATCTGCTATGGTGATGTCAGCAACGACAATCTTCATCAGCTTAGTGGATATTCTGATGCAAGCTGGGGAGGAGATGTAGACAATCGTAAATCCACATCTGGATTTACATTCTTCTTCAACGACGGTCCTATCTCATGGAACAGTCATAAGCGAACCTCTATCGCACTTTCTTCTACAAAAGTAGAATACATTGCTGTTTCTCAAACTATTAAGGAAGCGTTTTGATTGAGAAATCTACTGTCAGACATTAATCTGTATTAGTACAGCCCTACAATCTTATTCTGTGATATTTAGAGTGCTATTGCCTTATCAGCCCACCCTAGATTTCACTCTAGGAGTAAGCACATTGAAATCAGATATCACTACATCAGGGGCAAGGTTCTCAACAAGGAGGTGAGCTTAACGTACTGTAGAACACAGGACATGGTTGCAGATATTTTCACGAAAGCATTAATTGTTAATGCACATACCAAATTTTGTGCATTGCTTAGTCTGAAGATCAAGACATTCACGGATCCAGATTAAGAGGGGGTGTTGGATTTATCTCCTCTACTCTCCTAAATCCCATTTTAATCTGTCTCCATTCATGCTACATTTTACTCACGTTGTCACACAATCTGCATTTTTACATGTAAAATAAGACAAACGAATAAAACACGATTGTTTGCATAAATACAAGTAAATTCTTACAGACGAAGAAAAGGCGAAAGAAACGTGACACTATGTTTTCACATGCTTTTTGTGACAGACGCTTCACCAACGTGCATTTCAGCAAAAGCTAAAGTCACGGCTTTCTCACGCTCATCGCATGCAACTGTGCTATGGATCTGACAACGACAACAGCCACCCACGATCTCCTACAGACAACACATCCACTTTGTACTTTCTTCATCTGCACACCTGTAAAGAGATGTATATATATACTAAATACCATTTGCGTATTCGACGATCAAGAGAGAACAAGTGTGTGTGTAATATAGAGCAAGTATCAGAAGTTTGCGAGATAGACGAAGTAGATGCCCTCGTGCATTGATTCTTTATTGTCGGTAATAGGTTTATTCCTGATTTACAGATTGTTTAAGCTTTGTAGAGCACGTGGTTTTGTCCGCTATTGTCTTGTGCTTTACCGCATTGTTGACATGTACATTTTGTTGTACTTAATCTGATAACAGCTCTCTTATTCTGCGTTCAGATTAGTGTCATATTGCTATGCTTATTTTTATTATGTCTGACTTTCTTGTTGCTCAATCTAATAATCTGTTCTTAGCGAATAATTATTAGTCTAGCTGTTAACGACTAATATTTTGTCTTGCCTTTCGCGAATCATTCGCGACTGATTATCAGTCGAGCTCAATCTAGCTCTTCCGCGAATCATTCGCGACTAATAATTTGTCTAGCTGTTCACGACAAATTATTCTTCTGGTACTTTGTTAATGTTTGTCTACGTAATCAGAACGACCGTGATTTCTGTCACTAACGTTTTGTTCGTTTTCTGATAGGCGTAGTCATGCTTAGAGAAGAAGTAATATAGCTCATTCCGATGCGCATGAACACATTTCGTTCGAGTTCGTTTCTCGTTCGAGTTTCGAGTTCTCTTCTTTTTCGTATTCGTCTTTCTTTCGAGCTATTTTCGTCTCTCATCCTCACACAAAACTCGAGTTCTCTTCTTTTTCGTGTTCGTCTTTCTTTCGAGCTAATTTCTTCTCTCATCCTCACACATTGTTGTAAAGCTACCTTTACAAGCTTTACTTCCGGCGCCAGCTATGTCCCCGGTGCCAGCAACGCCCCTGCTGCTCCCGGCGCCGCTCCCGGAGCCACTGTGACCAAAATCCAGCCGGCGCCAAGTTCCTATGGCTGAAAATCTTTGATCGGTTCTAGCGGAGTCCAGAGAGCTCAGATCGATGTGCAATCACCTCACACGATCTAGGCATGATTAAAGGAAGCCTGGGGATCAATAAAATCTAGAGAGAGAAAATGACTTTTAGAAAGAGAAAATCCTAGAGAGAGAAAAATGTGCTTTACCAGCTTGGGTAGAGTGCTTGGTATGAGGGGAGGTGCCGAATCACACCAATACTATAGGGGAGTGTGGGTTGCGACTCAGGGCGAGCTCCAACCAAGTCTCAACCTCCCTTGCTGGAATGTTGTCATGGCTCTCGCCTTGGCATGCTAGCGCCCCGTAGACTAGGGTCGGTCACACACTTGAAATGTAACCCTCTCAAATTTATCAATAAATTGGGATTTTCCTCAAACTGACTCTGATTACCTTGTGGGTTTCAGTGTTCGGTAAAAGCGCCAGTTGTAAGGCCGCTTTTAAAATTTTTAACTTGGCACATAGCTGAGGGTCGTATCCCGGGACGCCAGCGGTATGCCGTCGGGACCATTCGGTCCGTGGCGTCAGCGGTATGCTGTCGGGACCATTTGGTCCAGGAACTGGTTGTCTCCATATCTGTCGCGGCTTGTGGTTCTGAGTGTTCCTTGCATAAACGTGAATGAGTTTAGCTCTTGGGGAACGGGCTCTAACCTGTCGGCTGAGTTGGATGGCTTGCTTGGGTGGAAGTTACCTGTTTATGGCTGTCCAGTCAAGCGTGGCGCCAGGTTGGCTTCTAACGCTCTTGACGAAGCTTTCAGTTGGTTAAGTCTGATATAAGTCAGACCGCTTGCTTGGAATGGATGTTACTCGTTTGTAACGAAGCTTCGAGTTGGTTAAGTTTGATGTATGTTGGGCGGCTTGCTTGGAGGGAAGTCACCCACATCGGGACCCCCGATCTGGCATGGCGCCAAGTTGGATCTCAATGTTGGTTTTCGGAACATCAAGTTGGTTAAGTCTGATCGTTGTTGGTGAGTTGGCTGCTTGTATGTCAAGTGGGTTTGGATAGCAAGAGTTGAAGGCTGGGAAGCTAAGTCATGGTTCTCGGCTCCCTTTGGGATGCCTGCGCTACACACACCCTCCTTCTTCCCAACACTTAGGGGCAATCCTATTGGGTCATTACTTTGGTATCACAGCCCGGCTAAGATGCGGTCTTTGATAGGATGGAGACAAGCCTACATCGATTTGGAAGTTGAAGCGCTTGGATTCACATCCCGGAAGGAGTGTTGTTTTCTCTCAAGGGAATCATGGAGTTGGATTCACAAATTTCAGATAAGTAGCATACTTTTCGAAATTATGGTAGAGTGCACTTCTACATGGATTTTTGGTAAAAGATACTGCAAATTTGTAGGAATCTAGATGCAATTTCATGATTTCTTGGGGAAGTTTTCAAATGGTGTGAGTGATCTGCTATGGTAGATTCGGCTGCAAGTTCATTGCTGAATTCTGTTGCACTTAAGGATGGGGATATATGTATATGTATATAATGTTTTGAATCTAGTTCTGACTTATGTTCATCTAGAAATTTGATTTCCTAGATTGCATGCTGAGGATTAGGAGTTAATTACAGATAACTTTAACGAAGTAATTCTTAAGCCAGTAAGTGAAAAGAGAAAACAATCCAATTTTATTGGAAAAATTGTAATAATAGGAATTAATAAAAAAACTGATTTCATTTCCAACTGAAAGACTGTTATGTCATATAAATTACTACTTGTGTGAATAGACTTGGAATTCAAATAAATTCTAAGGTCAAAGTATTTCGATTTCTTAAATCTAAAATCTCTTTTTGTGCATAAATGGATTTCGATGGAATGGTGTTTATGTATTGGGTCATAGTGAGATTAATGACATATGTGCACAATTAATCTTGTATGAATCTACTGTGTATTCCTAGTTACCAGGGTTATTTGGTACACTTAACCTAGTCGGTGAACATAAGTATATAATCAAGTATTGTTTGATAGATACTTACAGAGTTAACAGATCTTTCTATGGAAGATTTATGGATTAACTTATAAATGATTTGGGTAAGGATCTAAATGTGGTGTCATACTAGTATAATTGAATTCTTCACCTAGACATTTGAGATTTCTGAATCATTGGCAATTAACTTGAGTAATTGATTACTCCAGGATGAAGTTAATTGGTAAAACGATCAGTGTGACGTGGATTTACCAGGAACTGATGGTTTTTGAATTATATCGCTTGTCAGACGCATTATTAGTGAATCATTAGGTTCATCAGTTAAAATTATGTGCATCGGATAAACAATATTCTTGGGATAGAGTATTCCTTAGTTAAGGAATAGACTCGGCTCATTAGTGATTACATCCCAGAGCGCTCAATTGGATAACAAATCATAATGAATCCAAGAATAATATCTGAATTGATATTCAGCAGGACTTTGGGTATCTAGATTTGATTCTAGATTGTAATGTAAAATTTTTGTAGTTGAAGATTATTGTCATTTTGGTATGCGTTCAATCTTTAATTACCAGTGGTTATAGAACTTGAATCTTGCACTTTAGTTAAAGAATCCTAATTGAAGAATATTCCTAAATTCAGTATTTTTTTAGTGGAAAGATTTTGGAATGATTCTTACTTTTCTTGAATTATGTGGAACATATACTCCAGTATCTTGTGAATGATTAAGTACAATTATGGATTCCAGAAAATTATGATTGACGAATCATACGAATCATAAATAATTACTTAATTGTTGTCAGTGGATTAAAAGGAATTGTGATGATTCTTAAGTGTGATGATTAAGTCTTGGTCTATTGATTTAATTGAGTAAGAATTCAAACCAGTGTTTTGAATCTCTTTACTCCAGTATTTTAATTGAGAACCTATGGATCTCATAGATATTATTTATCTAGTTTATGGTCTAAAAATGCTTGAATACAGTTCTTCATTTGATTGGATCTCCAGTCATCATAGGAGACAAACAAGTCTATTAAAATGAATGAATGTTATTTTCTTGCATTTGGTATTAGAAACAAGAGCATTTAACTCAAAAGAGTATCTGGGATACTCAGAATTGAGTTTTTATCTATACCTTAATGATTCTCCTAGATATTCTAGTTAAATGAATTATCATATCTTAGAATTGGATTCTATAGATAGTTGTACTTGGAAGCTTTTTATTAAATTGTCTGCCAGAGTTTGTGGATAATTTCATACTGTAATTATTATTATTTTTCTTTAACTTTAATCTCCTAAGTTAGGTAATATTTCACTCAGTTGGTTCATGTAAGTGTTTTGTGAGAAATTGGCAAAAATCTTGCTTGGTTTTTTTTGTGATAGAAGTTTGTAAGTGAATCTCACATGTGTGGAGGATGTTCCCACGTGTGAAGAATTGTAAAGTAAATAAAAAGTGTTTGATGTAGGGGTCACATAGAATTTCATAGTCAAGAGTCTTGATCTTGGTGCATCTACACACCTTAGGAGATCACAAGTACATGTTGTGGACAGTCCACAACGTGTGAAATCAACATGTTTTACATGAAGGTGATGTTATTAACTTGTGTTGAGTGTAACCCAGTTGAGAAAACATATCTCTTAGTGTACTTTTCAAACTTGAGTCGTACTCCGGAACATAAATTAACGATTGAAAATAACTTTTCTCTGAGTACTTGTTTGATATGAAAGTATGACAGTCAGACTAAGGATAATGATTTTCTCGGTTAATATTGAAAGTTAGAGGAACTGTTCCTATGATTCTTTCATGTTTTGAAGAGCTTCTAAGGATAGATGCAGTTTAAGGAGGGAAGAATGTTATGGCCATATTCGGTTAAGGACCTGGAATAGTCCTAATATGGTAGACCGGCCCTCCAGTGTTCGAGATTAGTTGTCACATCATGATTTAATTCCATGTCAAGGCCTATTTGCGACTAATTACCTTGAGATGACCCAGACACTCTAATTGAGACATGTGGAGTATTGCATGTCTGTGTGACGGATATAGGCAGGAGGACTGCATGAAGAGATGTGATCTATTTATAGTTGACCTGCATGGGGGTTGCATGGTTTCATGCACAGGACTCTACTCTCTATATAATGAGGTAGGGATTCTCCCGTTGACATATTGGGTTTAGGTTACCAGCTTCTCTCTTCTCCTCTTCACATGGCATGGCTTGGGGGCTAGATCCAAATTTGATCTAGGATTGGTTGGGCGGTTTGGCTCCATAGTCTCTCTTATTGTATTCTCCTATCTTCATCTTAGGGGCAATCCTGTAGGGTCTTTATAATATATTTGTCTTATTGAGCTCAACACATTATCAACCTATGTGGCATGTGAAAAATTAGTCTCCCCTGTCCAAATACCAAATGGTAAAAAGTAGCTTCATGGGATCTTAAAGGTATTCCAAATCTTAATGCTCCAAGATGTGGCATGTGGCAATCAGAAACATCTTTGATCTTTCATTGTTATACTTGTTGGAATTAAGCATCGCTCCAACTCACCAGAACTCGAACCTTTTCTATTCGCGTCATCAAAACACGAATCATTCGGGTTTGTCACATGTACTGAGTACCAGTACACTATGTAAATACACACACACACTCTCTCTCTCTCCACCAAAGAGATTAGAGATGGTTTGTGTGTGGTACTACTGAAATCATATTCAATGTAAAGTATAGTTCTAAAATAAATGAAAGAGCATAATGATATCGCGAGTTCCTCAGGCATCAAAGATAGCCGTCATCTGATTAGAAACTGAGGTGTCGTAGACATCCGTATTCTGATCAGAGTGAGTAAACAAGTGCGATCAAACAGCAATGAAAGTGCATTTAATCACAACAAGCATTCATCTATGTTGTACACAAATAAAAACGTGTTGCTGCTATATTACACTGAAGCACAATACAAATAGCAATTACAACAAAAAATGATGGCATAATTGGGAGGCTCAAATAATGTGTCTCATGGATGGAGCAATCACTAATCTATGCTTGGACGATCTATTTATAGATTTCATCCGTGTATTAATTACATTGAATGCTTGTTGCCTAATTAGGAAAGCCGTTGTACTTGGAAGCATATGGCTTTTGTAACAACTGTACACAATATATATGGTCAATAATTCAGCATCATTGACGCGGACGAGGACATCGTTGGAACGTTCCTCGTTTATTTTAGACGACCTTCAGGATTTTTCTCTCTCTTCGCATTTTTTGCAAAAAGTCGAAGGTGCCCTCAAAAAGACGATGATGTTTTTAAAACAGTTTAACTCATGAAAATAGATGACCTTCAGGAATTTTCTCTCTCTTTGCATTTTTTGCAAAAAACTGAAGGTGTGTTAAAAAAACTTAAACTTTGAAACTATGCAAATTTTGCATTTCAGAGAAATGCAAAAAAAGCCGAAGCTGTTGAAAACATAGTGTATTTCTGCAGACTATCGAAAAAGTAATATATTTTTCCAAACTTGTTCTAAATGCAAGTTTGCGAAAGTCCTTGAAGATGGCCAAGTCTTCAATGACTTCAAGTCATTAAACTTAACATCTGAACTTCGAAATTATAAAAGGATTGGTTACCCTTTGTTGGAGATCAGCCGGAAGGCCGTTGTTGACATTTTACAAATAAATTGGTTGTTTAAGTTTGTGATTCTTGCAGGTATCAGATGAGCAAACGTAGAACCAAAGTTGGTTTCACCTGACCCTCTACATTATATTTTATCACTTTTATTGATGATTATTCTAGATTTACCAGCATCATGTTCATTAAGAACAAGTCTGAGGCTTTTAATTGTTTCAAACCATATTTTCACACTTAGAGCTTTGATTGAGGAAGCTAAGCACAGGAAAGAAAAGGGTTTACTGCTGTTTTGTGGACTTCAAGAAAGCCTTTGATTCTGTACCACACTCCCTACTCATTCAGAGACTTCAAGATCTTGGTTTCTCCACGGATATTGTTCTGGCAGTGATGGCTCTTTATGAGAACGTCTTGGGATGCTTCCGATATGGTAGTGGTATCTCTGATCACATTGCACCATTGGGGTGAAACAGGGATGCTCTCTTTCGCCGGTTCTTTTTGGATTGTACATTGATGAGTTAGAGTGAGCCATTTTACAGTGTGGAGGAGCTGGCTGTAGACTTTCTCTCTCTCTCTCTCTCTCTCTCTCTCTCTCTCTCTCTCTCTCTCTCTCTCTCTCTCTCTCTCTCTCTCTCTCTCTCTCTCTCTCTCTCTCTCTCTCTCTCTCTCTCTCTCTCTCTCTCTCTCTCTCTCTCTCTCTCTCTCTCTCTCTCTCTCTCTCTCTCTCTCTCTCTCCGACAACCTTGCAGTCTTACCCTCTGAAGTTGAACGTCTACGCAATAATCAACTGAAGTAGAAGTGGGATCAACTACATTCTCTTCGTTCAAGCCCACGAACTCAAAGTCTTTAGAGATCCATGTCATCCACCTGCCCCATTAGACGTAGACCACGTCACAGTTCACTTTAGTAGTTGCACTGTTTCACACTCGTTGCCTACGCAATCATTATAACTTTTTCATGTACATATATACATAACGGCAGCTGACGAAAATGATGATGAGTCAATCTGTGATGAATGCATGTAAGTGGAGAAGAGTATAATTGAGTTCCTACACGAACAAAATTGTGTCTTCATTATCACTTTTATTGATGATTATTCTAGATTTACCAGCATCATGTTCATTAAGAACAAGTCTGAGGCTTTTAATTGTTTCAAACCATATTTTCACACTTAGAGCTTTGATTGAGGAAGCTAAGCACAGGAAAGAAAAGGGTTTACTGCTGTTTTGTGGACTTCAAGAAAGCCTTTGATTCTGTACCACACTCCCTACTCATTCAGAGACTTCAAGATCTTGGTTTCTCCACGGATATTGTTCTGGCAGTGATGGCTCTTTATGAGAACGTCTTGGGATGCTTCCGATATGGTAGTGGTATCTCTGATCACATTGCACCATTGGGGTGAAACAGGGATGCTCTCTTTCGCCGGTTCTTTTTGGATTGTACATTGATGAGTTAGAGTGAGCCATTTTACAGTGTGGAGGAGCTGGCTGTAGACTTTCTCTCTCTCTCTCTCTCTCTCTCTCGCTCTCTCTCTCTCTCTCTCTCTCTCTCTCTCTCTCTCTCTCTCTCTCTCTCTCTCTCTCTCTCTCTCTCTCTCTCTCTCTCTCTCTCTCTCTCTCTCTCTCTCTCTCTCTCTCTCTCTCTCTCTCTCTCTCTCTCTCTCTCTCTCTCTCTCTCTCTCTCTCTCTCTCTCTCTACGACAACCTTGCAGTCTTACCCTCTGAAGTTGAACGTCTACGCAATAATCAACTGAAGTAGAAGTGGGATCAACTACATTCTCTTCGTTCAAGCCCACGAACTCAAAGTCTTTAGAGATCCATGTCATCCACCTGCCCCATTAGACGTAGACCACGTCACAGTTCACTTTAGTAGTTGCACTGTTTCACACTCGTTGCCTACGCAATCATTATAACTTTTTCATGTACATATATACATAACGGCAGCTGACGAAAATGATGATGAGTCAATCTGTGATGAATGCATGTAAGTGGAGAAGAGTATAATTGAGTTCCTACACGAACAAAATTGTGTCTTCATTATCTGATTCCATAGGATTAGAGATCTTAGAGAGAGTGGAAGCCATTCAGAGGATAGAGATAGTTATTTAATTTGTAACTAGCTAAGTAAGATCACTGCACACAATGCAACATTACTGTGAACCATTCTTGGGCACATGATTGTGATCTGATCATTGTACTTAGAACTACTTAATTCAAATTCTCTATTCTTCTTATGTGTATTGCACTACGAATGTGTTCTGATAGTTTAATTTCTCTATTGACGTTCACTCAATCCAGAATGTCTAATATTCGAAGGTAGCATGGCTGTCTTAGTAGACGCCTAATTGTTCGCTCCTTCATGGTTGTCTTTGACACCTGCAAGACATTCCTCCATTCGTTCTAAGTTAATGCTTATGTTGTAGTTTTGGTAAAGATCTTGAAAAGTTCTCTATGTTGGAGTTGTGTCTCTTCTTCCACACCTAATTTATTCAAGAGCACCCCAATAGAGTGGTATCAGAGCCACATTCCAAACTACTAATTAGTATATGAAATTGTTTACTATACTTATATCATTCATCATGGAAGGAATTGATGGGATAAGGAAGATAGAAGAACGCGAATGGAGAAGAGAGCAGAAATATTGTGGAACAGCTCTCCCATTCTAATCGACTGCTAAATGCAAAAATAGTCTAATAGATAGCTTATGCTAAATGTAATCACAGCTTTAAGTGTTTTGATTGTCCAACAAGATCTTAAAAATTAATTCATACTCTAAAACAAGAGTACATTCCACCAAAGAGATAAGAGATGGTTTGTGTGTGGTACTATTGAAATCATATTCAATGTAAAGTATAGTTCTAAAATAAATGAAAGAGCAGTATGATATCGCGAGTTCCTCGGGCGTCAAAGATAGCCGTCATCTGATTAGAAACTGAGGTGTCGTAGACATCCGTATTCTGATCAGAGTGAGTAAACAAGTGCGATCAAACAGCAATGAAAGTGCATTCAATCACAACAAGCATTCATCTATGTTGTACACAAATAAAAACGTGTTGCTGCTATATTACACTGAAGCACAATACAAATAGCAATTACAACAAAAAATGATGGCATAATTGGGAGGCTCAAATAATGTGTCTCCTGGATGGAGCAATCACTAATCTATGCTTGGACGATCTATTTATAGATTTCATCCATGTATTAATTACATTGAATGCTTGTTGCCTAATTAGGAAAGCCGTTGTACTTGGAAGCATATGGCTTTTGTGACAACTGTACACAATATATATGGTCAATAATTCAGCATCATTGACGCGGACGAGGACATCGTTGGAACGTTCCTCGTTTATTTTAGACGACCTTCAGGATTTTTCTCTCTCTTCGCATTTTTTGCAAAAAGTCGAAGGTGCCCTCAAAAAGACGATGATGTTTTTAAAACAGTTTAACTCATGAAAATAGATGACCTTCAGGAATTTTCTCTCTCTTCGCATTTTTTGCAAAAAACTGAAGGTGTGTTAAAAAAACTTAAACTTTGGAACTATGCAAATTTTGCATTTCGGAGAAATGCGAAAAAAGCCGAAGCTGTTGAAAACATAGTGTATTTCTGCAGACTATCGAAAAAGTAATATATTTTTCCAAACTTGTTCTAAATGCAAGTTTGCGAAAGTCCTTGAAGATGGCCAAGTCTTCAATGACTTCAAGTCATTAAACTTAACATCTGAACTTTGAAATTATAAAAGGATTGGTTACCCTTTGTTGGAGATCAGCCGGAAGCCCGTTGTTGACATTTTACAAATAAATTGGTTGTTTAAGTTTGTGATTCTTGCAGGTATCAGATGAGCAAACGTAGAACCAAAGTTGGTTTCACCTGACCCTCTACATTATATTTTATCACTTTTATTGATGATTATTCTAGATTTACCAGCATCATGTTCATTAAGAACAAGTCTGAGACTTTTAATTGTTTCAAAAACTTCAAACAGTTCGTTGAGACACATACTGGTCAACGACTCAAAACCATTCGAACAAACAATGGTGGAGAGTTTCTGTCAAATGAAATGTTTGACTATCTGGCATCATTCGACATTCATCGTCAGTTCACCACCAGCTACACGCCACAGCAGAATGGAGTAGCCAAAAGGAAGAACCGAACATTACTAAATGCAGCACGATCTATGAATCTGTCAAACGCTCAGCTCACCAAAGACTTTTGGGCTAAAGCTATTTCAACAACTTGCTATCTACAAAATTATTCGAGTACCAAAGCAGTCGACTCAAAGACACCCTTCGAAGCTTTCTATGGCTACAAACCGAGTCTACGACACCTTCGAGTGTTTGGCTTTCTTTGCTATGTAGACATTCCCTCTGATCTGAGAAAGAAACTTGAACCTGTTAGCTGTAGAAGTATTTTTATTGGATACTCAACATCACACAAGGCATATAGAATATTTGATGTTGAGACAAGTCAAATCTCAGTTAGTCGAGATGTTGTCTTTCTTGAAGATAAATTCTTCGACTTCAAGCAGAAGCAACCAATGCAAGATTTCATCCCAATGACTCTCATCACCATCGACAGGCCTTGACCTGCGATTGTTCCGACGGACATCGAAGATATTCCTGTCGCACAGCAAGGAGAATCATCATCTCAAAATCCAACTATTTTTCGGAGATCTGCACGACATTGACAAGAACCTGATCGTTTCGTCCCTCAAGCATTCATCAACAATGATGAACCCACTTCAGTAACATAAGCCTTGTCAAGTTTGAATGCAGATAATTGGCATACTGCCATGCATGCTGAGTACAATTCACTAATGAAGAACAAGACCTGGAGTCTTGCGAAGCTCCTATAGATGCAAAGATCATCGACACCAAGTGGATCTTCAAGATGAAGCTCAATCCGGATGGTTCCAAGCTAGATGGAAAGCTCGTCTAGTCGTTAAAGGCTACGAATAAACTTTTGGGATTGACTACACTGAGACATACAGTCCAGTCATACGACTTTAGTCAATTCAATCTTTATTCACCTTCGCAGCTGCCGAAGATTTGGAAATACACCAGATGGATGTTCAGAAGTCCTTTCTGAATGGATACATGCAAGAAGATATTTACATCTATCAACCTGAAGGTTGCATCCTTCCAGGCCAAGAACATAAAGTATGTAAGCTGCAGAAAGCTCTCTATGAGCTAAAGCAAGAGCGTCTGGTTTGATAGAATCAATCAATTCTTGTTGCAACATGACTTCACTCTGAACTCTAATGACTCTAATGTTTATCTCAAGCACAAAGGTTCAAGCTATGTCATAATAGCTCTAGATGTTGATGACTCACTGATCTTCAGCAATTTGAATCAACTACTTCATGAAACGAAGAATTTTCTGTTGAAGGAATTCGAAATGGCTAATTTAGGCCCTATGCATTACCTTCTTGGAATTGAGATAACAAGAGACAGAGCAAAGAGAAGTATTTCGTTCCTATGGGAAGCTTATCAAGCTATAACAATAGCTCTGATATAAAATCGCTTCTAATACTATGTAGATATCAGATTAAGAAATCAGATAATAGCAATTACTGCTTTGATACCATGTTGAGATTCGGGAGAAAAAGGGGAAGAATCCTGGGTGTGTTCACTACAACATCAATAGGTGAACACAAAACAAAGCTTGATTGCACCATTGTTTGCGGAAGTAATGTGGACACAAGAAAATCCACATCTGGCTATCTTTGCTTTCTAGGAGGTGGACCCATTTCATGGAACAGTCGAAAGCAAAAATGTATTTCTTTGTCCTCCACAGAATCAGAATATGTCGCCGCTACCTCTGTAGTAAAGGAAATTATCTAGCTCAGAAGATTGTTTTAGGACCTTATTATCATTCAAATCAGTCCAACTATACTCTATTGCGACAATTAGAGCTGCATTGCTCTATCTTTGAACCCACGAACTCACCCTTGAACTAGACATATTGAAGTTCAATTTCATTTTCTTAGAGAGAAAGTTCAGAATAAAGATGTCCAATTAAGTTACTGTCCTACTGCCAGTATGTTGGCTAATATCTTGACTAAGCCTCTGTCAAGAGAAAAGCATGTTACATTGTGTAGCTTGCTCAATTTCATTCTGGATCCTAGGAGTTAAGCTTAAGGGGGGGTGTTGGAATTAAGCATCACTCCAACTCACCAGAACTTGAATACACACACACTCTTTCTCTATGACAAGCTTGCAGTCTTACCCTCTGAAGTTGAACGTCTGCGCAATAATCAACTGAAGCAGAAGCAGGATTGACTACATTCTCTTCATTCAAAAAACTCGACTACATTCTCTTCGTTCTCCCATGAACTCAAAGTCTTCGGTTCGAGATCCATGTCATCCACTTGCCTCGTCAGACGCAGACCATGTCGCAGTTCACTTTAGTAACTGTACTGTTTCATGCTTGTTGCCTACGCGGTCATTATAACTGCCTCATGTACATATATACATAACGACAACTCACAAAAATGATGTTGAGTCAATCTATGATGAATGCATGTAAGTGGAGAAGAGTAAATTGACTTTCTACGCGAACAAAATTGTGTCTTCGTTATTTGATTCCATAGGATCAGAGATCTTAGAGAGAGTGAAAACCTTTCAGAGGATAGAGATAGTTATTTAATCTGTAACTAGCCAAGTAAGATCACTGCACACAGTGCAGCATTCCTGTGAACCATTCTTGGGAACAGAATTGTGATCTGATCGTTGTACTTACAACTGCTTAATTCAGATTCTCTATGCTTCTTATGTGTATTGCACTGCAAATGCTTTCTGATAGTTTTCTATCTCTATTGGCATTCACTCAATCCAGAATGTCTAATATTCAAAGGTAGCATGGTTGTCTTAGATGCCTAATTGTTCGCTCCTTCATGGTTGTCTTTGACACCTACAAGACATTCCTCCATTTGTTCTAAGTTAATGCTTATGTTGTAGTTTTGGTAAAGATCTTGAAAAGTTTTCTATGTTGGAGTTGTGTCTCTTCTTCTGCACCTAATTTATTTGAGAGCACCCCAACAATACTCTATTTTTATTTCTCATATGTGCAATTTTAAAACCTAGCTAAATCTATTAAGTTCATCATATAATTATAACTTGTGGACATTACCACTACATAAAATGCCTTATTTAGCTCTTTATTGTACTATTGTGATATCATAATTCTTTGGACAAACTCTTGAATGATGAAGTAAAAGTTGTTGGAGTGGGAGTTGCTTTGAAGACAAACATGAATGTCACAAAGGCCTACCAATAATTCACATAATGATAAGACACTTGATGAAAAACTAAGTCCAAAAACAAGTTGCTCTTGGGTAGAGAGAGAAAATGGAGCACTTACATTGAGGTAGAGAGAGAACATAGACAAAAGACTAAATGTTGGAAGCAAAAACTTGACTACCATAATTCACCATGTATGTACAGTTAAAGCTCTTTCAAATAGAGCTAGCTTGAGTTCCTCCAAGCGGAAAATGCACTAACTTGATTGGACCCCATTGATTCATCATGATTGGACCTCTAGATATGCATCTCTCATCATGATTGGACCTCATGATTTCCACATTACAATTTGATTGGGCCTCATGATGTGCATCTCTAAACATGATTGATCCACATGTAATGCACCTCTTAAAGTGATTGGCCTTGTGATCTACACCTCTAAATGTGATTGGACCAAATGGATGCATTTCAATGCTAACATTATGTGACAAATGTCACTATCTCACTAGAACTCAAGTTTAAGGCCTATTGACTATTCAAACTCAGCATAAATGAATGAACTAAAATGATTATGCCTACCCTTGATCCCACACATGGGAACATGTTCCACACATGTGTGATTTCAATATGTACATGAAATTGCAAAATGCTAGATTTTGCCTATTCTTCACACTCCTCCTGAAAAACTAGCTTGATGGGATACTAGATCAAACAAAAAACTTAAGATACTTCTTGAGTGGATCCTTTTGCATGGATATGATGTGAAAACCAGCCAATGGACCTATGATAGCAACAAATTCACCAAATCCATGAGAGAATTTCTTTTATGGAAATCCATTGCCAATCTCCTTGATGAGCATTCCACCAATTGCCACCATTTCCTTTTGTTCTCTCCATGCTTGAAGAAGATCTTGGGCTTGAAAGCTCCACCTTCTTGAAAATAGTTGCACCATAAAGAAGGAAACCCGAGGCCTCCATGCCTCATAATGACCATGAAGATCAAGATCACAAAATAGACACAAATGTTGATTGCCAAGATTTTGCATACTAGCTTGACTAGTCCATAGATTATGAACTTTTTGCATGATAGATCTAATCTTGAAATCAACATTGAGGCTACATACTTGCTCAAGGATATAAGTGTCCTTTGTGGATGATTCACTTAATCTCATGAGAAGTTTACAAATTGTCTCAGAAAAGACACAATTTTCACACTATGCATGACAATCTCATTCTTGCTCTTACAAGATCCAAGAGCATACATTTGATGACACAAAAAATTTATTTCTAAATAATTTAGAACCTGTTCTAAGCCATTAATGACATGAGATATGTCCATACAAGAGGCATCATACAAAACTAGCATCGCCTCACTCCAACTTTGAAAAATGTTCTATATCTCTTAGTATGTGTTGCAGATGCCAAAACCATACATGGTTCTGCAATCTTTCACAATATCCTAGTAATCCACTATGCCCATTGCATCTCCATGTAACTAAATGAGTTATTGAGGAGAATGTGGGATGTGTCAAAGTGCTTGGATCTTGTGGATATAATGTTCCATCTATCTACAAATCCAAGTTTTTCTTTCCTTCTGCCCTATAACGAGAACGATCCTCAACAAATATTTGAATTCATTTGCCTCCTCTTCTTTGCAAAGGTGCCAAATCAATAGGGATATCCACATGTAGATGATACAATGAAAAACAATAGAGTAATCAGTTGCATCAAAGTACTATGAACAAATTCTATGAAGCAAAATAAAATACTCATCTTTGATTATATTATATACTCTGTACGATCAATCCAATCTCCATGCTTGTATGCTTGATTCAAATTTGGAAATGCCGCTCATTTTTTAATTCCAATAGGTAGTTGGCACTCATATTTCCATTCCAATGTGAAGATGGCGTTCATAATTGGAGATGGCAGCCATATTTTCATTCTCGTGGAAGGATTGCATATGTAAACATTTTGCTATTTTTTCTTATTCGAATTTGGGGATGGTGGTCATATTCTAGATCCAATGAAAATATTGCCCTTTTCATAACCAATGGAGGGAATATTTTTGAATTTAGTCAAGTTATACTGCAAATTGTTTACAGTTCTTAACTGTGACTATAGACACTATGGTTAGATCATTGGGAGTTGGGGAGGCCTCGAGAGTGGTGTGGGCAAGCAAATAAACAATATTGTTTTTTTTATTTTGATATTTTTCTATATAGTACATGACATTCCTTAAAGGGTCTTTTTGATATTGAGAACTCCTCTAATGTGATGTGTAAAATTGATGTAAGAAATAGTAAAACCTCCAATTTGGACACTATTCTTTATATCAATTATGGAAATTACTATAAAACCATAGAAAGGAGGTCTATACTCAGGATGGAGATCATTCTTAAGATGGATCAAATTTGTGTGGTAAAACTAGTTGAAGAGGGAGTGTGAAAAATTGTCAACTAGTTTTGTTGGTTTATTGTAGCTTATAGATAGTTTCATATTTGTCAAAAAGGGCCTAAATAATGGATTTACTATTTTTAACAAGTAGATAAGTGGATGAGGTCGGATTTGGACTCATTCTAATTGGCTAAATTTGGTACATTGCATCTAGACTAGATTTTTTAGGTTTTTGATGAAGTATCTAGAAGTTTCCAAATTAGGTCAAGTTTGGGGCAAGTGGACATTTTGGAAGCTATAAATAGTTGTCGTGGATAAATAATCATCATAGTTTCTTTCTTTCTTTGTGGAGAATTAATCTCTTGTGTTTCTATGTCCATCTCATGTGTTTCTCTCATGATATCTTGGTTTTCTATGTGTAGAATGTTGATTTCTTGGTAGATCTTGGATCCACATGTGTGAAGTATTGTACTTTATTGTTGTTGTACAGATAGGGACAGTACTAAGTCATATCTAAGTGTTTATGATCATATCTTTGTGCATTTCTAAGTTCTAGCATGCATAAAGTAGTGATTTCTATCTTCTAGCTATTTCTAGATGTGCAACCAAATTTGGCCAAGATCTTGTTGATCCACTAATGTGTTTTGGATCTATATTTTTTCACAAGTCGCACTATTACAACCCAAATGCTTATTTGTTGTTGCATGATGAGGCATTGATCTTTTTGGTGAAAGAAGCCAAGAAACATTGTTCTATCTTTTATGGAACAATGCTAGAACTTCAACATGTTCTGTCGAGCAACAATGCCTTACATCATGTATAATGTGTAGTAATCTTAGCATATGACATGTGGAACGTTGTGTGTGCATAGAAAGTGAAGAAAGCATAATGTACTTGCAATTCTTGAAGATGAGAAGATACGCCTAAAATCTAGCCCTTGCTTTCAATGTGGTGGAAGTCGTCACTATTGGCCATTGTACCTCCTAAAAGGGTACTTAGAATCAGAGATAAACAATTGAGAAATCATTTTATCTCTGAGTGCTTGCTTAGTTGGTTGGTCAGATTAAGGATAATGATTCATGGGAAAGAGTTAAAAGCATACAAATTTGGATCTTTCCTAGTTGCTCGTTACAAAACTAGTTTAAGGAGGGAAGAATGTTACGTCCATGTCCAGTATGTGGGATTTGGAATAATTCCTTACATCGATAGTCGGTCCAGAATATTGTGTCTTGAATTCAAGTTAAATATCATTAAAAAGAATGTCACTATAAGTATTTGTCACAGGACTCATTCTCACAACACAACTTTTGCATCTTTTCTTTTATGTTTTAAGAGGCTTTTGTATTTAGTCGATGTTTGTGTGTTATTGATAATTGCATGCTTTCAAGATTTCCTACAATTATTTTTAGATATTATGGATCAAGCTAGAGTAGAGATTTCAAAGCCTTTGGCTAGCACAAAGTTTGAACATTAGGTTGAACAAATATTTCTCATATTCTATGCCACAATTGATACATTGGCAATAGCTAGAGCTTAATATAGATAACTAGTCGTCATATGACTAGGATCTGTTATGTGAATCTTTGTAGCTATAGGTTTATCATAGCATTACTCACTTAATGTCACTATATGATATTGCAAGAATTATCTTGAGATAACAAAGATTGTAAATCATGCAGGAGCACGGTCAAAGCATGACATCTAACACTCTTGCATGATCAGGTAGGAGCACGAGTTTGCACCTCCTGATCAAGTTGGACTACAAGTTCTCCTAGTGTGATCATGTAGGGGCGAAAGTTTGCAACTCTTAGAGCAAAAGATTCCACGCTCCTACGTAATCACCTAGGAGCATGAATTTTCACTTCTTGATCAAGTCCAACCACAGTTTTTCACGCTCCGTGATCATGCAAGAACGCACCCAATTTGGGTGTATTGAACAACTCAAACGATCAAATATGCTCCTACGTAATCGTTTTACCTCTTATATTGTGTTTTACCTAGGTCAATCAAAAATACAAATAACTGCAAGAAGTATGCGAGTTGGCCCATAGGACTTCCAATATATACCTTAGAATTACACGTCACTTTTGATTAAGTAGATATATCTAGTTACTAGCTACTTAGTAAACTTATGATGTTTGAGAGTGCATTGAAATGGTAAAGTAAAACTTTCTCAATGCATTTAACAATGTTTTACAAAATGAAATTGGATAGAAAGATTGAGCTTGAATTCGAGAATTCGCAAAAGCCAACCAAATATTCAATTAGTTGGAATAAGGGACTTGTTGAAAAGCTAATGAAATGGAAGTTCAATATTGAACTTGGATATGAATCTATTCTTGTTTTGGAATGAGTCAGTTACGACGTGGTAGGCCGAATATTTAAGGATGTACTCGATAACTAGTGGTCATGTGATTAGGGTCTGTTATGTGAATCTTTGTAGCTCAAAGGTATAATTCTAATCCCGTAGTAGTATCTCAAATTTGCAAAATCAAAAAATATTATAATAAACTATTTCTCAATTTTTTTTTTAACGTCTGCTTGTTGGAAGTTGTTGCATGATAAATAACTGGAGGTATGATTTCCATGGTGGAATGGAATCATGCTACACTCCTACATAAACTATATAGGCAATCCAATTTTATAAAATTGCATTGTGAAATTGAGACAACCTAAAACAACCAAAAATAGTTAAGAATTGTGTATACTTGGTATTCTGTTTTCTTTTAACTCTATTACCAATCGGAAGTCACAAGCTTTCATAAACAAGATATAAGCATCATTCTGATAAGGTCATGGAGACAAATACATTATTTGGTGTGCATTGTGTGGTAATCAATTACTCACAATTGTATGTATTGTTGACTTTATCTAGATTGTTACTTCGCCCTTAGTATCTCATCATGTGTTGATAGAATTTTTTTAATATGAAACTGGAAGTTTCTTGAAAAGGGGAGAGACTCACCTTCGTATGTATTGTTAACTTTATCTAAATTGTTACTTTGTCCTTAGTATCTCACAATGTGTTGATAGAATTTTTTTTTATGAAACTAGAAGTTTCTTGAAAAGGGGAGATTAATTGAGGGTTTTCTGCTTTGATCTTTCATGAAAAAATAAGTTATTGTTTATGTTAAGGTATGTTGTCGTCAATTGGCAATTACTCCTAAAGTGCATGTTGATTTCCAAGGGGAACCTGAATTTGGAACAAGCAATGACTCCTAAAGTATAATGTGATCACATTTCATGTTATATGGTGTTACATGGATTTTGGAGAGGCCTTATTTCCATTGAGTAGATCCGATGTTGTGTTCCTTTTAGGGAGTTGATCAACCTAACTATAGTAATGTCGTAAGGATCGGTTATTGTGAAATGATTTGGTTAAAAAAGTTAGGTGTTTAGGAATGCTCGTGTAAGTGGACATGGATTCTCTTCATAGAGATTTCTGGGTGTTGCATCATCTATTGAAAAATAAAAGTATTTTATTGTGCAACCGAGCTATAGGATTCTCATTTTGGAAGAAATAACGATTATAGATTGGTATTGAGGTTAGTATTATGATAGTCAAGCCAACTTTAGCCGGTATCCTCAAGAATTTCAATTAGGTGATTGGGTATACTTACGTACACTTATAAACTGTAATGTGATGCGTACTAGAAAGCATTTTAAACAATCAAGGGCTTTATGGACCTTTTCAATTAGTTAAAAGAGTTGGATCTTAGCTTTTCAACTAGAACTCCCTAAAGGAACCGGAGTCATCCCATATTTCAAGTGAATCAGCTTAATTTGAGCTTACACAAAGGGAAGACCATGGGACCAGTAGAAGACTTGGGTTAGGAGGAGGATTCTGAGTGTCGGAGAGTAGAGACAATAGATTGAAAAATCATCTTGTTAGTATGCTGGAGAGGAAGAACTAAGGATGATAATTCTTGGGAATCTATCAAGATTTTAAAGAGGAATTCCCTGAGTTTCATTTGTAAGGATAAAAATGTTCCAAGGAAAGAAGAATGTTGTGTCCTTGGTTATGGACTCCACCAATTTTCCATGGTTAGGGAAGCCCTGCAGATGGCCAAGAAAGTCCTTGGGGCTTATCAATAGGTAGTATTTAGTGAGTATAGGCTATTCTTGACTTGATGGACCTTATCATGTCACTAGAGTAGATAGGGACAATGCATGGGCAGTTGCATGAGCACATAGGAGCATAGATAACATGCATGGAGGGCACCTACAAGGAGATTGCCTCCTATTGCCCATTCATTCTATCGAGAGGAATGAGAGAGATGCTTTGCTTTTGTTTCTGTGTAGTTAGCTTTTATGTTGCATCATGGGGGAGACAAACCTTTACAGGATTTATGTTTATTGGTTGGAAAGATCGTCCCATGCAAGCTTCACTGGTGGTTGATCTTTGCAGTTCTTAAACAAGGGACTCTTTTTTTGCCTTCGTATGTGGTTGTGGTGCCCATTGAAATCCATAAGTTTTTTCAACCCTTTCATTTGAGTACATTTTTTAAGAATTGCAATGATAAATGGTTGGATCTATTGCTGCTTGTGACCTTTGTTGTCAACTCACCATTGGATGATACATCAAATCGACATGAATGTCACATGGTATGTTGTGGTAAACTTCTAGCATAGAGGTATCTGGAAAAGGCTTAGTTATGCTAGTGGGCTTGTGATTGCATGTTAAAGATAGCCTTTGCTACCTTTGAGATGGTGATTGGGAATGAAAGGGTTATTACTCAATCTCTTAAATTTCCAACATAGGGTATTTGTCAAGAAACTGTTGGGCTTGTAATGTGTTGGGGGAACTTGGAGGCACTCTGTCGATAAATACTCAACAGTGAATGTTAAGAGAGTTACTTGATTTTGTGTCCACCCATTGAGCACCACTTCATGAAGGGCTTGCTTGTTGTTGGAGCTAGTCTTGGAATTGTGAAGGGTCCAAAGCAAGTTGAGAATCCGGAAGGCTCTGGGAGATGGAGACTAGCAAAAGGAGTTGATGCTTTTGAAGATTAAAGAAGGAAAAGGCTTTTGCAGGTTGGCAAGGTCAATGTCAAGAGATGGATAGACAAGAATAGTTGTGCAGAGAAGCTTCTCTATACCACATTCATTTTGCGCTACAAACATCAAGGGCCTTCTTTCTGGACATTTTTTTGTCCATACCTGCCATCACCCCGTTCTGAAGTCGACCAAATCCGGCCAGCAGATCCATCCCTCGATCGATCGGCCTCTTTCAGCTAGGTGCACTCCCCCAAAAATCCCAAAACCAAACTATCTGAAAAGCAGGGCCCTGCTGCATTTTTTATCCCTTTATTTTTCTAAATACTCATTCCGTACCAGTACATTCTAGAATATACTGTGGTAATGTAGTGTATGTTCCGACCAAAATGGGTTGGAATGGGTTTCCGAGAATAAGAAGCAATCTAAAGAAAAACTCAAGAAAATTTTCTCAATAGAGAAAGTCGTATAAGAAGAGGCAATCGTAATTGCAACCAAAAGTTTTATTTGGAAAAATATTCCAAACATTTGGAATACTTTTGAAAGTTTCAGAATCAATCTGCTTTCACTATTATGTCTCAAAAAATGAGCAATAGCAATTCCACCATAAAAAGGATTCATTACAAGTCATTCAAAGCTCCAAGTAACATGATAAATACAAGACACATTTCAAATGGAGGTCCGGCTTCAACTTCCATGTAGCAAAAAAACAATTGCTACTGTAGGGCTCTAAAAAACTCAATGGCCCAATAGTGTGCCAGTGAGCTAGTCGAGATTTTCAAGAACGAGATTGGGTGTACTTGAAAATCCCAAAGAATTCAATAGTAGTTTAGAATCCCTTTGGAGCCAAAACAGGGCTCATGGCCTTCTTTTAGGTTTTGGGACCTTGTTCTTTGTATTTTTATAAAAACCACGTTTCAAACAGGTTTCAAACATGGGAGGTTCAAAACTCACATGGCCCTTCTTTTAGGTTTTGGGACCTTGTGTTTTGTATTAATTTTTTTTTTTATAAATACCATGTTTGAAACAGGTTTCAAACATGGGAGCTTCCAAACGTGTTTGGAACCTCTTCCAAACTCATTTGGTTGCAACTATGGCCACAATACCATAACCTGCTAAAAGCATTTACACAATTTAACCATTCAACTTATTAAGACAATGTTAAGAAGAGTTAAGAAAAATATTTAGACACAAATATATTATTCTCATGCATTGCATCAGCTTCCAAGCTTGAAGGCGTCAACAAACAGACCAAAGGTGAGGCCTGCTTTCCAATAATTTATAAGCCTCATAATCATTAAAAACTTCTCTTCCACTATGGGCATTTTATAAATTATAATGCCTATACCCTCAATTACTGCCACCAAAAATCCTGCTACAAGCACATCCCAATCTCCAGTTTGCCCAAGAATTGTGGCCAATGCATTTGCTGAATAAAAGCCTAGAAGAAGAAGAAATATTTTCAGTGGCAAGTTTTTACGAACCGAGTTGAATTTATCAATTAGATCCTTTTGTCTTGCTCTAATCAATCTGCCTAAGCGAGTGCTTCCAGTCTGCAATGAAGCACCTCTTGCATCACCGTCACTTTGTGGTCCATTACCAATGTCAGGTGATTGCCCAGTGTTTAACACGAAAACGATCTGATTTGATCTTAGCTTTACCCTAAAAATCAACGCAGTATACCAGTTATCTTATGATGCCTTGATCCATTATCTAATAATAATGAAGGTCATCTGCATTGTGAGCATGCTTAACAAGTAACAAAATTCACAAATAAAATTACATAAAAATTTTTGAGGTGTCAAAGCAAAACATAGCCCAATGGAAAGTCGATTGATACATCACTCACAACTCTTTGTTGCTTGAATATTAGCTAGTAAAAGTTCATCAAAGTACCTCTTCCATTTTCTACTGATTTGTGTTGCAGGCCTCCTATCGGCTTTGCCAAATTTAAAGTGAGATTCCAACAGAGCACCCACACAGCCTGTTAGACAAATGCTTCCATTTTGGATAGCATCCATGGTTGTGGCAAGCCCTTTGTTATCAAACCACATAATATGTCAACACACAATTGATGCTTGATATGCAACAAAATCTAATCTACAAACGAGAAACTGAAATGCTACATCCATTCCCCCATCCTCAACATGAAGATAGAAAGAATCTGACTCTTTAACAATCATCTTACATGTTATGAGGAAATTAGAAAACCTGATTGGAAATAATTCTCTCTTGATTTTTCTTTTGGCTAATACTTGTTATTGTTTAAGTACCACAATGATATTGCATTTACTTTTGTATTGCCCCTTTTTGTTTACATCGCTTGTCTTCCCCTTTAAATTGCTTATCAATGAAGTACGTACCAAAATTTGAGCATAGAAACTTAAGCTACTGTTCTTTTCAGCATTATATAACTACATATAAGAATGATTAGACTTATCATTATGTATTGTTATGTACTTGTTCTAGCTGGAGTGCTCTTCCAATCATAATGACGATGTGTATTGTCGACTTTAGACACATTCAAATATGCAAACAGACACGAGGCCAATTAGATAGCTATGATAATAACTTCTTAGGCCCATACTTTAGTTTGCAAGTTTGATTGTGGATTGATGTGACATAGCTCAGACGTATTTTCCAAGAAGAACACAATAAATTTTGCTCATATTTCCTCATTTGCATGACTGATTGGAGTCAGACTCTCAAGTTGAGGAAAGGAAGTCTTCACTAAAATGCCATCCATAGGAGGGCCAATTTCATGGAGGATGAGGAAAATCTATCGCAGTTCTGTTTCATTTGTACGTAGTTTTGTTTGATAGGCAAAGAACAAACTCAAGAGTAAGGAAAAAGAGAATGGAGTATTAATGGAAAGAAGTGGTTAACAGAAGTTTGTGAGGCCATTCAACAATATATGAAATTTTCATGTTTCTCTTTAAAAACTTAAGGCCATTGCTATTCAAAGCTTTTGACAGGGTTTCAACATTTTATATTCAGATCAAAACTAAACAACATAGGTGAAAGTTTGGGCTACTGCAAAGTAGCTCGTAACTTGATGTAAGCTGGCATTTTTAAGCACTTCTTATTTTGAGCCAAAACCTTCACAAATATATCTCAACCAAATGCACAGCTTTTCTGTTTATGCTCGAAGAGTACTGGGTGGCCAAAGACATCTTTCTTTTACAACCGTAAGAAGTTTTAGATTAATGCAAAGTCCATCAATGATATTCCATGGGGGCCAAGTGTTAGAATCCCCACCGTCATGCCGGTCATTGCTAAAGCACAAACAAGCGACGAACGCTACGTTACCACCCAACCATAGAGGTACTGCCACCTCACCCCCGTGCACTGGAGCTACAGACCACCATCAAGCAAGCTCTAATCTCATGTAAGCCATGGTGTCCCATACCACCATGCCTTACCCCTGACCCTCACCTACCTACATCCTGAGGCCTAGATACTCGTCCTGACCTGACCACCAGTGCAAGAGCTCTTCATTCTCCAGGAGAGAATGAATGCCCAGCTCATGGAGATCCACCTCTATATACATAGTCCAGGCGGGTCATCTCCCTCCATAGGAGTCACGCATGACCAATGACACGCGGCAGTTGTGCACACTGACGTGGGTCCATAACAACGAGTCACCGCATGCCAATGAGACATTGACACGTGGCACCCAAAAGACCTATAGCTCCAGATCAGCGTTCCGTCCCATAACTGAGACCGTCACCTCAAGTTTCCAGTTGCGTACCCTTATGGGTACGTAACATTCCCTCCCCCTTTAAGAGTCTCCTCCTAATGGGAGCAAGCCAGGGAAGTTCAGTCTTAAATAGTCCTCTCTCTCCCAAGTGTCCTCGTCATCTGTCTTACCTTTCCAACGTACGAGAGATCATCCATCCTAGGTAAGGGAAATATGTTCTTGATGGTTAAATCATTTAACTTTTTAAAATCACCACACAAACGTGTGCTACCATCCTTTTTACTAACTAAAAGGATTGGTGCTCCCCAAGGGGACTTACTAGGCCGTATATGGATCATCCTAAGGAGTTCTTGTAACTGCTTAGAAATTTCATCCTCTTCCTTGATGCTAACCCTGTATGGAAAAAGAGATACAGGTTGGCTTCCCGGAAGCAACTCTATCTGATGGTCAACACTCCTTTGGGGAGGTAGGCCATCAGGGAGTTTATCAGGAAAAACATCGCTATATTCTTGCCTAAGTTTGTCAAATATTATTCCTTCAGGTGAGTTAACACTTAAGGGATTATTTACAAGCACATTCAAAGGCAAATGCGATAAATCAATATTTAGACTCTAGACTAATGGTCATTCACATAAATTTCACCTTTCAAAAAACAAAGATAAACTTTATTACCAGAATCTTTCAAATATTCTACAACTAAAGCAGAAACCAAAGGATCAAAAGGCCTATTTACATCGCCTTTTAGCTCAACCAACGAGCCCTTATGTAAAAAGGAAATATTATGAGTAACATAATCCTTTCTTAAAGACTCGTTTTTAGAATAAAACCATTCTTTTCCTAAGATTATGTCTACGCTATCCAAGTTCATAATATGAAAATCTAGCGGTTCAACATAATCTTGAATCTGAAGCGGCTGCTGAGGAACAAGCTGATCCCAAGCTTGTCGATCTTCCCCCGACGCCATTTTCACCACGTACAAGTGATTACTTGGCGCGGTAGCCGCCCTGAGCTTCTGTACCAGTTTAGCATTTATGAAGTTATGTGTGGAACCATCATCAAACAGAACAGTCACAGCTTGGCGTCCTACAATTCCATTCATACGAATGAGATCATGGGGGCCAAAAACAGCTGTATTAAAACAACAATTCTTGCAACTAGTGCCATCCTTAAAGGATAAATCAACAAAAGAAATACTAGAATTACCTGGCGCTTTAAAAGATTTTGGTTGCCCGCCAGATTTCTTTTGCTTTTTCTTTGGGCAATCCTTTGAAAGATGCCCCTTCTCCATACAGGAGAAGCATAACCCGCCGGTTCGCGCCTTGTCGTAATCTGCGCGCTCCAATTTGATGCGCTTTTTCCCGCCTTGAGAACCGGTGTCTGCCGTCTTGTCTCTGCCCCGCTTCTTGAAAAATTTCTTTTCTTTCTGTTCAGCCTTGGGCAAAGCCTGCTCTTTGCGAGAGGCAAAATGGGCGTCATCGAAGATGCCAATGCAAAGCGGAGCGACATCGTCCAATATGAGTTGCAGTGAGTCCTACAACACATTAGTGGTGGGATGATGTTGGCTGATTTCGACGAATCCCCAAGATACTCAAACAGAGCAACTCAAGAGCACCTCTCACCTTAGACCGAGGAGGTCTTTGAGAAGATGGCCTGAAGATACACCTAAATCTCCTCTAAGGCTTGTCCTTAGACAAAGGAGAAGGTGCTGGTACAACCGTACGTTCATGAGGAGGTGGAGGAAAAAACTTCAAATTTCCTTCCCAAAAGTGAAAAGGATGAAGGATTTACCAATTTTTCTTTGTGAGCAGGTGGAAGATTACAAAGAGGTGGATTAAGCCCAAGAAAGAGGCTAAGAAAGATAGAAGGAAGGGCACACAGATCTGTACTTGCAGCAAGTACAACCTGCAAGTACGGTTGTGTACCTTTCTTTTTTTTATTTCCTCCCTTTCTTAAGAATTTTGAATACAAAGCTATGGTTCAACAATAGCTTTACATGTATGCAACCTAGCAAAATAACTTTGTAAACTTTGAAATAAGACTTATGAAACTTAGTGTTTTTTGTTTTCAGAAGATTAATAATGTACCTAAAAGGTACAAAACAGTAAACACCAAGTTATAAGCTTAAACAAGTCTTAAAAACAATTCATTTATGAAAAGTTTAATACTTACAAAGTTTTGTTTTACATGGTTTATTCAACTTTAAAATCACATCAAAAGTACTTCTTTAAAAGTACTAAGAAGATGAAGTATGGAAATTCTTAACTCCTCTTCCCAACACTAAATTACAGTGTGCGGCTGCCTTTGAGATCTCAAGGTAGAGCTCAAGAACAAAGGCCAAAAAGTACTTTTTATTCATAAAAGTACAAAATTGTAATGATGCGAAAGCTCCCTTCTCCCAAAATCAAAAGCAAGCAGGGCCCACAAATCCTCCTGCGTAGCCTGCCTGCGGCTGCAGAGGGGCTGGCCCAAAATCTGCCTGTCAGCTGTACGGATCCGCGCGCAGGCGCGCAGGTCCCGGCGAAAATAATTTTTTTTTTTCAAATTTTTTTTGCATCAAACAAAAACTTTTTCGACTTCCAAAACCCAAAATAAGGCCAGAAAACAAAATCGGTTTTTGAAGTTTTTAAAACCGTAACAAATTCAAAAAAAAACCGACTACTACCACCATAGCTAGCAAAGGTGGTTCGTTTTCAATCAAAACGACCTCGGATTGAGACGAACCAAAAAGCAAAGTTGTTCAAATCGATTCAACGAAATCAACTAAGCCTTCAAAAACATCAGCTAAAAGCTCAAACCAACCAATAACATAAGTTAGAGCGATTGCACCTTATTCACAATGATCCGTGGCTCTGATACCAACCGTTAGCATCCCCATCGTCATGCCGGTCATTGCTAAAGCACAAACAAGTGACGAACGCTACGTTACCACCCAACCATAGAGGTACTGCCACCTCACCCCCGTGCACTGGAGCTACAGACTGCCATCAAGCAAGCTTGGATCTCATGTAAGCCATGGTGTCCCATACCACCATGCCTTAACCTTGACCCTGGTCCCTCACCTACCTACATCCTACATCCTGAGGCCTAGATACTCGTCCTGACCTGACCACTAGTGGAAGAGCTCTTCATTCTCCAGGAGAGAATGAATGCCCAGCTCATGGAGATCCACCTCTATATACATAGTCCAGGCGGGTCATCTCCATCCATAGGAGTCACGCATGACCAACAACACACGGCAGTTGTGCGCACTGACGCGGGTCCATAACAACGAGTCACCGCGTGCCAATGAGACATTGACACGTGGCACCCAAAAGACCTATAGCTCCAGATCAGCGTTCCGTCCCAAAACTGAGACCGTCACCTCAAGTTTCTTGTTGCATACCCTTATGGGTACGTAACACCAAGATGCTTTGAATGAGTGATTTCAATGCGCTATAATTCGATAGAAATTTTGGTTCTTGGTACCACCTACCAAAACCCCGCATTAAAAGGCTAAACATTATTTCCTTTGAGAGATTTTAAAGGAAACCGATGTCATAGTACAAAACATCGAAGTGGCTTCCTAAAAAGCTGCTTCCTCCGAAGCCATTCAGGTCTACAAAAACTCCAGGATCAGAAACTATCCACATGCACTTGTTGCATGTTGTCAAATTCTAGCGAATCCAACAATTTTCCATCTTTTGTCTCACATTAGTTGCTTATGACTGCATGCATGTAACTTTGCATTTCATATTAAAGCTCAAACATTCCTTCTTTTATGAGGTCAACATGCCTGTTTATGTTTTTTGAGGCCCTAGATTTTGCAAGTTCATGTTGGAGTCCCAATAATGACCATATGACTAGCAGATGACATTAATAAATGCCAAAGAATCAGCAATGCACTGAAGGCCCCAAAACATATTCATCCAAACGATAAATAACAACTGTGTAAACCCATGCTCATTGCTCCATGAAATCTCTGTGCACGATATTTGGCCTATAACTCCCTCCTACCCCAAAGTATATTGGTCCAAATGATTAATAACAATTGTGCAGACCCACGCTCCATGAAATCTATGTGCATGATATTTGGCCTATAACTCCTTCCTCAAAATGACAGTCCTCAACGTCAACAATAGGTATAAAGAAAGTGCAGATGTTGCAAAACAAAAGATACCACAAAAAAGCACATGCTGAAGAAGATGTCACAAATGTATATGGAAAAGAAGACTTTGAAACACAAACCACTGACTTTATCAATTGTAGAAGTAATAAAAAATGTATACACTAAAGAAGCAACCAAAAACACTGGATGTGGTTGAACAGTTTACACACTGTTTATGTCCATGCTAGACAAAAGCTTTAAGGATGCCACATAAAGGTACCATAATAGCAAACGATAACATAAGCCCTATGCTGCAGATCCCATGCCAACCAAATAGACCATGAGTGCTACTTTGATGTATCTATTTGTGAGATTGGAATATATACCAATTTATTTAGTTTAAAAAGTTAGTGGTCATAAGATAAAGCTTGAAGAAAATATAGACTGTGAGTGCTACTTCAATGTAGTAGTCGATAAGCACAAAAGTCACACAAAGACTCCAAGCAAGTCATATAGATTGAGAGAACAATAAAAGGAAGCAAATTTGAAGATATCTATGTAGCCCAAGCTAACCATATGAAACATCCATACCAAATAATAGCATGAAGAACCGTCTTCAAAAATACCGCTTGTAGAAACCCAATGTGAAAAGAAGCATGTGATTTAGAAACATTTTAACTTGAATGGCTCTATATAAATAAATAAAAATGGAATAATTGACTATAGTTATCTAGACCTTGGAGTGACAACCCATCATAGAAGTAGATTCTCAAGAGGACTATAGAAGAATCCATAAAACCCATGATTATGTGTATGGGTCAACTCACTGGGATCACACTAACTGGGAAGCTGTTGTAATTTTGTTGGAAGGAGTTCACATATTAAAATCACCAAAGGTATATGTATTTCTCCCTAAGATACAGAAACCAAAAAGAAATCTACATGAACTTGTACCTGTACATCCTCAATGTGTGTAATCATGATAATGATCTTGTGCCTCGCCTCATCGATAACAAACCGTGACTCATTTGCAATAGTTTGCACCTCATCTATCTATGCCGTAGTTGTGCACCAAAGCTAGTCACACCCACTCATGCCACTATGCAAACTGCAAATTTCAGTCTCCCATCTACGAGTGTATGTCTCATCTCTACATGTTATTGTCTCTCAACTTTGCATCTATGATGCTTAACTTCAAGTCTTCATTTCTTCCTTATGACATTGGGTTAAGCTATGTGCAAATTGCTCATCAAACATTCCTTAGAATAGACAACTTGCCATTTAGAAAGAATGAAGATGAAGAGTTGAAAGTGGGAAATACGATATCTAAAGGTTGTAAATGTGGAACTGACTAGTAAAAACTAGATACTACAACTTGGTGTAGCATCCACTGGTTATTTTTGTTGTTAAATTTTGGCTGCCCGGAGCACCACTTGCTCTGTCTAGTGGCTCATATAACTGCAAACTGGAGAACTACCCCATCGAGAAAATGTGGGTGCCCGGGAGAAAATGGCGCCGATGCGTGCCCGGGTGAGTGGGGCCGGTGCCGGGCTGGTACCAGCCCACGGGGAAATGGCACCACAAAAATGTCATGTGCCCGCCAAAGTGGCGCCAGTGCCCGTAGCGAATTGATGTTACCCCCTCACTGCTGCTCACGGAAAATGGTGCCAGTGCTCAAAGGACAATGGCACTTGTGCCTGGGGAAGAGATTTTTCCTGGGCACCTATCTAATCGGGCAGGGCCCACATGGCACATTTCCAGTGGGCAGGGGCCAAACTGCTAACACCTGCGAATTCGTGCCTTAAAGCACCAGGGAACCTCTAGCCTATGTTGAGGCTGTCTCCAAAAGCCACTCTCCACACTGGTACTACCTCTTGCAACCCTATTCTGCTCACATTTTCACAACTTTTACAGGAACTTCTAAAGTGTAAATACTTCGAATGGCATTGGGAATATGATCTAACTGGTTCTAGATAAGCAGGCATAAAAGTGTTGAAGTGTGAACTTCAAACTTCAGCCTGTGAAGTACAGAATTCACATTTTAGAACTGTCATAACTAACTGTGATGTCACAGGCAGAAACGTAGATGCTAGTTTAGACATTAAACTAACGTAGATACTAGTTTAGACATTAAACTAGGATGTTTTTTGTGCTGAACTGTTTTAGAACATAGCTAGAGGGCTTAGAAGAAAGGTTACAAGAAGCATTCAGCCCACTATATCAAGGGCATCATCGTGTGCATTCACGGGGCTTTTGTAAGAGAGTAGAAGCAGGAAATAATCAAGCACAATGTGCTGTTTTTTCTTTTCCACAGTTCTTGTATCAGACCTGTAAAACATCTACTTGTTTTGTTGCTGTCACAGATTATTTTTCTGGTTGTTCTTCATAGGGCTTGTATGTAAGAACAGAGCCTGGTTTGCATTAGAAGCAAGTTCAGACCTGTAACATGTTTTCTTCAAAAAGGACTTGCAACATTGCGAGTAGATGAAACATATATTGATTTCCAATCGTTTCTTGAAGCTTTTTGGACAACAACCTGGGATTTTTTTAGGTTTTTGGGGCTTGCATATCGAATAAGCACTTGCTGGCCACCAAAGTAATAGCAAAAGCTGCATTGCATGTATTGTGAGAGTACGTACATAAATAAGGTGCTGTGGTGGCAGTAGTACCTCCAAGCCGAGATAGCGCCCTTGGCCCCTCGCCCGCTGCTCACTGATGGCGATCCTCGCACACAGAAAAGAATAATGGACAAAAGGCCAATTCCTCCTCCATGCTCAGGGGCGCACATGCTGGTTTGGTATAAGGTCACTTCGAGCAAATGACAAGATGGAGACCTCCGAATTTGCATTTGTCCCATAGCAAAACTACATATCAACTCCTCCACCTAAGTCCAACTCGCATAGTCACTAATCTTGAAATAAAAAATGCATCTTGGTTTCTGGGGAGTCTGGAACGTGGGACCAAAGATACTTTGGATGCCAAGCTAACTCATCGACAACCCAGTTCTCCACTAAGACTAAAAATAAATGGAAAAAGGCAATTATAAATTTGATAGAGCCTTGTTTTTATGGGATCACCTAATGTTTGACACACTCCAATGCCTTACACATGTGTGAACGAGGCAAAGGGGGTTAGGGTAAGGTGTTTAGAGTAAAGGGTTTAGGGATCTAGAGTAAGGGGTAAGGAATTTGGGGTTAAGGGTAAGGGGTTCGGAATTTAGGATAAGAGGTTTGAGGTTTAGGGTTTAAAATTTAGGATTTAGAGTAAGTGGCTTAAGGTAAGGGATTTAGGGTTTGGAGTTTGGGAATTAGAATTATTTGTTAATGTTTTCGGTTACGTGGTGTATTTGGATGTATGAATATGTAAGCATTCCAACAACTCTATGCATCAAAAAGTATTAAAAAACCTTCAAGAAAACATGGTTTTCTAACTTGCGGTTTTTATCACTATGTTCTAATATATAAAACCCTCATGCAACCACTTACTGATCATTAGTAACTCAAAATGAACTGAATCAACCTATAATTGTTTCGATTTTCCTAGACAATATCTCTTACTACCCATTTCTAGTCAAAAACACTCAAAAACAATATATTTCTGACTAAAACATAGTCTACAGCATGCAATCATTAACTCAGCAATTAATGACTCCTTAACATAAGGTACACTTCTTGAAAATTCAAAACTACAGTATTTTGTGAGAGATTCAAGCAAAAACTGACAAAACCGTCACAAACAAACTAAAATTGACCATAACCAATATTGATATGGAACAAGCCAATATTAGATGGATCATAGAAACATGCAAGTGGAAATACGAAGAGAACACCTTTACTCACTTGGAAGCTTGTTCACCACCAGGAAGCTCCTTCTGGGGGCAGGTTGCTTGCGAGGCCTCACTCTATATAGGATTTGAAAATGTTTGGGCATTATGGTCACTTGCTTGGCATGGATAGAAAGCAAAAAAGAATCCTCAAAAAAAAAGAGCCAAATAGTCCTCCGCGGACTCCTGCAAACACTACAATGCTCCAAGTGTGAACCTGACAGCACTCTATAGATTATCTCGAGTAATCAGACGGATAGTTCTGTAGAAGGGGGCTCTGGGTATCAGGAGCAAGGTGGATCTTTGATATTTCTTAATCTCAGAGAGCCATCTGCTCCTGTTACGCCTGGTCTGCCGTGGAGGATTAACAGCAGGGGTACTAGTGGATACAGCCCCAGGAGAGAAAAAATCTCTCCGGTTTTGTTTGACCCTAGACATGAGGGCAGTATAGGACGTATCGCTCTTATGCGAGTGTGGAAAACAAAAACAATGAGACAAAAAGCTAACCGTGCACATAAGCGATATGTACGACGGTAATATCGCTCTTGTGCGCACGTAGAAGGAGATGGAGATAACGGAGAAAAAAGGGTGCGCAGAGAAGTGATATGGCACAAAAATCGGAAGAAAACAAGTGAAACTGCCTCCAAGCTTGCGAACATGAGTAAACGATTTTTTTGCACGTGTGTGATCGCACGTGCCGTTCGCACGTGTCTGAAAAGTAACAAATCAGCCATCGACACGTGTCACACTCCATCGAATCAGAATGTGACACATGGTTTCACACATGTGGCATATTTTTTCGAATCATCCTACGACACGTGTCAAGCGGCAACCAATCAAAATGTGACACATGCCTCTTGTACGGATTCACACGTGTGAAATATTTTTTTATCGAATCATCCTATGACACGTGTCAAGCGACAACAAATCAGAATGTGAGACATGCATTTTGTACGGCTTCACACGTGTGGATGATTTTTAGTGAATCATCATACGACACGTGGGTAGTTGACCGTTGACTCACACGTGTGAGATGACTATAAATGGCACGATTTTGAAAAATCTATTTTTTTCGACTTTCTCGGGTTTCGCTCATATCGGTTCTCTACACGCGTATTTTATATCTATTTTCGTCACATATTGCTTCTGTGCGCGTCTTGTTTGTTCCCTTATTGTGTACTGTTTCTTTACGCGCACAAGAGCAATACGTTGTTCGTACATATCGCTTTTGTGCGTGCATAGTGTTGTCCCTTCATCTTCGGTTACTCCCCTCTCGCATAGATCCGATACTATTCAATGGCTTCTTCCTCTGATCCTAGTCGTGAGCGTTTGTTGTCTAGTTTTCTCTCTGAGTTCGGTATAACTGAGTGCATAGAGTACTTCAAGTCCCTCTTCCGGCCTTTTCTATATATATCAGTACGACACAATAGAGTCCTGATGTTTTTTATGACCAGTATATCAGATTCAGGGATATAGTCAGTATCCCTCCAATCTCTGCGTCTAATTTGTCGTTTATGCATTTCACTGATCTTGTACATACTTTTTCTCATTATAAGCAGCGGCTAGACAGGATGTACACTAAACTTTTTGATCGATATAAGAATTCCAGTGAATGTAATGTTTGTAATCAGAAATGTCATTTTCTAGAGTATCAGACCGGATTTGTGTTTTTCCTTTTGGTACAAATCCCAGTAGAGTCAGATACTTTGATTCCTAATACTGAGATCCCTTCATCCTCCACTACTGAACATTCCATAAAAAATATCAGTCATTTCTTGATTGATACTCCTGATAAAGAGACTGAATATTTGAGTGTAGATACTGATAAGTTGAGGGATGCTTTCATTGGCTCTAATGCCAATACTGAGGAAGATATTGCTAGTGTACATTCTAAATGCTTTTTTGATTTGCCAAAATATTATATAAATGAAGATGTGTATATTACAACGGCAGATTTATGTGTTTTTTTCAATTATCGTGAGGATGAGGTGCTTTGTTTATTGTCAAACACCATTATTGAGTTCTCTAACATTGTTGATTTTGAACCTGAAGACTTCGTGTCGGGCATTGACTATGATGGTGAGGAGGGAATTCTGACTGGTGAAATATGTTTGTCCTAGGCTATGGCAAACGTTAGTGCTCATGGACAAAGTTTGCCTTCTGATGAGGAATTTATTACATTCCAAGCCCAGTTGGGATTCCCTCGTCCATCGGTTATGAAATTTGCTGATGACTCTTCTTCAATTGGTGGTCACAATACTTCTTTGATGTATAAAGAAGCACCTGGTCACCTAAGTGTAGATCTTTATTTCGTAAGTGACGGTCATGCCAGGTCTTTTGGCATCGTTTGTTAACCAATTGTGTGTGGTAAGAGATAAGTCTTGTCTTGCATAACTGGGCTAACGTAAATAACCTAGATTTGACTTGTTGTTCAATTGTAGCTGTTCCACATAGATCTTTAGAAAAAGCTTCTATGATTCTTAGCGAAGGGACTAAGAATTCTATAGGCATTACCGCCTCTTGACCATATACTAAGTGGAAAAGGGTACCCACCCGATGGCTTTCTTCGGGGTGGTGCGATAAGCCCAAATAGCCGAAAAAAGTTTGTTTCCCAATCAGAGCGACTGGTTTCAACTATCTTTGTCAAAATTTTACATATCGTCTTGTTAGTTGATTCAACTTGGCCATTACATCTAGGATAGTACGGTGTACTTTTTCTATGAACGACAAGGTAATGGCGTATGATGATAGCATCTTGTGGCAAGATGGAGATGGAGGCTCATTCATGGAGTTTTATGGTGGAGACATATCAAGAAAGGAAGAAGAGAGAGGATACAAGAAAGCAAATAGTTATTACTCACATTTATTGTTTGGTTGCTATAATTTTCCAGAGAGTTCAAAGTTGATAGCATGGAGGAAACATCTCATTTACGTTCAATTTGGTTCTTCATGTTCTATTTATATCTTGATGTGTAAAATTGATGTAAGAGAGTGAAGCATCCAAAAAGGACACTATTCTCTATATCAATTATGGATGCTACTTTAAAGCATTGGGAAAGGACTTGCTTATAAAGCATAGGACTTCACTTGGAGTTTTCTCAAAGTCTATGCTAAAACTAGTTGAAGAGGGAGTGTGAGAAATTTCAACTAGTTTTGTTATTTTGGTCATATTTGTATATGTGGCAATTGAGGCCAATTTTCATATTAGACTTAGAGTTTGACTTTTCAAATTTATATTAGTCTAAAAGCATTTGAATAAAAACTTTTTGAAAGTGTGGAAAAGTGTAGTACACGAGTTTTAGAGATTCAAGTTTGAATGTGGAGACATTTGAATCTAGTCCACCTTAATGCTAGGGTTTTTATATGGAGAGAAACCAAATTTATTAATGAGCCATGGATCTATTATATATATTTTAACACTAGTGGGAAGAGACAAATTCTATCTCTATTATCTCACTTCATGCTTATACATGAGTTCTCTTGGGTTCATCTATCCATTGGTGCACTATATTTGTGATATCTTGTAATCTTGTGTGTAGAATGTTCATTTTATGATATTTTTGGATCCTCATGTGTGAAATACAATAGCTTAATGTTTTTGTATGGAAAAAAACTTCATCATATCATATGTTTGATATTTGATCAGGTTCTTATTGAGTTTGCATCTATTTCATAGAGTAGATGTTGATTTTTCTACATTGGCAACAATGGTAGAGTTGATCTCTTTCTAACCAAAGATCAGGTTATGGATTTGGATCTTAATTGATCCCAAATTCTTCACAATCTCCATACCAAGTAGGTAATGAACTGGGCCTAAATTAGTCATCTCAAATTTTGTGAAAAGCTTGTTTCATACAGTAACCGATTTGAATTGTTGATGGTTAAAGAATCATTGACATATAATGCTATTACGACATAGCTTGACTATTTATACTTGAGATACACATTTGAATCTGCATAACAACAAGGAAATTGGTGCTACAACAAGAAATGATTAATTATTTCATACCAGGTGATAAATGAATATGTCTTCTTGTATATATCCGTGAAGAAATGTTGTCTAGACGTCCATCTGATGAATGTCCAGATCTTTTGTAGCAGCTATAGCCAACAAGGTTCAAATAGATTGATGCTTTACCACTAGACTCAAAGTTTCAATGTAATCTATTCCATACATTTGCTCATATCCGTTAAACACCTAATTGTGCTGTCCATTTGGATATTGATCCATATGGCTTAAGCTTTAGTTTGAAGATCCACTTAGTGTCAATGAGTTTGGTACATGCAGGAGGATTAACAAGACTCCAAGTCTTGTTCTTCATTAATGAATGGTACTCAACGTGCATGGAAGCTTTCCATTTATTTGTGTCTGACATTGACAATGCTTCTGCAACAGTGGCAGGTTCATCATGACTGATGAACGTCTGAGGAATAAAATGATCAGGTTCTTGTTGTTGTCGTGCAAATCTTCAAACTACAGGTTCCTGAGTAGTTGAATGACTGGGATATCTTCAGGTTGTAGCTAAACAATCATAGGTCTGGGCCTATCGATGGTAAATGGAGTTGTTGGAACAAACTCCTGTATTTGCCGCTTTTGCTTAAAATCATGAAATTGGTATTCAAGGAAGACTACATATCGGCTGACTGATATCTAACCTATATCATCATCATACATGAGATATTGTTAGTGGATTCCAGAGAATCCCCAGATGCCGAGCCAAGCTGAAGACACAAAATATCTCTCACCCATGACCGAGGAGGTCTCAAAAGGAGGAGAGCAGAAGAAGCTGAGAGCCGAGAAATTACTGGCTAGGATGACAGTTAATTATCTATGTGAGCCTACATGGTGTTTCCCAGAGAAGGAACAACCATGTGGGAGCTAGTAATATTTCCTAGGCATTGTAAATGAATGTAGACCCCCCTTAAATAATTTAGAGTGAGCCACCTTTTGATGGTGACCTCTAGTGGAAGGGCAAATTCTACTTGTATTTTCCAAATTAGTGGAATTGCCACTTGGGCTCCACATGGGCAGCCTTCTTGCTCATTTAAGAGCCCCCCTCTCTTGTGAGGGAGCTTTTGAATGTATTGTCAAGTTCTCTTGAGTAAATAAAGATCTTCCACGAGTTCTTGATTATTGCTAAGCTCCTTGTGTTCTTGAGTGAAATTCCTATGAGCATGTTTTGATTTCCTTTTGTGTTGTGGATTAACTAGATTTCTTGCTTACTCTCTTGCTTCTTAGTTGTGGATTAGATTTCATTTCTTGTTTGTGGATTAATGTAGGAATCAGCATTCAAGTAAACTAAATAGGCTGAATTTGTGGTGTAGATCTTGCATATTTTCTTACATTCCAGTTGTTCTTGAGCATTCCAAGCATCAAAAAATGGGTGTTTCTTGATTCTTGGGCTGCTAAAGTGCTGTTAGGAATCTAATTTTCTTGTTTCTTGTTGAGTGGTTTAATCTTGTCATTGTTTTGTTCCCTGTTTTTAGTAGATAATTGTAGAATCGCTCCTTGATTCAGAACGATGATCTATATTGAGCTAGAATTGGTTGCATGGCTTGCTTATGCATGCAGCTAAGTAACGAATCTATCTCTCCCCACTGATAGACTGGAAAATACTCATTGTAATCTGAGAAAATGCTTTTGCTTGGAAACCGTTCTAATAAGAAGAAGAATCGTAAAGAACCGTAACCTATAGGAGTAACAAGAAGAAAGAACGATAAAAGAAACCGTGTTCATAGATTCAGTGGAATCTGTGAACATTTGGCGCTATTCCACAGCTACACAGACACTAAATCAAGCCACACCTTTCGGATCTGTGCTGCAAAACCATCTCTCTGAGGTCTCCCACATGTTTCATTACAGAGAGCCACTTTGGTCCTGACCGACGTGCAGCTCAATTCTCAACCGAGGCTTCACGCTCATTACCAAGCCGAGCTCCATGACTCTCGTCTGGACCAGACAGCTAGCTACACACCAACCCTCGACCGAGCCACTACTTACAAAAAAAAAAAATCCTATGATGTCCTGAGTTACACTTCAATCGAGGCTCATCGATCAGATCTCGATCGAGGCTTTCACAGACCTTCCATCGCAACTCGACCAAGGACTTTTTGTTAAATCTCAACCGGAGCCTTAAGTCCTGATCTCAACAGATGCATTCTGTCCCATCTCAACCAGAGCCCATCGCTTCCATCTCGACTGACACACTGACTCCCATCTCACTGGAGCCGAAGCGCTCCTTTAAATCTTGACCGGAGTCGAAGCACTTGCCTAAATCTTGACCGGAGCCGAAGCACTTGCTTAAATATCAACCGGAGCCAAAGCGCTCCTTCAAATATCAACCAGAGCTGAAGCGCTCTTTCAAAACTCAACCGGAGCCGACGCGCTCTTTCAAAACTCAACCGGAGCCGACACGCTCTTTCAAATCTCAACCGGAGCCCATTGCTCAAATCTCGACCGAGGAGATTCTGGGTTCAATCTCAACTAGAGAGTTTTTTCAATTCTCGACCGGAGGTTCTGGGTCCAATCTCGACTGAAGGGATTCCTCATAATCTCAACTGGACCGTAATCCACGCAAGACCACAGAACCTTCAAAAGACGATCGGAACCTGTCGAGTACAACAGACCGCAATCAACCACCCTTGAACCACAATAGCAACCATTCAACCGCAAACCGACCGCACTTCGACTGCATTCGTAATGCCCACATTCAGCCATTCCAGTCGCATTCAACCACAAACTGGCCGCATTCCAATTGCACCCACAGTGGATCCGTAGCAACCTCATTTTGAACAAAGATTCCAACGAGTCAAATTACCAAAGAGTCCAAGAGGCCTATTTTCATATTTCTAAGGTACTCTAGAGTGTTATGGATCGTCCTTACGATCTGAATTCCACAGAGGACTAACCACCAGAGATGGTCTCCCCATCCACCAAACAGGCCAGATTTAATAGATATTCCAGGATGAAATCCCAAGTCCAAGAGCGATCCACCAACCCATTCGACAGATGGGAACCCATGCGTTTTGAAGCTCCATATGATTGAACACATTTTCGGAGCTTTTGCAAATAATGTTCCGCGTACTGAAAAATGTACTCCAAAGTTAGATTTACCTAAGTACGACGGTAACACTGATTCTAAAAGATTTCTTCAAATCTTTGAGAATGCATGTGATGTCTGAAGAAACAAAACGTTTCTATTTACAAAGCCTTGCTAGCTTTCAGCCCTCAGCCTGACGAAAACATTCGCGAACTTGAAAGTCATGAGACACGAAACATGAAAAGTTTTGCGAACACAAAAGTCAAAGGAGACGAAGATGAACGGTTTGCGAACACGAAAGATTCACGAACAAGAATCTTTTGCAGCCCAGTACGAGAGAAAGGCAGACGAGCAAAACAAAACCAATGACGGAGACAAAACCAACGACGCGACACAAAAAATGTCACGAAACCCGTTTTGCCCTCACGCTCCAAAGAGTACCAGCAAAGATTGCACAAGTATCCAGAAGTACAGAAATCTGATCTAATGGCATGACGTCAGCAGATACTCCCTAGGTCATGGCTAATCTGCCACTCTTGTAATTCCCTAATTAGTTGTAGATGCTTAATCACTCTAATCTTAGATTTATATAGAGCGACTACACTTACTGGATGATACTTGACATATAGATAAATATAATACATGTACAGTGTAATGCAGTAGTCTGATGCTAGTAAGCAATCAAGACGAAATACAGACAACAAGTCCGCCTACGTGTGAGATGAGAAATACAGGGATGTATTTGCATGGAACTATATAGAAATGAAAGGAATTCCACCTGAAGTAGTGGTTCATACGATTCTTTCGGAAGACAACGCTAAGCCTATTCGGGCTAAACCTTACAGAGGTAACCCCGTCTATCGCGAAAGAATCGATCCCAATCGATGTCGTGTCGACACTGCTGCAGAAGCTGTGGATATTCTCCCATCTTCTACAGACATTGACACACTCATCATCCCATTTATGATGATTGACCCGATTCCTATAGCATGGTGCCCAAGAGAACCTAGTGTCTCTATCGCCCATGTTTCAGAAGAAGGTATTATTTCCATGGATGATGTAGAAATGACGGATGAACATGTACTCCTATATCTAGATGCCCAACGTTATCCGCCAAAAGTAATTCCTCAGGAGATCAAGTCACCAGGGTCGTTGGCTCATGTCCAACTAACATCCAAAGTACCCAACACACAAGCATATAGGCCCAAATCCAAAGTATACACATGGGATGCGTATCCAGATGAAGTCTGGGATACAATCGATGACGAGATGATCAGTGAGGCAACAACACCGCCTACTCAAAAACCACAAAAACCTCAGTTACCAAAAAATAAAATTATCGATACAAAATTAATCGAGCGTCAAAAACAAATGCGTGAGAAGCTTAAGTAGCCGATTAAGCCCTTGTCTAAGGAGACAAAATCCAAACCTTTAGACCACGCTTCCACGTCTGGTAGTGACTCAACAAAGATGATTCCCAAAGTTCCAGAAAACTTTGTGAAACCACCTTTCGATCTCCCATGCAAATTTAAAGATTTTACACTGGATGATGTTGTCATCCAGTTACCACAGCCACACCGGAAACCTACGCAAGTTCCAACTCCTTTGAAAGGCCAGCTAAAACGATGTCGTTAAACCTTAAAGATCTTGACGAGGAGACAGATTGTCTAGTTCATGTTGGTGTACACCTTTCGTCAGAACAACTTTTTGATCAAGAAATTTTACTTCGCAAATATAGGGATGTATTTGCATGGAACTATATGGAAATGAAAGGAATTCTGCCGAAAGTCATGGTTCATACGATTCCTTTAGAAGACAACGCTAAGCCTATTTGGGCTAAACCTTACCAAAGTAACCCTGTCTATCGTGAGAGGATCGATGAGGATATTAAGAAATTGCTGGATGCTAGCTTCATTTATGAAGTTCAACATACTGATTGGGTATCACCAATTGTGGTTGTACCCAAGAAAAATGGCAAACTTCGTATCTGTGTCGATTTTAATAACCTTAATGCGGTTACGAAGAAAGACCATTTTCCCTTGCCTTCAATGACCCAAATCTTAGAGGAAATGGCAGGAGCTGAAGCTTTCAGCTTCTTGGATGGATTCAACGGTTATTTCCTTGTTCAAATAGCCCCTGAAGATAAACATAAAACGGCCTTTGCCACAGAGATTGGGGTTTACGCTTATAACGTCATGTCTTTTGGCTTATGCAACGCCCCTTCAACACGTCTAGGGACTCCCTCATTACATTCAAGGCTATTTCGGTCAAAAGCTTGTGAAATATATAAAGGCCAACCACATCTTAAAACATGAAGTAATTCGATTAAGACACCACAATAAAGCCTATAAGTATTAAAAGAAATATTTCTGTTCAAACATGTAAACATGTATATGATCTATGTCAAGACATTAACACCTATGGAAAATAGCCATGGAATTGTGGGAGCTAAGATGCATTTGGCCGGCTATTTCCCATAATAGTCAACCTCTTGACATCTTCCAAAGAGGGAGCCATTTTTTTCAAAGGTTTTTGTGGGTGCCATAAAAAATGCCAAAAGACAAGAATGGATCAAAATGCATGGAATGAGTGAAAAAAATCTCTCTTGCCTTCTTCTACTCCCTCGGAGTCCCTTTATGCCTTTCAAAAACATTGTAAGTATTCTTCAGAAAAGTGTTTGAATCTTAGAAACAACACATTTCAAACTTTCAGCCTCCTGAATCTCATGTGTATAACTAGTTTCCATGAACTGAGTTCCATGTGACATGTGAGAAGGCATTGGGAGATTGACAAAAATGGCAATTCCTTTGCACTTATGTATACGAAAATCTAATCTGAAAGTGATAAGTAATAAGCCAATTTCAACAACGAGCTTGTTAAGCTTTATCGATTTTTTGGTTTTTTGCTGCATTGATTTGATCGTTGTCGGTTGATAATCAATAGAATATAATGTACAAATTGCCTTGCCAATATGTTCGAATTGCTCATTCAATGCTCTATGTTCCCAATTGCTCTCGTACTTTGAAGTTAGGTCGCTTGCTCTGCAAATCCTTCCTTACAATTGCTTTTCTTTTCTCAGTACTGTTATCTGCTGCGTGGAGTGATAAGTCAGAACCCGTGCCTCAGCTTTTGTTGTGTTGAGTCTGGATCTAAATTACTGGGTTCGACAATCGGGCTGATTCTGGCAGCTGGGCTGGTGACAAGTCCAGCTCTAACTAGATACACAGATAGAGTGCTGGGTGAGTTGATGTTTTGTTTCTTCTAGTCAATATCCTCATTTGGGTGAAAGCATGTAGTCATTTCGGAATCTGACATACTAGGGTAGTCTAGGGGAAAGAAGCTGATCTTCATCAACATGTCACTTATTGGAGGAGTGTGAGGACCTCCGACGTCCAGCACTTATCGGAGGAGTGAAGAAGGACCGGCACCAGCAAGACAGAGCAATAGAAACTTAAATCCAAAAGCTTTAAGTTTCCTCCAGTGCTTCAGGATAATTTTTTCGCTATTCCCTTGTGATCAGCTCCGCAAATGTGCATCCGTACTAGTAACAAACATATTAGAAGCTAAGAGGCTTGTATTGCCTGGAATTGTAGAGATTCATTCTGCGAAGGTGCTTGAAAAGCTACATTCACGGATGAATCAAATCTCTTGTAAGTGAGTGCTGCTTTTACAAACTCACCAAAGGTAATCATGCCAATGATTGCCACTCAGCCACAGGAGGTGCTCGCCAATCAGAAGAACATCAAGCCCGGCGAGCTTGTGTTTGTGGGCGGAATCGCGGCAATCGCAGCTCTACTTTTCATTTTCTTTCTAGCTTGGGGTTGGTTGAAACACTACTTGAAGAAACTATCTCGATCAGGTTCGCCCCCTGGATCGCCAGAACCGCCTCAGGTTATTGTAAATGGCGTAGATCCAGCGGTGCTGGAAGTGTTTCCGATAATCGTCTTCTCGTATCACGATGATGATAATAAAATTGATGATCCGGAATGTGCAGTGTGTCTCAACTTCTTTAAGGACAATGAAGTGCTCCGACTTCTTCCAAGCTGCATGCACGGCTTTCATCTTCACTGCATCGAATTATGGCTACAATCGCATTCTACGTGTCCTCTTTGTAGACGCAACGTTGTGGTGATGAAGGATGAGCTTGCAAGAACTCATACATTTCTCAGGGATCATACTTCTGAGCCGTCAGTAGTAGCTCGGCAGTCGCTGGAGTTGCCTGAGCTATGTGATAAAGATAAAGCAGTACTTGTCTCAGCATCTTCATCTAAATAGCCATGAAATTCTGGTATAGCTAAGCTGGTCGTTGATGGGTGTGCACTGTGTGAGTGCCTGGATTGTTAAGTTCATGGATGATTGTATGCGAACAAATGATCGCATTGCCTTTGCATCCATCCATGATAATCTTCTGAGATTGACCTTATGGAAGGACCTTTAAACCTCCACTCAGATGGAGTTCATCTGATGCACTATTTTTTATGACAGCATGTAGATTATGGGACTTACGCAAGCTCCTCGCAACTTTATGGAAGCAAACTTTTTCATGCAAAATGATTGTTCATGACTTTTTTTCTAGAATGTTTGCACTAGTGATCAGATACTGTGATAAACGTCATAAAGTTTTGTTAGAATAGTACTAATTTGCAATACTTTCTTTGAGTTATCTAAGCTAGCTAGAGCTAATTGTTGGCATTGTCCTTTCTTGTGGAGATAATTGTTAGCGAAGTTGATGTATTTTGTAGTGGTTTTAGAACTTTTAGAATCATTCCAGAATATTCATTAACTTGGCAAGGCTACTGGTTATCATTGTCCTGATAAATATCTATAAAAAATATTCATTTGTTCACTTTTGCTTGGTATCTATCATTTCAACTATAAAAAATATTCATTTGTTCACTTTTGCTTGGTATCTATCATTTCAACAACTGTAGAGTTGATGAGCTATCCATGTTAGTGGGTTAATGTGCTAATTCCTATTGAGGGAATATAAATCAATTTGTGGTTTCGGAGATTCCTTGAGGAAAATGCTAAGGTAGCAGCCCCGCTCAATACTCTGACAAAAGGGATTGTTAATAAAAAGAAAAAGAGTAATCAACCTAGTCCGCCTGTTATTTGGAACGAGGATTTAAATTAGTGTTTTGAGAAACTTAAAACTTTGATTGTTTCAGCTCCCGTGTTACAAATTGTAGATCCCGATTTACCTTACGTCGTGAGAACTGACTCAAGTGATACTGCAATTGAAGCAGTTCTATTATAGAATGAGAGGACTTTTTAGTTTTGTGGACAAAGAAATGACCCTTTACTCTATTTGCATGATGTAAGACTTGTATTGAAATGTATAAAGTTTTCTAATGTGATGATTTGCTTGCCATGATACAAGAAAAAACATGGATCGATTATAATAAGTGCTAGATAGAGTTCAATACATTACTGGGATGATTTGTATGTTTGAAATGAGATTCAAAGATTGGTATGAGAAAGAAGACAACATTGCATTTGCATGCATTGTAATTCTTGGCTCATAGAAATGTATAAAAGGAGAAGGGTTTCTAGTATAAAGTTTTATCTTTTATCTTTTAGTTGCAAAATGGCCACATAGTTTTTGTGTGCTTGTATTGTAATCTATCATCGGGGGCTTAGGTATGCTACTTAGTTTTTTGCCTAGTTAAAAATCTTATAAAATGTGCATGTGTCAATGTTTCAAGTAAAAAATGTGATCCAAAAATCTACTATCTGTTGGGACGATGGCTGATCAAGAACTCAAGGTTGAGTCTGACAGCGACAAATGTCTCATCAAGGACATCAAGAATCACTAAAAAGTGATTGCTATAGGAGCTAGAGTCAACGAGAATCGACCCTACAAATTGAATGCGAGGTCTTTTACTCAAGCTATGGTAAGCACTGTTGATAGTCGGAGTGACCTTTGGCATCAAAGGTTTGGTCATAGTAGTGCTCAAAGCTTGCGAATCCTTAAAAGAGGTAATCTAGTTGTTGGATTGTCTGATATCTCTTTTGAAGGAAAAATTTGTGAGGGTTACATTTTGGAAAAACAGCATAGAGAGAGATTTCCCAAAGATGGAGCAAGAAGAGCCAATGACATTCTTGATCTTGTTCATAGCGATCTGTGTGGACCAATACAAACGAGGTCCATTAGTGGTTGTTACTATTTCATCACATTCATTGATGACTATAGTAGACATATCAGGATTTATTTCATAAGCAAGAAATCAGATGCTTTTGCCAAGTTTAGAGAGTTCAAGGCTCTAGTTGAAAAAAAAATAGGATGTTATATTAAGACCCTCAGATTAGATGGTGGCGGTGAGTATTTTTCAACAGAGTTTATTAGTTTTTGCAAGGATCAAGGGATCAAGAGACAAACTATTGCACCCTATTCACCAGAATAGAATGGAGTTGTAGAACGGAAAAATAGATCCATTGTGGAGATGGCTAGGGCAATGCTTAAGAGCAAGGGTTTGCCAAATACTTTTTGGGTAGAAGCATGCAACACAGCTACTCATATCTTGAATCGGTGTCCTACGAAGTCTGTGGAGGGTAAGACACCTTACGAAGCTTTTATTGGAAAGAAACCTAATGTTTCTCATTTACGAGTATTTGGTTGTGATGCTTACGCTCATGTGCCTAATGAAAAATGAAAGAAGCTGGATGCAAAAGCTGTTAAGTGTATTTTCCTTGGATATGATGAAAGAGCCAAGGCATACAAGATGTATGACACAGATGCACAAAAGATCGTGATTTTCAGAGATGCTACTTTTGATGCCAAAATGATCAAATAAAATTGACAATTGATGCCTTTGATAATAAAGCTAAAGTACAGGTGAAGAAAGAAGTTGCTGTCGATATGGAAGAGCCAATTGAAAAAGACAGGGTTAATAATGAGACTCCTAGGAGAGTGCCTAAGTGGTACTTGTCAGTAACAAGTGATGCTAATAAGGGAGATACTCCCGAATCAAGTGAGCAGGGAGAGCTTAGAAGATCAAGTAGAAATCGAAAACCTCTTGCAATATTAGAGATGAATCTAGTCTTGATGGGCTCGATGCTCAAGGCTCAAGAACCAAAACTTTTGATGAAGCAAAGGAGCATAGGGAGTGGCATGCAGCTATGGAAATAGAAATGGAAGCCATATCGAAAAATAGAACGTGGAATTTGGTTGAGCTACCTGATGGTAAGAATCCTATCACTTGCAAATATATATATAAGATCAAATATGGAGCAGATGGGCAACTCAACAAGTACAAAGCACGGTGGGTTGCGAGAGGATTTGAGCAACAAGAAGGTATTAACTTTGAGAAAACCTTCGCACCCGTAGCTAAGATGGTAACTATACGTTCTATCATTGCTATTTTTGCTTTCTATGGTTGGAAGATCCAGCAAATGGACATTAAATCTACTTTTCTTAATGGATGCTGGATGAAGAGGTGTACTTAGCACAATCTCAAGGATTTGTTGAGCCAGGGAGAGAGCATCTCGTTTGTAAGCTCAACAAAGCAATTTATAGATTGAAGCAAGCACCACGGGCATGGTACTCTTGCATTGATGAACACTTCAAGCGAAGGAGAATGGTAAAGAGTGATGCTGATCCTAATCTTTACATTCTAAGGCAAGATTCAAATATAGTGATCATTGTGTTGTACGTGGATGATTTGATTATTACAGGAAGTAATGAGAGCGTAATTGATGAAATCAAATCAGATCTTTCCAATGCTTATGACATGAGTGATCTAAGATTGATGTACTTCGAAGTATGGCAAAAGGAAGACATGGTCTTTCTTACACAAAGCAAATATGCACGAGATTTGTTTTATAAGTTCAATATTCATAATTGTAAGCCTTTGAGTACACCTATGGATGTCAACATGAAGCTTACTGCATATGATGAATATGAGAAAGTGGATGCTTAGCTGGTGGGTAGTTTGATTTAGCAAAAAAAAAGTTGTAATGTAATTGTTGAAATAAATAAAACAAACTATAATTGGTGTATATAGTTTTTTGTTCTATCACTTGGATTTACTTTAAGTGATTTTGATCTATGATTGTACTTCAACTTCTATGATGATGATGTGACAATTCTTGTACTTTACATAGATACTTGACATTTTGTGGAAATGATGTCAATCTCATTGAGGAAGCTAAATTGGCATTGTGTAAGAAATTTGAGATGCAAGATCTTGGCTCCATAAGTAGGTACTTGCAAGTGTAGTTCTATTTGTTGATCCAACTATGTAAAAGCTCAACGCAAATATAACGTATTCTTAGATACATCCGAGGAACATTGAATTTTGGTTTAAAGTATGATCAGCCTGAAGCGCCAATGTTGGTAAGTTATACAGATGCCAATTGCGCAGGTAATATTGATGACAGAAGATCTACCAGTGGTCATACATTCATTTATGGTACAGCTGCAATTTCATGAAACATCAAAAAGCAACCCAGTAGCCTTATCATCAACGGAAGCTGAATATGGAGCACTCAACAATGCTACACAAGAAGCGGTATGGTTACGAAGATTGCTTGTGGATTTAGGTCAACCACATGTGAATGCGACTACTATATCTTGTGACAATCAAAGCTCCATTCACCTTGCCAAAAATCCAATTTTACATGCTCGAACCAAGTACATCAAAATACACTATCATTTTGTTCGAGGGAAAATTCTTGATGGAGCCATTGATCTTGTTTTTTGTAAATCTGAAGATCAAATGGCAGATATTTTTACTAAGTCATTACGTAGATGTAAATTTGAGAGGTTTTGTACTCTATTAGGAATAAAAGAATGTAATTTTATCATAGAGGGAGAGTGTTAGAAATCAATGATAAACTTCATTCTGTTATTGTTTACGATGTACATTGACAACTATTACTAGCTATAATTAGCCGTAGGCTAGTCTATTAGTCTACTCATAGATTCTCTTTCTCTCTATCAGGGTTCATGATTCATTTGTATATTTTTACATTTCAGTATGATCTAGTGTGATAGAGTGATATTGCGTGTTCTTCTTCTACCTCCCTACTTGGTGATTGCTTATGGTGAATGCTTGATGTTGCATATCTGATTGTTGACAATGCATTAGAGTCAAAAATCTCCACGTACTCTCTAATTCAGTTGCATTAGGTAGTATCTCTAATGAGAATGTAAACGACAGTGTTGTTCTGTGGCATAGTCGATTTGGACACGGGAATACAAGATCACTTTCTTATATGCGTTGTAATAATTTAGTTGATGGTTTGAATTTCTGTCTTCATTAGATATGAAATCTTTCTTTTGTGAATCATGCATCTATGGGAAGCACTCTAGAAGCAAGTTTCCAAAATCACACTCCATCAAGACAAAGCATGTATTAGATCTTGTACATAGTAATCTCTGTGGTCCAATGCCAACTCCGTCATTAGGAGTTGCAATCTTTCATAGATGATTATTCTAGATGGTTTACAGTCATGTTCATTAAGCACAAATCTGAAGCCTCTAAATGCTTCAAGAGATTCAAGGCCATGGTTGAGACACAAACGTCTAGGAAAGCGAAAGCACCCCGAACTGATGGTGGCGACGAATACATCTCTAACGAGATGTCCGACTACATGGCTGAAAATGTTTTTAGAAGACAGTTCACCACTTCCTATTCACCTCAACAAAACAAGATTGCAGAAAGGAAGAATTGAACTCTTCTCAACTCAGCCAGATCCATGCTACATCAAGCACACCTACCTGGGAAGTTCTGGGCAGAAGCTACTGCCACAGCCTGTTATGTGCATAATCGATCCAGCACCAAAGCCGCCAACAACAAGACTCCTTATGAAGTCTGGCATGAGCACAAGCCTAGTGTCAGCCATTTAAAAATCTTTGGTTGTATATGTTTTGTTCACATTCCTAAATAGCTTAGGAAGAAACTGGATCATAGGGCAAATAAATGTGTTTTCATTGGCTATCTTGATGAACATAAAGCTTATAAAATTTATGATCCATCCACCAATGTAGTATTTGTCTCTAGGGATGTAATATTTCAAGAACATACATACTATGATTTCAAACAACCATTGATAAACGATGCTATGTCATTTTATCCTATTTTACGTAGCATGGATTCTTCCAATGTTGATGTTCCTTCTACAGAACCTACAGCTACAACTACATAAGCCGAGTAGCCGACAACTTTGTCATCAGACCAGACCAAGCTAGCTCGAACAAATATGAAAAAATTCAAGAAGAAGTATCATCGCATCCTGGTCAATCCAACGTCCGCAGATCCTCACGGACTAGGACAGTTCCTGAGAGGTATGCACCTCAATCATTTTGGACTTCATTAGAAGAACCAGAGAGCCTAGCCAAAGCACCAAGGATGCTGTGAACTGGCAAGAAGCTATGGAAAGCGAGTATAACTCACAGACCTGGATGCTGGTCGACTTCCCCACTCACAAGAGAGTTATCGACAACAAGTGGATCTTCAAGAAGAAGATTAACTCTAATGATTCCATTGCAAAATGGAAAGCACGGTTGGTGGCTAAAGGATTCACTCAAGTCCAAGGGGTGGATTATCAAGAAATTTTCAGTCCCGTCGTCAAGATGCAGTCAATCGGGACTCTGATTGCATTAGTAGCCACGGAAGACCTCGAAATGCACCAAATGGATGTCAAGACAACATTTCTCAACGGCATGTCGAAGAGGAGCTTTATACCTTCCACTCGGAAGGATTCGAAGTCAAAGGCCAAGAGCACAAGGTGTGCAAGCTGCACAAAGCAATCTACGGTCTGAAACAGACCGCAAGAGCATGGTTCGATAGAATCAACTCTTATCTCATTCAATTAGGATTTGCAAACAATTCAGGCTGATTGTAATGTTTATTCAAAGCATATAGGCACCAATTCAGTTCACATAGCTCTTTACATAGATGATGTATTTATTTTGTCTAATGACACTTCTCTTCTGCACACTACTAAGAGTGATCTGTCAAAGGAATTTGACATGACTCATTTAGGAGATGTTCATTCTTTGCTAGAAATTCACATTACTAGAGATAGACTTCAAAAGAAGATCTATCTTAGCCAGCAGACATATCTAAAAGGCATTTTAGAAAAGTTTCATATGTTTGATTGCAAACCAATTGATACCCCAATGGATCCAAGTATAGTATTAACTAAACCTTCTTGTGTTGAGACTGATAGTGAAGTACTCAACTTAGCGAAGTACCCTTATCATTCACTAATCGGATCTCTAATGTATGCAATGTTGTGTACTAGACCAGATTTAGCATATATTGTTTGTTAAGTCAATTCATGTCTAATCCTAAGATCTCTCATTGGAAAGCATTAAAGAGAGTGATGAGATATATTCAGGGAAGTTTAGACCACATTTTATGTTATGATGGAAATGCTATCGACCCACTCGTCCTATGAGGCTACTCCGACTTAGATTGGGGAGGAACAGTCTCTACCAGAAATCTACCTCCGGGTCCTGTTTCTATCTGGCAGGGGGACCGATTTCGTGGAACTCAAGTTGCACTTTCTTCGACAGAAGCAGAGTACATCGCAGCATGTCAAGTTTCAAAAGAGGCTATATGGATTAGGTTATTTCTTCACAATTTACATTACACTCAGTTCAATGCTACCACCATTCTGTGTGACAACTTGAGCTGTATTTCACTATCACTGAATCTCAGATTTCATGGCAAATCCAAGCACATAGAAATCCAGTATCATTTCATTCGGGAGAAAGTTTTTTCAAGACAAGTGATCCTTCAATACCGGTCCACAACAGAAATGGTCAAAGACATCTTCACCAAAGCGCTTCCCAGGATCAAGCACCAGAAGTTCTTCAACATGCTGAACTTGACGAAGATACCAAGGCACCAACTATGACCTTAAGGGGGACTGTTGGAAATTAAGCCCACAATTGCCTCCTTGGTGTATGACTAATTTCTATTTCATGATTCTTCCTGCATGATTATAGATCATTGATCTAGGGTCAGGTGAAACCAACTTTGGTTCTACGTCTGCTCATTTGATACCTGCAGGAATCCCAAACTTAGATAGCCAAATTATTTGAAGAACGTCTACAACGGGCTTCTGGCTGATCTCCAGCAAAGGGTAACCAATCCTGTCATAATTTCAAGTTCAGATGTTAAGTTCAATAATTTGAAGTCATTGAAGACTTGGCCATCTTCAAGGACTTCCACAAAATTAGCATTTAGAACAAGTCTGCAAAAACACATTACTTTCGCAACAGTCTGCAAAATACTCTAAGTGTCGTGACAATCTACAGAAATGAACTATGTTTTCAACAGCTTCGGCTTTTTCACATTTCTCCGAAATGCGACACTTGCATAGTTCAAAAGTTTAAACTTGTGCAGTTCAAAAGTTTAACTGTTTTCTAACACTTTCGGATTTTTTGCATTTTTTCGAAAAATATGAAGAGAGAGAAAATTTTCGATGGTTATCTATTTTCATAAGTTAAACTGTTTCAAGGGCACCTTCGCCTTTTTTGCAAAATCTCGAAGAGAGAAAAATTTCGAAGGTCGTCTATTTTGAACGATTCGGAAGTTCCCAGTCACTTCCCAAAATTTGCGAAGTGAGAGAATTTGTGACATCCTCGTCCGCGTCAACGATGCTAAATTATTGACCGTATATATACTGTGTACAATTGTCACAAAAGCCAAATACTTCCAAGTACAACGACTTTTCTAATTAGGTGACAATCATTCAATGTAATTAATACACGGATGAAATCTATAAATAGATCATCCAAGCACAGATTGGTAGTTGCTCCGTCCATGGGACACATTATTTGAGCATCCCAATTACGCTGTCATTTTTTGTTGTAATTGCTATTTTGTATTGTGCTTCAGTGTAATATAGCAGCAGCTTGCTTTTATCTGTGTACAACGTAGATAAATGCTTGTTGTGATTGAATGCACTTTCATTGCTGTTTGATCGCGCTTGTTTACTAACTTTGATCAGAACACGGACGTCTACGACTCCTCAGTTTATGATTAGACGCTGGCTGTCTTTGACGCCTGAGGAACTCGCGTTATCATATTGCTCTTCCATTTATTTCAGAACTATACTTCACGTTGAATCTGATTTTAGTAGTGCCACATACAAATCAACTTTAATCTCTTCGGTGGACTGTACTCTTGTTTCAAAGTATGAATTAACTTCTAAGATCCTGTTGGGCAATTAGAACACTTAAAGTTGTGATTACATTTAGCATAATCTATCTATTAGACTGTTTTTGCACCTAGCAGCCGATTAAAACGGGAGAGCTGTTCCACAATATTTCTGCTCTCTTCTTCGTTCGCATTCTTCTATCTCCCTTGCCCCATCAGATGTTATACATGAGAAAAGGTGAAAGAAATGTTTTTTTTTTTGTTGATGATGAGACTATTATGAACTTGGAAGAGTAGTTTATCACTATAAACATTAAGAATGCCTGAGTACAACTTCAACATCAAAATGATGCACACCAATGTAGCTAGTTCTTGACAATTTGCACACATTCACATGAAATTGCTCAAACATGAGATAGAAAAAGTAAAGTAAATTTGAACAACACTTCCTTGCTGCTCCTTTGACCTTACTTGAGTCTTCAAACACCTGTAAAAACAGATCCATAACATCTTTGGCTCTCCTTTGATGCTTTTGACTAGCTCCAAATTCCCACTTTCCCTTTTGTGTTGTTGAAGCCCTTTGAGATCAACCTCTTGATCATCCACTTGAACATCAAAGATGTGAATATCTTTATACCTGAACCTTTGAAAATACTCCCTCTCAAACATATGATTTAGATCCAACAAGATCTCATGAATGCTTGATCTCAAACTTCTTTGTGAAAGATTAGTGAAAAAATGCCACCATCATAAAACAAAATATAGATTCCAAACTTTTCCTCCAACATGAAGTAGTGTAGGTCCCTGTGACTAGTCATGTGTGAACTAGCTCCACTATCAATCCACCATGAATCCTTTTCACCTTTATTTGATATTGGACTTGAAGAACACATCATAAGAGAATCACAAACACCTAGATTCTCATCATTAGTAGTAAAGTTGATTTGCTTGTTACCATCATCTCTTTGCTTCTTCAGACATTCATTAGCAAAATGCCCTTTGATTCCACAATAGAAGCACTTTGACTTTGATCTATCTTTCTTCTTACCAACAAAAGAGAAAAACTCACCTGGATCTTGACCCTTTGACCACTTGCCTTTTCCTTTGCCCTTGAACTTGCCTTTGATGAGCATAGCCTCCTCTCCATCAACTTGAGATATAGTAGATGCACCTCCTCTTGATTGAATCCTAAACTCCTCATTCACCAAGATCTCTTGCAAATCGCAAGGTTCTTTGAATAGCAAAGCTTTGAACAAGATTAGCAAGTATAACTTGCACAAGTTCTACCTCCTTAATTCTCTCATCAATACATGCTACTAGCTCATTATTAAAATGCTTTAACTCTCAACACAAAAGCATGAGCACTCTCTTCCTTCTTTCGAAAAGATTGAAAGATTTTCCTTCTAAGAGTAAGAACTCTTGATGTAGACTTGGATTCATAAAGCTTCTTCAAATCTTCCCAAGCCTCATTAGATGAATTACACTTATCAACTTCCTTGAGAAGCTCATTGGTAACATTCATCTTTATGATGTGTAGAGCTCTTTTAGCTCTCTTGTCATACCTCATTTGATCTTGTTGTGCCAAGGGCCTTTCTTCAACTCCTGCAACAATGTCCAACAACTCATTCATCTCAAGTCGAGACTCCATTCTCACCTTCCAAGTAGAATAGCTGCTTGAGATAAGCCTATCATCGCTTTCCAACATAAAGCCACTTGAGGTTGCCATGTTGCAATGACCTGATCCTCTCTTTCAACCTATTCAAATGCACAAATAACTCTCTTGAACGTCAAAAAATTCACTAAAAAAGAAATCACAAAGATATGGAACCTCTCAAATATCTTTCTTGCACCAAACCTACCAAAATCAACACATAGAATGGAACTTCATCAACACATGATCAACCTACATATCATGAACTTTTACACTTCCTAAACTTGAAAAAAAATCTTGAGAAGTCCAACAACCTCAAAAACAAGAGATCCAAACAAATTTAGGGTTTTGACAAAAGCACAAAAATTGAATCATCCAAATTCTATATGCAAATGCTACAAACTTGCTATAGAATCTTGTAGTCTTCAATGAGACCTTTATAATGCAATTAAAGGTGCCCAAATCCAGTAAGTGAAGTGTGAAATCAGCCTACTTCAAATTCATAAACCTATATTGAGTTTGGATTTACAAAAAATCAATTCTACACATGAAAAATGCTTGATTTTTTAGTAGAAATCAATCTAGCATGCTCTAGAATCGGTAATTCCTCCAAATCCTTGCTAAAGATGGCTGATCCTTTAATAACCTGCAACAATAGCTCTGACACCATGTGAATAATTATCAGATCACTAAGATCCAATATGTCCCTTTGATCTTTGGTTATGAATAACACATCTAGCACCATTGACAATGTAGAAATCTAACATCTACTACACATAGAAGATGCAAACTCAATAAGATCTTGATCAAACATTAAATACATGATAAAATGAAGTTCCTGTCCATACAATAACAGTAAGATACTGTATTTCACATGTGTGGATCCATTTTTCAACTTACGATTGCATTCTACACACAAAATTGCAAGATATCAACACTATAGTGCAAAAATGGATATATGAACAAAAGAAAACTCATGTATAAGCATGAATGAGAGGAGAGAGAGAATTTATCTCTTCCCATGCTTGTACACTATTTATAACGTCCATGCCCTATTTGGATGTCCTCCAATCTTATCAACAATAGGAAACTTCTAGATCTAAAACCCTACTCACAAATAGACTAGATTCAATATACCAATATATTCAAATTGGATATTCCCAAATTCGACCTACTTCATTTTCCCACACTTTCCAAAAGTGGTAATTCAAATGAACTTAGACTAAAATAACTTCATAATGTTTATCTCTAAGTCTAAAATGCATATTGGCCTAAATTGCCAAATGAACTAAACATGACTAAACTAGTTGATATTTCTCACAATACAGACAAGACTAGGGTTAGTGTTGGATTTTTTTAGTCCTAAATTGCAAAACTACAAAAATAGGCTCCAATCCAACGATGAAACAACCAAAATGGTGAGAGATCTTAGCTTGAGTCTATGGGTGGTGGAAATACAATACACACCTACCCAACATTCTTGGGCTCCTTGAAAAATACCCATTCAAAATGATGAAGTACCAAGAGGTTTTAAAAATATGAACTTTCATTTCCAACAAAAATCATGTTGGCCTTCAATAATTAAATAATCATTTTTCAATTTATAAATCACTCTTATAAAAAAAAGTTTGCATATTTCAAATTAAAGTGGTCGTCATAGATACTCTACTAGAAGCAAGTCTAAATGATATGGCATATTGTAGTTTATCTAATCAATTTTTACATGGAACTAGCTATTGAAATGTAAAATCATTGCACATTGCCTATTTGCTTTATCTTCCCACTGGGTAACTTCATTGGTACCACACCAACTCCTCTAACAAATAGCAATTTGCCATCAGCTTGTCCAACTTCATCACCATTGTCAATTTCCTTGAGTTCTGAAAACCACTCTTTCATTGAAGTCATGTGCTTGGATGCACCACTATCAATGTACCAGGTATCCTTGTCTTCATCACTTGTCATTAAAGCTGTAATGAACAATTTTGAACTCTCACATGTATCGTCTTCATATTGATCATCATCGTATTGATGTTGATCAATATAATTGTCTTCATAATAACAGTCATCAAATTGATGTTGATCAACATAATTTTCCGCTTGCCATTTGTCTTTTCTTTGTTCCATCTCCCAGTGGCCAGGTTTGTTTAGTACCTACAATTTTCAGGTTTATTTTGTCTTGAATAGTTGTGTCCTTGACCTCGGCCTTGATTTCAATTCCCTCGATTCGGACTATCATTGACTTGCTCATGAAATTGTTGAAATGATCCCCGGCTTGAGTTACCTCCTCTTGATTGATACCTTCCACGACCAAATCTTCCACCTCATCCTCTAACTGCAAGAGCTTGATCATAGCCCCTGTTACGATGATTCAAATTCTCTTGACGTTGCTCTTCCTGCAAAAGCAATCCACCTAGTTCTTCATAGGTTGGAAGATTTTCTCTTGTGGCTATACTCGTCACAAACATTTGATGTGACTCACTCAGACTATTCAATGTCAATTGTACGATCTCACGATCTTGTACTCGCTCTCCAGCTGCTACTAATTGGTCATGAATTTCTTTGATCTTCAGTATGTGATCGGCAATAGTTGCCCCATCATCCATCCACAATGTATGCAACTTCGTCTTCAGAAATAGTATTCGAGATGTATTTGTCGTTTCAAACAATGCCTTCAATGTATCCCACACTTCTTTTGGTCCTTCTGAATCCGAAATATAGGGAATGATTGCATCTCTCACTGATAAGTTGATGACATTTCAGACTTTCCGTTTTCTCCTATCAAATGCCCGTTGATTTTCTTCAATCACTGGCCTTGTCTCTTCACCTGTCACGATCTCCCATAGCTCCTTTTCCATCAAAATGTTCTTCAATTTGAATTTCCAAAGTGCATAGTTGCCGGCACCTTCCAATTTGCTTGACTCATTAAGAACACTCTCGCTTAGAGTTGCCATTACTGGATAAATGAGTCCGGATCACAAAAAAAATGGCTCAGTCTGAGCACACAACTTGTCTCCAAATTTTATCACCCCACAAAACTGTAAAAAAAAAAAAAAATTCTTGGTTCTACACCTGATATCAGAACGATGCGAGGATGTACGACTGTTCGGGGTTCTCTTAGCTCACTCGCGTGGTTCTGATATTGGTACAGACATGCGATATCGAAACGATGCAAGGATGTATGACTTTTCAGAATTCTCTCTAGCTCGCTTGCGTGGATCCGATATTGGTACGGACATGCAAGATCGGAACGGCACAAGGATGTACGACTTTTCAAAATTTCTCTGGCTTGCTTGCGTTGACTCGATATTGGTACGGATAAGATGAAAAGTAGAGAGAATATAAGAACTTTTTGAGGGAATATTCTAGATTCTCCACTTCGGCGTGGCGGCTACGTCGCCTCCTCTTTGCAAAGATTTTGAAGCGAGTGATCGTTCAAACAAACAAAAATCAGTACTGTGAAAAATATGAAGCCTCAAAAACTCTTAATGGCAGTACTAGACACTGTTTGGTGTGATTTACAATACCCCAAACAAACAGATGAGAGATTTCTAGGCAAACAACTCTCTGACAAAACACACTTTTCACAAAGACGAAAAAAAAATATTGTAAAACTTTTCCCACTCAACAGATTTTCAATCTGTCTGATGTTGCCCTAGCCTTTCCGATGCCTCTAGGACTGTGTCTTCATTCCCCACTAGTAACTGTGAGCTCCAAAACCTACAAAATACATCAAGAAGGATTTTTTCCAGTCGTTTTTGTCTCTCCAAGCTTTCACCTCCTATGAAGGACTTTCTCACTTCATTCCGGAGCCTGTGACAAGCTGTATCCATTGATCAGACACACAAGACTATCGTTGCTCTGATACCATGTCAACAATCAGATATGCAACATCAAGCAATCACCATAAGCAATCACCAAGTAGGGAGGCGAAAGAAGAACATGCAATATCACTCTATCTCACTAGATCATATTGAAATGTAAAAATATACAAATGAACTCTGAACCCTGATAGAAAGAGAAAATCTACAAGTAGACTAATAGACTAGCCTGTGGCTAATCACAGCTAGTAACAGCTGTCAACATTAATGTACATTGTAAACAATACAGAATGAAGTTTATCATTGATTTCTAACATGCATGCAGTCAGAGTAGTATCTTCCTCGAGTATTGTACACTGCTCAGATGAGAAAGTGGCAGTGTAGCCCTCATCAGTTAACTTAGAGACTGATAACAGGTTCTCTGACAACTGAGGAACATGAAGGACGTTAGGAACACAAATGGATAGATTGTTGTTGAAGTTGATCTTCACTGCTCCTTTGCCTTCGACGCGTATGGTGCTAGAATCTCCGAGGTAGATAAATTGGTCTCTGCTATAATCTGCGTACTCCGTAAACCATTCCTTGCGAGAGGTCATATGTTGGATAGCGCCGTTGTCCAGGTACCAGCTATCACAATTTTCGCTGCTGTTGTAAGCCTAGAAAGTGTGTATCTGACTCCTTGAATTTCGTCGTGTTGGAGGAGTCTGTGGTTGTTGCTGCTGTTGTTGCTTCTTTGCCTCGTTGTAGATGTGAATGTGACACTCCTTGATGTCATGATTAGCTATTTTGCAATATCTGCAAAAAAGCTTCTTGCGCGATCCACCATGCTTACCTTGAGTGTGAGGCTTCTGTTGTTGCTGCTGCACTTGATTCTTGCCCTTGGAATAGTCTTTCTTCTTGGTGTATAAAGCCATGGATTTGTCTTTGATGGACAGGCTGCTAGTCTTTCTCTGCATTTCTTCTTGAAGAAGATGATCGATCACCTTTTAAAGAGTGAGGTCAGGTTGTGTGGAGATCAACCCCACAAAGTACTCATAGGAATTTGGAAGAGAAGAAAGCAAGGTCATAACGGCATCATCATCTTGAATAGAACATCCTACAGCTGATAACTGATCTAACAGGGACTTGAAGCTGTTGATGTGATAAGTGATGGCAGTAGAATCAGACATGCTAAGAGTAAAGAACTTCCTTCTAAGATGTAATCTCGTGGTTACATCGTGAGTCTCATAAGGACTTGATAACAAGTCAAGTGCTTCCTTAGAGGTTTTGCACATGGTAACGTGAAATATTTGGGAGTCGGCCAGATTGAGTGTGATACATGCTAAGGCCATCTGATCTTTGATCCCCCAGGCCTTTGCTTGATCACCAGCTTCTGGTTTCAAGTATGCACCTTCTACTACAGCCCAAAGATCTCTATCTATCAACATCATTCTAAGTTTTAGCTTCCAAATGTAGAAGTTAGAACCATTGAACTTGTCAATGACTCTAGCTTCACTGAGTGATGAAGATGAAAAGCTACCTATATGAGACATGGTAACAGTATACAAATAGAACAAACTTAATCTCTCGGTTTATTTGAGCTATGCTCTGATACCAATCTGATGGGGCAAGGGAGATAGAAGAACGCGAACGGAGAAGAGAGCAGAATTATTGTGGAATAGCTCTCTCGTTCTAATCGGCTGCTAGGTACAAAAACAGTCTAATAGACAACTTATGCTAAATGTAATCACAGCTTTAAGTGTTCTAATTGCCCAACATGATCTCAAAAATTAATTCATACTCTGAAACAAGAGTACAGTCCACCGAAGAGATTAGAGATGATTTGTATGTGGTACTACTAAAATCAGATTTTTTCCAAGTTTTTACACTCAATCTCAAAAAGAGCCCCATCTTGGACTACTATTTGCTCAAAATGGAGAGGATGCACTCTTCTATCTGCGAGTTGTCAATTTGGTTAGACATTTCTAGCATCAACAACTTAGACTCAATGGAATTAGATTGTATAAAAGCAACTGCACTTTGAAGATCCAAATTTCTATAATGCATTGACCTAGTGAAAACCATAAGTGAACAGAGTAGAAGGTAAACATTGTCAAACAATAATGATAAACTCAAAATATATAAAAGAATCATTATGCATGATTGACTTTAATATTCAATGAAGTTTGCCTCATTAAACCAGTTAAAACTAAGCATTTATTAAAGTGACATCCATTCAAAATTCTAAATAAGGCCCAAGAAGAAGAGAAAAATATAGATACCAAGATACAACTATCAATTCTTTTTAAAGAGTCTTTAATGAGTCTTCTACCAAAATCATAATCACAAATACACTCACGCCCAAGGAAGATCAAGGAGCGGCCTCTGTATCCTAGTCACTTAAGATTGGATAATCATTTCCATTCACTCTTATTGGGTCTTGAGAATCATATTTATATAAAGACTTATGTCCTTTTTGAAATTAGCTTGAACTAAGTGCAAGGTAATTGGTATCTGAAATGGTCCTTTTAGATGTTTGGTACTTTTTTGTAGCTCCCTAATACATCAACGGGCTGCTAAAGTTTTTTACTAGACAACTGAATATTAATTGGAAATGTCTTGATCAGCCTTGGGTTGCTGTTTATCTTGCTAATGTGCATTTTGTCCATATCTAATAGTTTAACTTGACGTTTTGCAATATATATATATATATATATATATATATATATATATATATATATATATATATATATATATATATATATATATATATATATATATATATATATATATATATATATATATATATATATATATATATATATATAATTTGTAAGTGATTCATATCTAGTCCCAAAAAATTCAAGGGACTTCCACCAATTATTTTCTCTCACATGTATGATGCATGCATACCATAGCCAGATAGTAATTAGCCATCAATACTAATTAGCAATAAGATGAAATGTATTATATTCACAAGTGATGAAATATCTATAATCGATTTAAAGACAGTTGAGCTATTGTTTACACACATTTGGTAGCCAGAAGAGAAGTGTCAGTATGATTGTTTTCAATGGTCAATGTTTCCAGAGCAACTTGTAGATGACAAAATTGACAAATATTTCATGTTCAAGATGTCTGTGGTTGGTCATGTATTGGTGTGGATCTAGTGAGGCATATGCAAAAAGGAAATGAGTTGGAGCAATCATGGATATGTTTTGATGATGTGAGAAGAGCTAGAGACTAGAGCATGATGACTTCCCATGTTTATAATACCAGCTTGACACAATCCCTATAACTTTAATTTATTTTAGTTTTGTTCGATGTCATTTGAATGAGAGAGGCAAAGATTGATTTTTATGAATTGATCATATGCTTCTCTGCTTATCCCTACAAAATCACAAGCACCTTGCATTATAGTTATATCTAAGAATTTTTGTATGTCTATCATCAAGCCCTCTACAATTTTAGACTTTATATGTGGACTTTTATTATTCATCAACATAGATTCAGTTGATTTACCTGTTAATATGATGAGAATTAGTCACGATTCGCAAAGGCGAATCTGGCACGACCCTCTCTCTCTCTCTCTCTCTCGACTCGAATGGAGTTCAGATGCGACCGCTGGACACTACCAGTTGAGTCAAAATAAGTTGCATGATGAAGAAGGATGTGCTGCAAACAATAGTTTTGATTAGCTACATCAGTAGAAAAAAGTATAAGCCTAAATGAGAAAAGTACCAGATAATGATATCGATTAGCACCGTGTAATGAGTGACATTGTCTTTTCCCCAACAATCATGTACAGATTTTACAAATGTGGTGCAATGATTTCGCAAAGTCCTCAGATCTTCTGATGATAGGTTTTCTTTCCTGATAACACCTATGAGTTTGTCTAAGTTGGTCCACACTTGTCCCTTTTCCACTCGATTACTTCCTTCCAGTGTTCGTGTGGCTTGAACAATTTCTCTCCAAAATCAAAACAGTCTCTACAATTTCATTTTTCATTCTTTCAAACCGAGCATTTTTTATCATTTTCTTTGCTGACTTTCTTGGTAAAACATGACTTAATGATCCCCGAAGAGTAGTGACTATAGCATTCAACTCTGACATAGCATTCTTGAGTGCATTGTTTTCAGCACTAGTGTGTTGCACACAATGAAGCAATTGCTGATTTGGACGTTGCAATTGTTGATTAGCAAACTGTAATTGTTGATTAAGACAAGATATGTTATGCATTCCAATATCACGCAACCTTTGACAATATCCAAGTAATCCACTATTTCCTTCACATACATATCTGAGAAGATGAGTTACGGACTTCAAATCTGGACACAAATTGGTAGCTGGATCATTAGGATAAATTGATCCATCCACCCACAAATCTATATTCATATGATTATTCATTCTCAATTCTCTAAGTATTGCAACAACATTCTCTACAACTTTCGCATTTTTCTTAATAATTGGAGTGCATTCCATCGGAAGAGCAACATGCAAATGGAACATTGCCATTGTTAAAAGCTACAATCACGTAAATGCATCAAACTACAGTAAATCAATATGATTAGATCTAGCATACCTTACTTTTGTAATGTTTATGTTGCATTGAAAAATTGTCCCACCTCATATTTCACTGTAAGCATACAGTGATTTCAAAAGTTTTGCCACTCCCGCTTCAGTTTTTGCATTGAGCACACCAAGATTTTCAGTCTTAAAGCTCTAGTCCTGAATTTTGAAACGAGCATGAAGAGAAGTTATTACATCTCATGCTTAACTAACTATTGTTTGAAGTTAACCATACTAGTTAAACGTCGGGCAAGGTCGGAAACTCGAAAAACGACGACCATAAGTTACCGGTTTGCATTCTCTCTCTACGTAACCTCTCTCTAAAGTGAAATTTCTTAAAGGGCCCATTTTGAGCCCATATTTCCCTAATGCCATCGGGATTTCATCTAATTGCTCTAAGAAATATTGTGCGAAACTCTCTGTTTAGATTACTGATGCAATGATTGTTATCCTTGTCCAACAAGCTTTATTAGGTGCACAGTCCGATATATTGAATTGGCCGATAAGTCTAATGTTTCTTAGGAGTCTTAAGTGGAATATGTTTGATATGATATTGTCTAAATCAATTATCTAACGATTTATTGAATTCATAACACAATTTAATTGTGATACTGGTTGTCAGTTCAACCGAATGTCCGACAACCAAGTTTGTTTTACAAAACACATAAAAGATCAATAACATCTGCAAGTAACCAAATAAGCTATCTCTTTGGGGTTCGACAATCTTATATGCTACACTTTTTCATCTATTCGAGTTTAGCATGCTACGACAATCCAGAATATATATCAATCACATTTACATTCAATCATTTATCGATTTTATTTAGAGTTTCTACAAGTACACTCCAAAGCAAGACAAATGCTTCTCACAAATTTTGGGCTTAAAGATGCATTTTTTTTTATTTTAAATAATTTTGATTCTTTTCTACAAAAATGATTTGTGGTGAATTTTGAGTGAGTGGTTTTTAGTAGAGAGAATAGCTATTCCTTTTCTACAAACCTATTATTGACTATTGCTACTATTTATATAATTCTAAATATATATATTATTTTTCTCGAAAGACTTTCTCAACATGAATAACATATTTCTTTCATATCACAAGGGTGAATAACATATCACTAGTAACAATACCACTGACAATCTTTTACATTTATAAGTACCATGTTGTCAAATTCCCAATATGACAATTTACATCCATATGCCCCCTCCCCTATCTTTGATGTTCATTGTCAATTTAACACTTTTTTAGAAGTGCAACAACTCCAACTCCTCCAATAATAAGAGACCTCTGGGGGAGAAGATAAGCATGCTGATTTTTATGCATCATTAAGAGAGAAACATCAAAAAAAATATAGAATACAAGATGAAAAAAACAAAGTGTGTGTGTGTGTGTGTGTGTGTGTGTGTGTGTGTGTGTGTGTGTGTGTGTGTGTGTGTGTGTGAGAGAGAGAGAGAGAGAGAGAGAGAGAGAGAGAGAGAGAGAGAGAGAGAGAGAGAGAGATTATTTTTCTCGACATCTATGATTTAATGGAACAAGTTACTAATGATATGGATCCATATGGCATGAGAATGAACTTATTTACTATATGGTGATTTTGAGGGTGATATATCAAAATAGTTGCTAAGGCTTTTTGGTTTCACAGAACTGCTTGTGTTTCTTTTATAGCTTAGATCAAGAAAATTCTCAAATTGCTTGCTTTCTGTCTGTTGCATGTGGCTAGCATAAAATTGTTGTGTTGAAACAAACGTTTCATATGGGCTGAATCTCTTAACAATTTGGGCTTAGTTATTGAACCTCATTATTGCAAGTTTTAAGTAGATCAATTTGCATGTTCTCTTGTAAGAGTCATGTCATTTAAGTCATTGATCCACCTTATGAACAATGTGTCAGTCCTCCATCCTGCACCATCCAAACTTTCATACCTTTCATACCTCCACTGTATGCTACAACTGGCTTTTGTGGCTGATTAATTGAGATTTTGGAGCACCTGGTATATTTGTTTCTACACCCCCATGTGTGCCAGCCAATGGGTGCTGGGCAAAATTTTAAGCCCTTCGAGGGTGCTTACTTGAATTAATAAAGTGCATTTCACCTCCCTCTCAAGCACACAGGATCTGCTTCCACGTCTAACAAAGGCCATCTATCTAGCCTAAAAAGAAAACAAATATTGCCATCTGTAAGGCTTTGCATATGGTTTACAATGTTCAAATTCGTCTGGACATGGTATTACATGTATATGGTACCAACTTGTTACAAGAATAAGCACATGCATTGAATTTGGAATCTGCTCATACAAGCAGTCATCAAACAAGCCACCTCATGCAGGTGTTCCACAAACCTAAAACATCCTTTTTTTTTCATAATATTGACCCAATTTGATATGAATTAACTAAACCAGCTGATTGACAAGATGTTAAAGGTAATGTAAAACCAAAATTCTCAATAAATGTAAAGTGGATATATGCACAAACTTATCCATGCAAAGAAGATTTTATATTCATGATCCATATTCAACATCATAAGATTCCAAGTTCCATTATGCAACCAAAGAGAAGAATAGCATCAAAATTGGGTAATGAGCAGCAAGAACCATTCTAGGCTACAACTTGACATCTGGAAAGATGCATTGAAAAACATGAGATATGCCCAAACAAAAAGAACTGGACATACGACAATTCAAAACCACCCTAACATTTGTAACTCAAAGAGAGAGAGAGAGAGAGAGAGAGAGAGAGAGAGAGAGAGAGAGAGAGAGAGGACAAGAGTGAGCATAACCTTTTTTTTTCTATCTTGAATTTCCTTAAAACTTAATATGCAATTGGTGTACCTCTAAATACCTTGACAAGGCAACAATGATTGATTGAGCCAAATTATTATTTAAACAAGAGTATGATCTTAGTATGTCACCATCTTTGTTCATCTCCATTCATGTATAGGATTGCAACTAGCAAGGTTGATCACCAGAAAAACTATATATGCTTTGTGGCTTATCATAGACTAGGTTCAGATACCAAGTACTACAAGTACACCAGAGAAGGAATCTGTCACAAAAATAATGAAAATTGCATATAGACCTTAAAGACATACCTAGCAGAAGTCCGATCATACACTGGGTGTTAGAACTTAGGATTGTCTGATCTGTCAGATACATTCCTCATAAATGCTAAACTATTGATTACAATAAGTTATTTGACACTCTTAAGAACATAGAAAAGTTTGGCAATATCCATTTCCTTGTGCTCTATTTGGCCGGTCCAAAAGTGTAACTGAAAAGAGTGAAAGTACAGACTTCCTGTCATGCAAAATTTTAAAGGCTGCCTAGTAGTAACTAGTAGTAAAGCACAGTGTAAGTTATCATCAGAAGTGCAAAGGTGGAGCCTTTGCTGTGACTTAATGTTTCTACCTACATATCAAGAATTACCTTGTCATATCTCAACGACTCAATATGTTCTTGGAGAAGAACATGTAGAAAGGCAACAAAGTAGAAATACCAGCGACTCGGATCATCACATTGATCAGGCTCAAGCTCCCTAGAACAACGCATCCAGTTCCAAGTCAACTGCTTACATGATAAGTAGTATCACTTCGTAAACTCAAAAGGAAGTAGTCAGCTTTAATTTTGGAATTAAAACTGTTAGAACGCCATTGCTGCAAAAAATCAGGACAAGGACATTAGATTAATTATGGAGAGTTGGAACTGACAAGATGAATTTCCACAATTTCGCAACCTACTCAAGCACAAAGCTAAAGAGTAGCACCGTCAGCGACACTTCCCAGCATTGTTCATTCCACAACCATCATGCTAGAACAACTTTTGAGGATCCAATAGGCCTAACACCACATACACAAATTCAGCAGAAATGGCATTCATGTCAACGTTTTCTGGCAGTAGCCAAACAGTACGATAGGGACCATAAGCAAGATCTCGCTGATGGTAAAATGCATCCTCTGCAGCTGTACTTGTAACCAAGTCAGACCCAGAAATCTTCCACCATTCAACCGAACGGGTTCCTGTTATGATCAGCCTGCAACATGTGCCAAAACATTCAATTTTTTCTGTCAGAACTTTTGTACCTGCATTCAAATTTAATGTCATCTCTACAAGAACAATCAATACTTGAGCATGTACATCAATTTGAGCGTGCAGACACAAGTGGATCTCAAATATTTTTTAAATTCACAGAACTAGTTTGCCAAAGATGTGTATACAGAGCAACTAACTTTTGTCATCCATAGCCACTTGAGTGAAGGATCAAATAATATATGTACAGTCATGAGCATACCTTCCATGATCTACCTCGACTTGAATTCCTTCCACAGAGACACCTGGGAGCGCTACTAGGAGGACATGCTCTGTGCCTGACTCCAAAACATCCATGAGTGGAACCCATTCAGGACCTAAACGATGAGCATCAAAAGGTAAAGAAAAGAGCAGAGTTATAAGAATGCTGGAAGCCAATATGCACAAGGCATCTGAAATATATATCACCCCAAATCTTTCAGCCAAGAAAGGTCTGTCCATGTATGTAGGGGATTTTGCCTAGTTGAATATTTTCCCTATTGTACCTCAAAGTGATACTAAAAGAATGCAATTCTTATAACATAGAGCCAAATACCAGCATTTTCCTCCACCCCATCTGTAGGGCTTATCCATAAATATTTAAGACCTCTAGCCACTCATTCCCAAATAGACTATATGCGATAAATTTTAGCAAAATTGACCATACTAACACAGCTCATTTCCAACAAAGTCGATGCATGAAATTTCTTCATCAACATGTATTAAAGATTCAGAAACAAGAACATGCTATCATAGAATGTCCTAAACCACTAAACTCCAATGTTGAGTCATTATCATAAATTAGCTGCAGTGCCTGTTAGAATTGAACTTGGTGTCATATGCATACACAAAATTCTCTGTATTTGAAATGTCCACTTGTAAAATGCTTGTTGTCTTCAGAACTGATCACTTTCAATAGGGCCATTCACTGTGTGGATTTTAAATTCTCAATAGAGAGGCTGCTTTCATAGAACTACCAAGTAGTTGTAACATAAAACAAAATAAAAAGCTATCTAAGAACAACTTTCAGCTCATTGGTATTCACATCTATACATGTCAGTAGAGGAGTATGCTGCGGCATACATTACATAAGAAGAATGGCAAACGAAGAGACTTTCACCGTACATTTTCTGGTTGACACTTCAAGATGTGTATGGTGATTCACTGAAGAGGTGTCATTAGGCTTCTCTCCTGACAAAGGAACTCGAGCAAATAATGGTGCCTCTTCAGCAGGACTATCACATTGAACCTAGAAAACAAAATCCAAGAAAATTTTGCAACATTATCACATCCGAAAATTTAACTTGGATCTGTATATAAAATTTAACTTGGATCTGCATTCCTTCAAACCTGCTTAACTGACTCTTGGCGCATGAAGTGAGAATATGTTTGACTGCTCTGGCGTGCAAATAGCAGCGTACTGTCTCGCCGTCTGGAACTCGCGCTACATTCCTGATCAAGAGGGGTCAGTTATATTCTCAATAGAGTAATCAAGGATACATTCTAAATCACTTTTTATCCAAAGACAAACAACAGGTCAGGCAACACAGATTGAAAGTTGGCTGTTAATGCACTGAGCAAGTTATAGTTGTCTCGAAGGAGATTATACGGCCAGCCTTACCACAACCTCTCCAACAGCACTGGTGCTGACCAAAAGAATGCATCAGGATTGGTCATAGCTGTGAGCACACCTATGCCCAAGTAGTAAGCGCTTACAAAGGAAACAGATTGATGAAGAAGGAAAGAGCTGTGATCTCTATAATGAAAAAAAGTGACTTACCAGATCAAATTTGAGAAGATGCCTCCATCTGATCAGAAACACATAGCATGAAAACTACAAGGGGGTCCTTAAGACTCTCTTGCATACCATTGCCCAGTTGAAGGAAGCTATTGAAGTTACTCAGAAAAAATACCAGTAGGTACAGATAAATCATTTTGATTCTTCTTCATGTTCACAAAATCTTGCTATATCTTGCTCAAACTTATTTTCCTTGCAAAATATTGGATTCACAATGTAACTTGTGACGCTTATGGTTTTCTGTGAACATGCTACCATCCAAGGTATACACAACAAACCCAGTGGAACTTCTAAAACCATAAGTCTGATCATTCAGTAGCCAGACCTAGGCCACTGCCCTTGAGAAGATCCTTTCCATAGTTAAAACGGTTGTTGAGAAGTGGAAGTGTTCGTGCCAGACGTAGAAAACCTTCATTGTAGGATACTCCATGAATGCCATGATAATCCCTATGCAAGGCACCCTAGTATAGATAAGACCAACGAGTCAATAAGATGACATTATTTCTCGCCACAAATGCAACAGAATGTGAAGCAATACGCCCAACGTTGCATATCTTGTCAAGTGAACAAGGCAATTCTCTGCGCTTGCTACATCCACTTGAGATACAAAGAATCTCATAGATTTCATTGTTGGTCTACCTAGGACCCAAGCTAGGATTCCATCATAATAGTGGTAATCATGTTTTCCAAGATAAGCCATTTCATTGCAACAACCAAGAAGGTCACAGCTCCGCAAGTAGCTTTATTGTTTATCCAGAGATTAGTACTGTTTGAGTATCCTCAGATGGATGGCCAAACAAAGAGGGTCAACTAGATCTTGGAAGACATACTTCATGCTTATGGTAGTGGTATGTAAAGAGACTAGGTGCAGTGTTTACCATTAGTAGAGTCTGCGTATAATGATAAAAGACATGCATCCACAAGATTGAGCTCAACTATGGTTACGCTAGTTAGCCCAATGACCATAGGAATTCCGTGTAAGGTGCTTAGAACTACGGAGTTTTGACCCAGACGCAGCAGAAGCTAGAGGTGTCGTACGAACTAATCTATCTAAGGTACTGGCTAGGGAAAAAAGTTACACTCGTGACAATCGTACCTATCAAGAATTTGAGATAGGAAATTGGCTAATATTTACTAGTCCCCTCCAAGCCAAAGGTGCTACGCACATAAAAATATTCCAAGATATCTCCTAAGTATCTTGGTCCATGGCTAGTCATTAAGAAAAAGGTACCTCATAAGCTACAGCTACCAATGGTACTCAAGGTGCATCCAATATTTCATGTTAGCAAACTCAAGCATTGCACGATGGTGAACAGATTCTCGCAACCTATCCATGACAATGTCAATAGAGGACTGACGAAAGCGACCATACACAGTTTGTCCTCTTGAAATTGCATTCTGGTACTAGTCTGTTTATGACATGTCTAAACCCCAAAAACCCATAAAAACACATTTTCCTAAAAAAATTTCCCTTTTTGAACTTGAACCTCCCGTTTCAAACACGTTTCGAAACAACGTATGAAACAAACCCATGAAACATTGAGTGGAACCTTCTAGACATTAGGGCAAATGAGGGTACTTGGCTCCCATATGGACTTGCCCTTAATGTTAACTAGCCTAGCACCTAAAGGTATGCTAATTAGGGCAACTAGTAATTAGGATTAGGGGAGTTCGAGTCCATAACACTCTCAAACTTTAAAAACATTGCCCTCAATATTGGGCTTTCAAATTTTTTTACTATATCCTAAAAACTAGAATAAAGACTCCAAGCAATAGCTATGGTAATAGTCAATCATAAACAAATGTGAGAATGAGACTATCAAAAAATGCATGCACTAATGGACATATTGAAGGAGAGGACAAAAGTCGTCACGACAATTATTCCAAAATCAGCACACAAAAATCCACTAAGCATAGCACATCAACAATAAAATATGGCCCTCAATGGCGGAATAGAAAATTGAAACCCAAATAAATGAGATCATGAAACTATGGTAAACAAAAAAAGCAAGTACTATAAGCCGATGTCGATGCATAAAGGAATCCAAGAGAGAATGAAACTCTTTGCTATTCTTGTACCTAGGCACATTGCATCCAACAATGAGTGATGATAGCACGTATGTTATCTGTGACCCATGAATACTTAGTGAGTCAGAGGGTACCACCACCATTCCCTACCATGGACTTGCAAACTGTCACGTCTCCTAGGTAGCATCTGGCATTGGATGCCCTTTTTAAGCTCACTAGATAACCTTTGAGGAGATGATTCCACAATCATCGCTCCATCCAATCTAGCACTTTCTTTGGCACATAACTTGTTCTGTCTTTCTTGTCTGGTAACTTCAAGAGATTATAAATAGTAAAGTTATAAACTGTACAGTGTACTAACCACTAACAAATCACAAATTACAATTCAAGAGTCAAAAGTTTAAACTTTAGTCTTTAAAGTAAAAGCATAAATAACAAGAGTTTCAAGCATAGCCTCCAGATTCAAGCTTCAGGCCTCATGGGTCATATGTATAACTATTATGTTAGAGCCTAGAGTATGCTACTATGCTGAGTATTGAGTGCTCTAGCCTCTAGCTGCCTGCCTCGGAAGCTGTTGTCGTGGAGGCACTAGCATGGCCTCAGGCCCAGGTCATCCTCCCCATCATGAGGCTTAACCTCATCCTCACCCTCGGTGGCAGATTTCTCATCTGCTTAGAGGGACTCTCAAAGGTGTCTGAGTCCCCATTGCCCAACCAGCATGTGCGATGTACTCAAACGATCTCCTGCCATCCAATGCCAAGCTTGCCTCCGATGTGTCAATGGACTTCAAAAACATGGCCCATGCAAGAAGACCCAATATATTCACAATAGAGCACCTCCTTGCATCGGTCCACCAACCATCTGATAGGATGGTACATCCATACCTAGAACATTCGACAACAGTTTCAACTATCAAGTAACTTGCAGGCCTCAGGCTACAAGGTCACCAGCTAGAGCACTTAGCATTGAACACCAACGAGTCAAGACTCAACTTTCAAGAGTCACATAAAGTTGAAATCTGAAAGTTGAGGCTTTTAACTTACATATTTGAGAGTTCAAAGTTGAAACTTGAAACTAGTAAGTGCAAAGGTTTTAAAGAACTAAGGTATACCTCGTAGTAGAATGAGAGTCGTCCTCGATCCTGGCAATCCTCAATGACTCCGGTGCCTGATTGCAAACAACGATCTCGTATCCTCGGAGACGTAAAGATGTACCCTTATTACAGCAGCTTCATATTCCTGACTCTATGATTGTAGCGATTATTACCTTGTATGAGAGGGTTCTAGCAAGGATTCGGCAAGGGTCTAATTTGTCTGCTCCTATCCGCAGCACTGTTGGTGTTAAGAAAGGTTGTCCCTTGTCCACTACTCTATTCGCCTTGTATGTAGATGATTTGGAGTACCTTATCCATGAAAAAGGTGGGGAAGGTTGTCCGCTTGCTCACTTGATTATTCCTATCCTTCTTTATGCTGATGACATTGTTCTTCTTTCTTCTTCCGCGGCTGGTCTGCAGCATCACTTACATGTCTTACATCATTTTTGTACCTTATGGGGCCTGTCTGTCAACCTAGGGAAAACTAAGGTCTTGATTTTCAGCACTAATCGTCACAGTCTTCGCAACTATCACTTTCTATATGCTGGACAGGAGGTTGAGATTGTCATTTCTTATACCTACTTGGGAGTCTTATTCACGGCACCATTGCTTCGCTTCCGTCAGGCTGCTTTTAAAAGGGTTTTAGTGGGTCACTCTGCATTGGTCCAATTTGAGAGAGGTTGTACTTTAAATCATGTTTTTGATCCTTCTACCAAATGCTTACACGGGTGTCTCCAGCAGTCATGTATGGTTCCGAGATTTGGCTACCGGGTCTTTCTCTCCGGGATTAGGCAACTATTTCACGTATTCAGACGAATATGTTGCCACGCATGATTCAGGCCAAGTCGACTATGCCAGATGATATTCTTTGAACAGAGTTTGCCACCCTCTCAAGGGGTTTTTTCATATCATACGCCTTCTTCAGTTCATTCAGCATATTCACTCTTCCCACTCGAATAGATATATTGCAGCCGTGCTTTGCTCTTCTTCTGCTCTTCTGCTTCCAATACCAAGATTTCATGGTAACAGCAGGTGGTGGATTTACTACGTTCTTTGGACATCTCTATCACAGACCTTCCATCGAGCACTAATCGGTGTATTCACCGTTACATACAACACACATGGGGAGCCGTTACATACAACACACATGGGGACCCAACTCAACTTCCCGACCGCGCCACATTTATTACCAGACACACATTCCTTCCCTTGATCCAGCCGGTTTACCTCTGCTCCCGCTGTATCTCTCACAGTAACTCTCATACGGCTTGCGTTACCGCATTGGAACAACTGCGCACCTCTTCCCATCAGCTTGCTATTGAGACTGGTCGTTGCTGGAATATCCCGCGTGAGCATAGATTATGTCGCCTCTGTTCTATGCGTGAGCTTGAAGATGAGGCACACTTCTTACTTCGATGCCCAGTTTATTATGAGATCCGCGGTTGATATTATTGTCTTTATCGGGATGGTCCGCATACACTTACCAGTTTTTTCTCTTATCCTGATGCTCGGTGTTTGGGGCTTCTTATCTGTGAGATGCTTTTACTTCGTCAGTCACTTTTGCCTCCGCACGGTCATATGGGCAAAGACTCTCAGCAGTTGCTAGTTACGGGATACTTCCAGACCCGAACCCGTGATGAGGATTCGGATGATGATACTAACATACCTGTCCCACCAAGGAAGAAAACCCATCACAGTTGCAGACAGCCAGTACAGCCTTCATCTCGACGTACCGTTCAGCGAACACTTCGGGCCTATTTTACTTGATCTCTCTTCTTCACCTGACTTGGGTTGTGGGCATCCCTGCCTTCTCCTAGTCATCAGTCCTACCTGGCCCGACATTGACGATGCTCCCATGGCTTTGTACATATGCATGTGGTGCCTTCAAGACGTTAATAAAGCTCTCTCTCTCTCTCTCTCTCTCTCTCTCTCTCTCTCTCTCTCTCTCTCTCTCTCTCTCTCTCTCTCTCTCTCTCTCTCTCTCTCTCTCTCTCTCTACTACGCAGAAAAGGAAAAAACTTTCAATTTTTTTCCCAGTTGTTTCAAACGTTAGTTCATGTTTCGAAACGGGACGTTTCAAACGCGTTTCGAGGAAACTTTGGTTCCCTAAGGGCTTCCAAATAGTATATATATAGTAAGTATATAGGGCTATCATTTAGTCATTAGGTAGATCAATGTATTCCTTCTCTTCTAACAGGTACGGCCTGGGATCTTCATGGGAGATCTCTTGTCTATGCTTAGCTAATTGTTGTAGGGCTTTAGCCATTGTTCTGCATTGATATCAATTTTAAGTAATTGAGTTCATAACATTCATCCCCCAAATTGCAATCTCATATTTAGATGACTTTATCTTCCTTGACAACTTTCCTTCCCAGACATCTCTCGGACCTATACTTAGTACCAAATACCAACCCGCTACTCCTTACTAATGTCATGTCCATTTTACAATCTTTTGATCCCAATGCCTTTGGACAAGATGTTTGGACTATTGGCAACCTCGCTTTCACCCTTCCTCCCTGTTTGATGACAAGATTTTCCCACTTTGTAATTAAAGGGGACCTTGTCACTGCATATCATAGTTACGAATGGTCTTGACATAATAGCTCGTCCACTCTATGTCTTACAACATGCTTTGAATATTTGCCTATAGTGTCCTTAGTTGCGCTTTACCTTCACGATTGGTTTGTCGCCTTTTACTCCTCCCAAATGGCCTTTGTCCCTTATGTAGGTCCATGGAAGAGATGTTTCAACATCTTTTTTTCTCTTATTGACACAAGTTCTTGCCCCATTTATGGTCTCTGACCTTTACAGTACCCCTTCTGGTCTCTAACCTTTACAGTACCCTTTCCCTTCCCATTTTCATGGAGGTGACCTTGTTTGAGAAATGCATTGGTAATGGTAGTACTTTGTTGTTACTCTAATTTGGAATTTCTCCAAGGTAGCATATTCTTGGCACATTTGGTTATATCATGACTGGATGATTTTTTAGGTCATGGAAACATCAACCCTCATATGGCCCTCTTTATATCTACTGCCTAGGTTCCATAGCATTTTTTTGCATCACTAGTGGTTTGCTTAGAAATGTAGCAAAAGTAAGGCACACTTCATGTTGATTCATTTGCTTTGCTGGAGATATGGTAGTAATTTGCATAGAATTCTTAGAATAAATTTGCAAAACATCAATTGGAGACTCACCAATGATGTTATTCTCACTCAACTTTGAACCTCCTCTTTTAGTTATGCATTGTAGATTAAAAATATTGTAAATACAGTTGAAGTTTTCCATTTTAAAATACATATATCCTCTTCAATTAGACCACTTTGTAGGTGTTGCATAAATAGCATACCAAAATCCTTGAAATGTACAATCTACTAAAATGTCAAAACATATAAACCTCAATATATGATCATGGCACAAGCTAAAAATAGTAATAACATTTGTCAATAGAACTTTATTGTGCACTTACAATAGGATTGATTGAAGAAGTAGCATGCCCACTTTCATGAGCCCCCAAATGGCAAGCTATAAATCGTAGGCGTCTCTGAATAGTCTCGTTGTCATATTGTGAAGCCATACTTGGTCAAGTGTCCTAAAATAGAACAACCAATGTCAATTAAAATTTCTTAAATTAAAGAAGTTGTATGTCCATAGACATCAATGGAAAGCTCTAATGGATGGAACAAGCTAACACATGTAGACAATAAAACATAAGATCATGTTATAGAGTTTTTAGCAAAAGCAAGTGTGTGAATGTGTCGCAAACAAATACAAAGGTATCAACAACTATACAAGCTACAACTCAAACTTCTTACATTTTGTCATGAGAGTGAACTAGATGTTTAACCATGAATTCAGAACTTCACAAATTTAATAAAAAATTCAAATTATTTATAGTATTGCTACAAAAGAAAAATTGTGGTAAGAACAAATTTTAGAACCTCCAAAGATCCTACTTAGACCAAGTTGGATCTAGATCTCCATTTTAGGAATTGGGATGAAGATGAGAGTCGTTAAAGGTTCTACTTACAATTAACAAGGCCACGACAAATGGGTTGTCCGTTCCGAAATGCATTTTGGGATTTTGGCCTGGAACGTGACATTCACTGATTCACGAGACTTGGAAGATATGAACTATCAAAAGATTTTAGCTTCTTGTCTCCTTTGTGGTAGCCAACCCCTTGAAAGCCATATCTGCTCGATTCTAAATGTTGCCAAAAACCTTCTCCTTGCCCTTCTTGAAGGAGGTGCATGAAGAGGGTTTGTCTTTGGGTTCGGACTTCTGGCCTTGCTGCTCTTTATGGGTCATAGAATGCATGTCGCCAAAGATTTTGGCGAAGCCTACCGCATCTTCCAAGGTTTGTGTTTGATTGCAACAGACCTCCAAACTGATAATCTTTGGGCAAGCCCAAAATGAAATGTAATTTTAGAAGGATCGAGTCCATCCTGCTGACAAACCGCGAAACCACTTCTTGAAAGTCCTTTAAATAGACATCAAACGATCAAAAGCAAGTGTACATAGCAAAGGGGGCTTGAAAATACACAAGCTTAGGGAGCTATCTTGCAAAAAGGGAAGTGGAGTGAATGGGTCTCCAAGTACGACCCTTTACCCCTCTCCCCAAGCACTTCACCGTCTTCTTATGCAAAAGGGACAAGTGGGCATAAAAAAGGGGCCCACTTGTTCCTTCTAGACTCTTTGACCAAGGTGGAGGCCCATAGGGATGCCAAAGTTTAATTAGATTTTGATCCCACCTCCTCTCCACTCTCCCATGCGTACTCCTCCAAGAGAGGTGCACTCTCTCTTGGAGTGCAAGTACACAAGGAGGAGAGGTGACATTACGATCACACAAGATAGGAATACCACAAAGAACATGGGCATTCTTAGCTTAGAATTTCTTTTGATCTTATTGATTCAAGTTTTGGCTTAAACTTTTCCTTTTAAAATAAGCTTTTCTTGTTGGTTTACAAGTTCATGGGGAGGGGGAGGACGGTCAGGGAGGTGCACTCCTTCCTTATCACTTCCAAGAAAAGTACTATTGGAAAGGTACGTTTTAATGGGGGTGGGGACGAATTAATTAAACCTCCCCCCTCCCCACCACCCTTTCCCAAAAACAACTGCGGCTGCAGCTGCCATCTTATCAAAATAGAGGGGGGCAAATTAGTTATTAATGATCCCCCCCCCCCTTTCCTCCCACCCATCCGTACTGCTCCCCGTCCGCACTGCAGCCCGCAAACTTGATAGCTCGGCTGTAGCCACAGTCTAGGAAGAAGGGGGGGGAGGGCTTCCCCCCCCCCAAAAAAAAGGAGTCCATATCACACGACACCCCAGAACTGCTTGTGCAAATAGTCTGCAGGTCTACAAAAACTTACAGTTTTTTTCTTTTTTTGGTATAGAACTACAAATTCACAGTACCGTTATAAAAACGTAGAGTGGTTTAAAAGGAAACTTTACTCTAAGTTAACTCTGATACTACAAGTGGGTCCATCAAGCACGGTTCCGCAGGCAATACGTGACCACCTAGGATGGTGACACATGGCACCCAAACATGTCAATAATGCCAGACTTGCATCTTGCCCCTTGAGAGGTTGCCACCTAAGGGCGTACCATTATGGTACATAACACTTATAGAGGAGGCGAGATATAAGAGGAGCGAGCTTATTGTTGCTTTGTCGACTTCAAGCATGCATTTGAGTTTGTACCTTGCCATTTGCTTAGAGGCTTAGAGATCTTCACTATTCACCGAAAACTATATTGGAAGCTATGATATATCAGACAGTAGTGAATCATATATACATGGAGAGAGAGAGAGAGAGAGAGAGAGCCACTACATTTGGAGATATGGTTATTGGTACTATCAAGTACCCTTGGCTAGGTTTGACATCATCTAAAAAGCTCCATGAGAAAGTGTCAAGCTCTCCCTGATCTTCCTACCGACACCCGTCCAAACATGCACTGATTGCCACAAATTTCCAGCCTTTCTGATTCCCTGCAAGCAAATAGCATCAAACACAAACGGAGCTGGCTGCGTCGTCTCCTCCCAGCATTTGCTGCATAGATTGTGATGAGGAATGCCTCGCTCTAGGCTCACTTATACACAATCCTCAAGCACCCCTTAGCCCTGACCCTTCCTAAATCTTGACATATGGCCTACTCCATGCACAGTCGACACTTGCCACTTGGCAATACCCTGACACATAGGGACATGTGTCACTCATCCATTGGACCAAGTGTCCCAGTGAGCATGTGACATGTGTCATGTTTGACCGGTCAACCCTAACATGTCTCACTCATTCACTGGACCAAGTGTCCCAGTGAACATATGACATGTGTCACATTGACTAGTCAACTCCTACTTTTTAGGAGGTCAGTCCAACCACTCTGAATTAATGACCCAGTACCCTATACCCAAGCAACATGCAACTCTGAGGCTCAGAAACATCATTAACAGCTTTATTTACATTTCTGTTACGAAGGTCACCGCAGGCCGGTGACTTAGCCATTTCTGTATTTACAAGAAATACATCCATAAGTAAAAACAGTAAACAACCAAGACAGGGAGTAAAAGCTATAACATCCCTTCCCCCCTCAGGTAACATCGCCCGCGATGGCAAAGCTAGAGTACTGTGCGCGCAGACTGTGCGCGGTCTCCTAGGTAGCATCAGAAAGAGGCTTGCCATGCCAAGCGACCAAGTACTCACGGATCAGACGGTTGCGTAAACGCCTCTCCCACCTATCCAATACCCTCGCTGGCCCATGGGTTACTTCTCCCTGCTCCTGGAATGCAAACAAACCATCAGACAACAAGTTATCACCGTTATGTAAAACCCGTTTCAATGTAGAAACACAAAATACATGATGCACTTTACAAGTTTTAGGAAAATCTAACTTATAAGAAACATCACTGATTCTTTTAACAATTTTCCAGGGCCCACAATAACGCAGGGACAACTTGTAACATTTGCCCGTCTTAAGGGTCTTAGAGTCCTTGGGTACTTGGAGAAACACCATGTCTCCTACCACAAACTCTCTAGGCGTGCGATGCTGATCAACATAAGACTTAGCTCGATCCATCCCTTGCCTAATATTAACCTTCGCTAACTCAAGCATTTTTTTATCCTCTAAGGTCTGGTTGACTCTCTTAGTTTGGCCATCCGTTTCAGGATGCTCCGTACTGCTCATTCTCAATTGGACTTCGAGTTTGGCCATCATTGCAGTCCAAAAGTTTTCAATGAATCGAGTATCCCTGTCAGACACTATGGATGATGGTAATCCATGAAGTCTGAACACATGCTCGATAAACAGATTAGCTACTCCAGCCGCATCAATCTTTTTACGCGCGGGAATAAAATGAGCCATCTTAGTGAGTCTGTCAACTACGACCAAGATAGAATCATGTTGTGACTGTGTATGAGGTAAGTTAGTGATAAAATCCATGGAGATACTCTCCCATCTTCCACCTGGTACAAGTAGTGGGTGTAAAACTCCAGGAGTTTTTCAGCTTTATCGATCTAGCACTTCAGACAGTGCATCACATAATGGTAAACATCTTTTTTCAATTTAGGCCACCAAAAGTTACGTAAGATCAACTCATAGGTCCTATCCACACCAGGATGACCTGCACTAGGGCTATCATGACATAAATGGACAATCTTCCTACGCAGCTCCTCACAAGCTGGAACGAGAAGTTTGCCAGTTCTCTTAATCTTACCATCTTCTATGGTATATTTAAGGTAAGTGTGAGCAAAGAGACTAGAACTCTCATCCTGAGATTCTACTTGCGCAAGATTTGCCTCTCTCACAATTCCTTGACAATGAGGATCCTCTTGTTGAGCCTGTCTAATCTCAACAATCAAGTCATTGTCAATGACCACAAAAGACATCTAATACAATATACGAGACAATGCATCAGCCACACGATTTTCGGCACCTTTCTTGTACCGAATTTCCATGTGAGATTCCTGCATCAACTCAGCCCACCTGGCTTGCCGCCCTCTTAGGTCCGACTGGTTGCAGAAATATCTCAAAGTGTTATGGTCAATGTACACATGGATTTCCACACCATGCAAATAATGCCTCCATGCCTTCAAAGCGTAGATAATGGCATACAGCTCTTTCTCATGAGTTGGATAGTTCTTCTATGCAGGGTTGAGCTTCTTGCTCAAAGGCCACAGGCCTACCCTCTTGCATCAGAACTGCCCCAACAACAATGTCACTTGCATCCATTTCAACGACAAATGGTTTTTGAGGGTCCACAAGTTTTAAAGTGACAAAGTCAGCCACAGCTTGTTTCAAAGCATCGAAACTTTGTTGCTGAACTTCCGTCCACTCTTTCCATTTATTTTTTTGTAACATATCGGTCAATGGTGCAGCTACGTGTGAATAATTCTTCACACCTTTACGATAAAACACAGCCAACCCTAGAAAGCTTCTTAGTGTCGTCAAGTTTGTAGGAACAGGCCAGGCAAGAAGAACAACAACTTTCTGCGGATCCGGTTTTATTCCCTCTGCTGACACTATAAAACCCAAATATGTTATTTCTTTTTAAACAATTCACTTTTTTCTATCATTAGCGAACAATGTGTTTTCCCTCAAAGTTGATAACATAGTAATAAGGTGATTAACATGCATAGCATCACCACAACTGTAAACAAGTATGTCATCAACAAAATTAACCACAAACTTGCCATAAAGGGTCTAAGCACATCGTTCATTAACATCATAAATGTTGCAGGGGCGTTAGTCAATCCAAAGGGCATAACTAAAAATTCATAGTGTCCAAAACAAGTCCGGAAGGTAGTTTTATGCACATCCTCTTCTCGAACTCTAATCTACCACGCAAATGAGTAACTTCGAGGGACAATTGATGCATTGTATTCTAGGAATACATCTTAGCTATCTCACATCAATCCACAATCAAACGAAACCATGGTTGTATGAAGCTAATATTACAACTAGCTAAAAGGCATTTTATCAATTTACATATTTGAATGTGTCTAAATTTGACAATACGTATAGTCAATATAACTGAAAGAGCACCCCTAGCCAAAATAATGGGCATACCATGACACATTGATTACTCCAAGAAGCAAAATTCTCAATAATGATCATAAGTAGTCATGTAATGTATATATACACATTCTAGCTTAATTTTTTAATATTTTATGTTAAGCAACTTAAATTGTTAAAATGAACATTCTAGCTTAACTTTCTACACTAAAACTTGAGTATACTTACTTCGATATTTAGAAACTTAGAATATTAAATTGAAGATTCTAGCTTATTCTTTTGTGTTGAACCTCTGGTAGGTACTTCAACAATAAGCAACCTAGGGTGGTTTCAGACTACATTGTCTGGCAAGTTCCAAATTTAAAATGGAGTTCTCCCATTGGTCCAGGGAAGAAAAATAAGTCTCCCCACTTTCAGACTTACCTTTAGTTGTCACCATGTGGCAGACTAGGTGGCATGGGACCCTTGACATGGAAGGGCAACTCAAGCACATTTTTTGGGCCTAGGGACATTACCTAGCATGTTGACTTGCCAAGGACATCTTAACAAAAATGGACCAATGGCATGGTAGAAATTCAAATTGGCCAATCAGATTGCAGCCCTTCATTTAGCACTTGCCAGCCAAGTTTGAAAGGGGGAGGTCCATTGTCTGCGTCAACCCACTTGCCAAAATTCCAAAAATGGGTGGCCACTGGCAAGTGAAAGGGCTGAGTACCGAGACTTGCCGCTAGTCTAAAATCACCCTTAAAATGTCAAGGAGCCTGGTCCACCTACCAGTTAGCAAATTTCATTTATTGCTAACTTGTGCTAACTGAGAGTGGGGCTGCCCCACCTGCACTTATAATGCACAAGTTAGTAAATGGACTATATTTGTGTGAACTTGTGCAAAGTGAGAGTGGTGCTGCCCCACCTGCACTTATAATGCACAAGTTAGTAAATGGACTATATTTGTGTGAACTTGTGCTAAGTGAGAGTGGTGCTGCCCCACCTGCACTTATAATGCACAAGTTAGTAAATGGACTATATTTGTGTGAACTTGTGCTAACTGACATTGGTGCTGCCCCACCTGCACTTAATAATGCACAAGTTAGTAAATGGACTATATTTGTGTGAACTTGTGCTAGTGTATCTTTGGCTCCTTCTTAACTGAGCCAAAAACATGCAATTAAGCTAACTAGAGTCAGCTTCCAACTGTTAACCATAGACTGCAACAAACTATTGGACATGGCAGTCCATTTCCTCTCCTTTTTCATGAATGTCTGGCCTTTCAACCAACCTACCTTGACGCTCCGGACTCCTGCTCGGAAGCTACTCCTCTTGCTGAGCGTTATTGTGCCTGTTGGATATCATTCCTGCAGTCCACTGTAATAGCTAACTGAATCATATCATGGGTGTGCACTGTGAGGTGGGTAATTCTAGGTGGGGGTAGCAAGCATCAATGTTAGCAAACTGCTCTCCGTTGCCACTAACATGACTTGCTTTTTTAAAACCCGGGCAGGCCCCTAGAAACAGCATTCTAGCTTTTATTTTCCATGATCAAACTCTGCTACGTACTTCATTAACAAGCAACTGAAACTGTTAAAATGAACACTCTAGCACTATCAGGAAGGATTCTATGCTAAACAGGAATTAGAGTCTTTAGTACTTACTTGATACTTGTACAATAATCAACTCAAAATGCTAAAAATTAAAATGAACATTCTAGTCGAGTACTTACTCGTTAATGATACAACCTGAAATTTAAAAACAAACAATCCAGCTTAGTTGTTTGTGCTCGAAATCTGGTACTAGTTCATCAGTAAGCAACTCAAAGATGAAGACGGCGATGCAAACACAGCAGACGAGCAATGCAAGAGCAAATGCCTACTAATGAGGTACTTAAAACCGAAAGAAACATCCACTATCAGCCGAAAAGGAAAATGAAAACAGATGAAGATTCTTAAAAACCAAAAGAAACATCCACTATCAGCCGAGAGGAAAAGATGAAGATCCTTACGTCAAGCAGAAAAAGAAAGACAGTAGATGGATCGATGCGGATGCGGATGCGGATGCGAATGCGAATGCGAATGCGAATGCGATGCTGCTGAGACGAAGACGACGATGGATCGATAATTATTTGCCTGCGTTCCAGAGCGTGAACGTAAACAAGCTGGTAAGAGTAAAACCTCGTACTCTGTACCGTTGGATACTGCGGTCACACTCAGATCCTGCCACGTGTCCTGCATGGGAGGGTCTCTGACACGTGGCCAGCATCTGTCAGCGTGGGTCAAAATCTTGCTGCGTCATTGAGGGCCGTACGCTAATTCCAGGACCTGTGCTCTTCCCGTGACCACTGGATCTGGCTCCTCCCCTGGATAAAGGTACGTACCTTTGGTTAATTTATTTTTGTTGTTTCAGAATTGGATATTTGTCAAATCTAATGAACATTATAATACAAATATTCAACACAAATTATTCTGATGTACATTTTTTGAATTTCGAGATTCACATGTTGTCGCTACGACGTAATAATGGTATGCGCTACAAGGCTAGAAGCAATCTTAATTTTTCATGAAGAAAACCATGGGCGCTCTTTGACTGAAATCAATGCGCTAGTAATTTTTTTTACATGCACCTTTAAGGCATCAAAAGGTGCATGTAAAAAAATTACCTTCCGGGCATCAAAAGGTGCATGTAAAATGGAGAGAATGTGTTCCAATGCCTGAATAGTACTAGAAGAAGGCACCGCTATAACTGAGGGAGCAAAGATAATGAAACAACTATAAAAATTGTTTCCACGTCAAGAAAGGTTAGCTTCCTCAGCCATTTTGTCACCAAGAGGGCCTTCCACCTTGGGCTATTGCCCTTGGCCAAAGGCCTTTTTTTGATGGAACGGCCTTGGAGAGCGACCCCTGCCCCCAAAAGTACTAGGGCAACATGAATTACATCACCACTCAAGCGTAATCCTTTTATTAGGTATTAGTGTCTCAAGGTACTTGTTTTTAAGCTTTGTCATTGTAAGCTATCGTGACATTGTCTTTTTTGTGAGTTTGAGCATAATTTTCTTTTCTTTTCTTTTACATAGGTTTTAAATTGCAATGTCATTTTTTTCTTTTTCGAACAATTAAATGCTTATTTTACTTAGACCATACACATGTATTGCAAAGCTTGTCATTATCTTTGCGATCACTTTGTTTTAATATGTTGCACTTGCACCATCATGTGCTATATTTGTAATGCACATGAACATCAAACTCAAAATCACAAAGAAATTGGGAGAAAAGTGTGCAAACCATGGCCAATATTTGATCCAAGTTAGTTCTTTATTCGCACAACAACTCTTATCAACTCAGTTTAAGGCACCAAACATTTCTAATCACAATTGGATTGTTATTAAATCTAGCAACTTAAATCTTTTTTAACATCCCTTATGATGCTAAATAAATGATAACATGATAAACTTGAACTCATTTTGCAAACAACGTTTGTGTCAAATCAAGAATTTAAATGAGAGAATGACATCTAGTAGCTCGATGAAAACAAGATAACCGGTGTTGGGCCAATATATAGGTGTCTGCTGACCGGCATCAACACCAACATCAACTCAAGTATCAATGAATTGACTCTATTAAATCATTCTATGATACTAGGGTCGATACTCGACTAGAGTTGGTTTCAGACCAGTCAATTCTCATATCTATTAGGTTTCATCCTTGAAATCATTTGTAATGTGGAACAATTTTATGTACACCTTGTAGTTTTATTCGCATTGTCAAGACAATATCAAAGGTATTGAGAATGTTTGCAGAAATACACATATTGTCAAAACAATTTAATATTCGAGACATTATCGAACAAAATTCAAATTGACTAAATGTTGATCGATTGTTGAGGGTTCCAAACTCGACAATAAATAGATTGAATAGTGGAGCCTTATTCGCTACATTTGGGTTCCAACCCCGTAGCCCCATCTGCCACGTGGATAACGTCACATTTCGTTAGGGTTGTGCCATCAAAAACTCTAAATAGATCAATCAAATCATATTAGTTTCAAGTTGTTAAGTTCTTCAAAGTTGAAGTTATTCTTCTTCTTCTCTTCTCTATTCTGTCATAGGTGTAGACTGATTAGTAATAACCTATCGCAATTACAATCTGTGTAAGAGCGAAATTCGTAAAAGAATAAGATTCACTATTATCATAGTGCAATCGAAGTAGATAGCGAGAGCATCGAGCAACTTTAATTCATCATCTTCAATATAGACTACTTTCGCTACTTGTATTTTGTTCTACTGTTTTTGTTATTCCCACTTATTATGATCTAAGTTTTTTATTTTGAATACTAACATAACGATCTAATCATCATTTATTTTTTGCACATGTGAATGGTAGTATAGTTGTACTTGTGATAGTAGTGAATCGGTTTTATTATCACATTAACTATAACTTCTACTATTGACTATTCAGTCGACAATTCACTGTCAAATAGCTATTCGACTTTTGCACAACTTATTTTCCAACATCGTATTTAAGCTATTGATCTGCATATCAATGCATATTGCCAAATTTAATATCTAAATCATGTTTTGTCTATGATGGATGCGTCATCTTCAAATTCTATCAAAAAGTTGGACAATGACAACTATAGAGGGTGATCCTATGATCGAAAGAGCTTTGGGAAGTTGTCAAAGCTACTGGGGTTAAGCCTATTGTAGATCCAATGGCCATTATCAAATGGAAGTAGAAGGATGGGATGGCGTTCGTCCTTATCACTCTCAACATCAGAGATAATCATATCAGTCATATTCGAAGTGCTTGAACTTTGTTGGAAGCTTGGAATATTCTCAGCACTCTTTATGACATTAGAGATGTGACTGCCAAACTTTACCTGAGAAAAAAAAATTCTCATTTAAATGGCTGATTCTGATTCGATTATGAATCGTTTAAACAACTTGAGAATATGTCTACAACTGGCGCAAAAATCAATGATGCAGATGTTGTCATGACTCTTCTATTGGGTGATTGTTATTTCTGCTCTATTGGAAAGAGGTGATGGGATGAGAGAGAATATAATTCGACAAAGTCGAAGTAGGTGAGCACGGCGGAAGAAACCTTTTTTCCTGTGCATGACTATGCCTATCAATAATGAACAAAAAGTAGTGATAGAAATCACATTCAATCTTTAGCAACTAACTTTGAAATTGCTAGCAACTAAGTGATTATGTAGCTAAACATAAAGCATTGAATTATCAGACAAATAATAAGAGATTATCAGTTACAAAAGAATTACAGAGATGCATGCATACTGATATTATTGAACGTAATTAAAGATAGATTGATTCAATGAAAGAAACAAATCAAAATGGAAATGAGCACAACAGAATTGCAGATCAAGTTGTGTGCTCTGAGCTATCTCTGAGTAACTGTAACTCTGTCTGAATTAAGCACTTCTGGTAATAAGCAGTAAGTGCAATAGCAAACTCTAAATCAACTCTAAAGAACTGAGCTAGAATGCTCAAGAGAGTTCAAGCTTGAAAGCTTGAGAAATATGCTAACTATGCTTCATTATCAATTGCTTGCTAATTGATCTATTAACGTAGAAGTATGAACAACTATTTATACTAAGAGATTAGATTGTCAAATTGCGACATCCAGTTGGTTGTGATGTGCTGGCACTCGTTTAATACAAGACGGTAGCTTAAATTCAAAACTGAATGTTAATTGTTGCTCTGCATAAATGAACTATTTTTTTGCAATAGCAAAAAAATGCAAAGGACTAGAAGTCTTCGAAGTGACCGAAGTGACAATAACCAACTGTAAACCATTTTTGAGTAGTTCTGTAGACTATGTAAAAACACAAAGAAAATTGTAGGTCTGGATGATCAATTGGATGAAGATTAAAAGTCGATTAGTAGGAGAATAATCCAACACTCTCCCTTAATCTGAATCCATGAATGCCTTGACCTTCGAACTTAGTTCTACACAAAACTTTCTGTGTGCATCCAAGCTTAATGCATTGGTAAAAATGTATGTTGTCATATCTTGTGTTCGACAATACTACAAGTTAATCTCTTTGTCGAGAACTTTGCTTCTGATGTAGTGAGACTTGACTTTAATGTGCTTACTCTTGGAATGAAACCTAGGTTTGCCCGATAAGACAATGGCACTTTGATTATCACAAAATAAAATCGGTGGAGCTATCTGACTAACATATTGTAGATGTACCTCTGTTGAGTAATGTAGATCAACTTTTGATTTCTGTCTCTTTGGATTTGAATATCAAGACAGAAATGAGCTTCGCCCAAATCGGTCATGTCGAATTCGGAAGATAGCGTTGTCTTAGCTTCTTTTATCAGATCGATATTGTTGCTGAAAAGCAATGTGTCGTCCACATATAAAGTGATGATGATAAAAGACTGTTGCACTACCTTGAAGTAAACATTGGAATCTGAAGAGCTTGGTGTGTAGCCGTGATCAATAATGGAGAGTATTGATCCTTTGAAACCACGCTTGAGCAGATTGCTTCAAGCCATAAAGTGCTTTATGGAGTTTACACACATGATTGTGTTTACCTTCGATATTGTAACCTTCAAGTTGCACCATGTAAATGTCCTCTTCAATAACTCTATTAAGATATGTTGTATGTACATCCATTTGATGTATTTCCAAATCTGGTGCAGTGGCAAATGATAGCAAAAGTTGAATAGAAGAATGCTTAACTACTGAACTGAAAGTCTTAGTATAATCAACGTTATGTACCTGAGAAAATCCTTGGCAACAAGTCGAGCTTCTGTCGATGCTTCCGTCCACCTTGTATTTGATTTTGAAAATACATTTGCAATCAACTACATTTCTGCTGACAGGTAATTTGACATTAGGCCCAAGGTTTAGAAAAATAGCCAATACACCCATGGTAATGACTTTCTAACACCTCATGAGGTTCCATACCTCTGACCAAGGCATAGACACCTACCTATCCTTAACCAAGGACACTAGTACCTTAAACTAAAGACACATACCCATAATCCTAAGGGTATCCCTTATCCAAGGGTAACTTGCCATTTATCCCCCAACACTAAATGGACATATAGGGGTCACTGAAGTACTGCTAGTTACATAGGTATGTAAAATTCCTTCCCCCTAAACTTAAATTTTTCCTTGTAGGAAAAAATTTGAAAAATTCTTCTGGAGATCAGCCTCCTTTTCCCAGGCATCCTCTTCTTCTTATTTGCCCCTCCACCTGACTAAAAATTCCCGAAGCACTCTATTCGTTAGAGTTCTTTGTCGGCTATTAAGAATCACCTCAGGTTCAGGTGGTCCACTCGCGGACTCATCACGAAGAAGCTCCACTAGATCTTCAACGGGGACCAGGGTTTCCCCAATTCCCAATGAGGGTTTCAACTTACTAACATGAAAACATGATGAATTACAACGTTAGCTGGAAGGTCTAGTTTTTATGCGACTTTGTTTATCACTTGGATAACCTTAGAAGGACCACAATACCTCGGTGCCAACTATGCACACTTACCAGTTTTCAAGCCTCTAGAGTGACTAGGGACCCTCAAAAACACCCAGTCATTGACCATGAATACCTTGTGCTTCCGAAATAGATCAGCGTAGTGCCTTGCCCTGTCTTGGGCACTTCTTATGCTATCTTTAGCCAGTTGTAATATTTCTTGAATATCTGCACGAAAATCAGCTACAGCTTGCACCTTAAGGTTTTTCATGCCAACACTAATAGGTGATTGAGGTTGAAAACCATACATAAGCATAAAAGGGCTGAATCTGGTCGCTGAGTGTTTTGTACTATTATATGCAAATTCCACTAGTGGAAGGTAATTTTTCCAATCAGACTGCCGAAGGCCCACATATGCTTGCAGCATATTCTCCATCGTCTGATTGGTCCTTTATGTTTGACCGTCTGATTCCAGATGATCTGCAGAACTCATACTTAGAGTTGTTTCCAACTTTTCAAACACTGCTTGCCAAAAATTTCCAGTGAATTTTGGGTCACGGTCACTGACAATATCGCAAGGCAGCTCGTACAGTCAAAAAAGCTTTTCAACAAAAAGGTGAGCTAGTTCTGAAGCTTTAACAATAGTTTTTGTTGGGATAAATTGAGCAAACTTCGTAAGTCTGTCAACAATTACCCAAACCGAATCGTGGCCCTTCCTTGTATGTGGAAGCCCGACCACAAAATCCATAGATATATTTTTCCACTTTTTGATAGGAATATCTAAAGGATGTAATAGGCCACTAGCTTTTAGCCTCTCTGCTTTATTTAACTGGCACTTAGCACATTTAATGTACATTTAATTGGCCTCTACTTGACTTTTCATCATAGGCCACCAAAATTGTCGTTGAACTAAGTCAAGTATTTTATGTATACCCGAATGTCCTGCGCATGGACTATCATGACACTTTGGGCCCTTACTGTCTCATTCTCCAGTACACACACCTTGCCTTTACAAAATAAAATCATGTTTCAAATAGCAAAATCCATTTTAGTCTTTCCCCAATTCAAGGAATCTTGCATACCTGAATCGACCCCAGAAAGTACTTGTTGCCAATACTTTCCGAAAAAAGAATCGAGTTCATATAATCCTTGGAGAGACTGAAACAGCCCCGGTTCTATAACAGTAAAGCGTAACTAATTAATAACTGGTAAACGACTCAGAGCATCTGCTAGAGTATTTTGACAACCTTTACAGTAACTTATAAAAAAGTCAAAGATTTCCATCAGCTCAGCCCATCTAGCTTGTCTCCCGTTTAATCTGTAGCATCACAGAAATATCAAAGAGTCTAAGGATCCGTCAAAATCTCAAATATGGCTCCATACAAATAATGTCGTCAATTTTTTAAGGCATGAACAATTGTAAACAGTTCCTTCTCATAGGTACAATACTAGATTGAGCAGGATTGAGTTTCTTGCTTTCATAAGCAACAGGATGTCCATCCTGCATCAAAACAGCTCTAATAGCATAATCACTAGCATCAATCCTAACCACAAAAGCCTTATTAGGATCGCCAATGATTAGTATTAGTGCTGAAGTAACACTCTTCTTAAGCAACTCAAAACAATTATTCATATCCTCCGACCACTTCACTAGTGGACTCTTAGCCCTCCGGCTTAGCTTCTTATAGCCTTTCAAGGCCTGGGTAAGAGGAAATGCCAATCGAGCAAATTGGGGTATATGCTGACAGAAAAATCCTACAAACCCCAAGAAAGACTTGATTTCCCGAACTATGGTAAGAATAGGCCAATCAATAACCTTTTGGATACAATCGGGCTCGATTTCCAGACCTCGTTCGAAAATCTTATGTCCCAAGTAGGACAATTCCTTAGCAAAAAGTCACACTTAGACTCTTTGGCAAAGAGCTTTTCCCTTCTTAGGATGTCCAAGACAATCCTAAGATGCTCTTTATGTTCTGCCAAAGTCTTACTAAACACTAAGATATCATCTAATAATACCACTACAAACTTTCCCAAATATGGCCTGAACAAATTGTTCATCACCTGTTGGAAAGTCGTCGGTGCATTGGTTAGACCAAAAGGCAACACCAAAAATTCGTAGTGTCCAAAGCGAGTTCGAAAACCCGTTTTTGGTATATCTTCTGTCCTAATGTGTATCTGATGGTATCCCGACCTTAGATCTATCTTGGTAAAGTACTTAGCACCACCAAGATAATCTATTAGGTCATCCATCCGCAGTAGTGGATATCTCTTCTTAATGGTTACCTTGTTCAATTTCTTATAATCTACGCAAAACCTTATAGTCCCATCCTTCTTGGCCACCAAAACCACTAGTGATGCCCAAGGAGACTTACTAGGTTGTATCCACCCCTTCTTCAGGTAATCATGTAATTGTCTATTTACCTCAGCCTCTTCCGATGCACTCATCCGATAAGAACGATGTGCGATCAGAATTGAACTAGGTATAAGTTCAATTTTATGATCAACTGTCCTTTCGGGTGTAAACCTACAGGAAGGTCTATAAAAACATCATTGAATTCATGCCTAAGTTCATTATAGGCTTCAAACTCTATAGTGTTCTCACTGGATATATTCATGGCATTTATGTTAACTTTATTAGCATTAAAGCAAATGAAATCATTGTGAAAACATAAAGAAACTTTAAATTCAGAATTCTTCATTACTGAATTAAGTACATGTTTAGAATAAGAATTAACATTTCTCCATGGATCTCTCTTCCACCTGTGTCCCTAATCTTAATCACAAAGGTAGATAACAAGTGGCCTCAAGTATTCACCACCCAACCATAGCTAGTTAGCACATGCAATCCTGCATGTAGGCTAATCTAGCACCCTCTTGCTAACCAATAGTTAACCACAAGTATACCACCACACACCATAGCATACTCAAGATCCAAACCCTACTTATATCTCATACCATAAGCAAGATCCAAACCCTAAGCATACTACACACAAGAAAACACTCTATACACTAGTAGCCACAATAGAGAATAAGCATAGCAAACAAGAGAGATCTCTCCCCCTCCCAATGGGCACCCTCCTCCCCTCATATAGATGGCAATTGGCACCGTCCAATACACTATGGAGTTCCATGCACAACCAATGAGAAAGAGAGAGGCCTATGGGAGTTAAAGAACCTTCATAGGCTTATGGAAGGTCAAGAGACTTCTTCCATAACCTATGACTCTTTGAATGCTTTTCTTGTGGGAGTTGGGAACTCAATGGACCCCTTGGAAGTGCGCCCTCCTACTAGGTCCCATTTCCCAAGTTGTGCTTGTATACTTTGGTCCAAGACCAATAAAGTGATATGGTTCAAGGTTGAGGCCCCAGGTTTAGAAAAATAGCCAATACACCCATGGTAATGACTTTCTAACACCTCACTAGGTTCCATACCTCCAATTAAGGCATAAACACCTACTTGTCCTTAACCAAGGACACTAGTACCTTAATCTAAAGGCACATACCCTTAATCCTAAGGGTACCCCCTTATCCAAGGGTAACTTGATTCCATACCTCCGACCAAGGTATAGTCACTTGTCTGCTCTTATCCAAAGGCACCTACCCTTAATCCTAAGGGTACCCCTTATCCTAGGATAACTTGCCATTTAGCCCCCAACACTAAATGGACATATAAGGGTCACTGAAGTACTGTTGGTTACACAGGTATGTAACAAGTGTCCTAAGCGATGATGCCATAGTAATGCTTTATTGACAAGAATAGAGGTTTTCAAGGCTTGACTAGTATCAGAATAACAATGTGCAAATCTATATAAGTATCCATGCCTCTTGCCGAGTGCAAGGATCTTATTGCTCCTATCGATAATTCTGCATTGGTCAGATTTAAACTCTACCCTATGACCTACATCTATGATTCTACTCACTGATAACATATTTGTAGATAGTTTAAGACCATAAAAAATTTTTGACAGTAGTTTGAATTGATTATGCTGAAACCCTAATCTTATAGCACCTTCACCTTTGATAGTGTGACTGCTATCGTCACCAAGATGAACATACTTATTTGTGCTGTAAGGCATAAGGAGTGAAAGATCTCATGATGATTGGTCATATGTTGAGTAGCTCCAGAATCCAGAAACCAAGAATCATCCAAGAATGTCTTTTGATCTTTTACCATAAATGCACCTTTGTCAATGTCGATAATAAGCGTAAAAGCTTTCCCATCCTTCGATTTTCACTTTGAGTTGTCTGTGTCGTCTTCAGGCTTCACTTCGATAACTGTAACAACATCCCACAACTCGTTGGCGATCTTCATCTCAAATTTCCACAAATGATAATTGGACCCATTCAACTTGTCTACGATAAGACCAGCTTTACTTTGAGAATCCATCTGGAACTTTAGTCTGTCGATTGTATCGATGACATTAAGAGAGAGATACCGTGTTGTGCTACAATTGGAAATCAATTCTCTGATACTGAAACTGACGCTATGAACTGAAGAATATGATATCAATTTGATATCATGATAGATATCAAGAATTAGAGCTTTGGTATAACAGATCGCTCTGATATCATAAAGGTAATAGCAAATTAAAGAATTTGCTCTAATACCATGTTGGAAAGAGGTGATGAGATGAGAGAGAAAATAGTTCAACAAAGTTGAAATAGGTGAGCGCGGCAGAAGAAACCTTCTTTCCTGTGCATGAATACGCCTATCAATATTGAACAAAAAGTAGTGATAGAAATCATGTTCAATCTTTAGCAATTAACTTTGAAATCGCTAGCAACTAAGTGATTGCGTAGCCAAACATAAAGCATTGAATTATCAGACAAATAATAAGAGATTGTCAGTTACAAAAAAATTACAGAGATGCATGCATACTGATATGATACTGAATGCAATAAAAGATAGATTGATTCAGTGAAAGAAACAAATCAGAATGGAAATGAGCACAAAGGAATTGTGGATCAAAGCCGCGTGCTCTGAGCTATCTCTGAGTACAAGCTTGAAAGCTTGAGAGAGATGCTAACAATGCTTCATTATCGATTGCTTACTAATTGATCTATTGACGTAGAAGTATGAACAACTATTTATACTAAGAAATTAGGTCGTCAATTGCGTCATCCAGTTGGTTGTGATGTGCTAGAACTTGTCCAGTTAGGACTTCCCATAAATTCATTTGCTAATAATTAATGCAAGACGGTGGCTTAAATTCAAAATTGAATGTTAATTGCCGCTCTGCATAAATGAACTGTTTTTCATGACAGCCAAAAAATGCAAAAAATGCGAAGGACCAGAAGTCTTCGAAGTGACGATAACCACCTGTAAACCATTTCCGAGTAGTTTTGTAGACTGTGTAAAAACACAAAGAAAACTGCAGGTCTAGATGATCAATTGGATGAAGATTAAAAGTCGATTAGTCAATTAGTAGGAGAATAATCCAACATGTTCAACAAGATCTTACATTAGCAAAAGTTTGTCTATGCTATTACAAGAAGAGATCCGAAGAAATGGATTTTCATTTTCTTATTCAGCATCAGCTCTTTATTCTAAGAAATTCGATAAGAATAAGACGTCGAAGAACGTACGTGAAGTACAAAAGTTGAATCGAATTCAAAACAGGGCACAAATTTGAACTCATCTTCATCAACATCAAAGCTATTTTGAAAATATTGCAAACGGCCCAAACATTTGTTGGAGGATTGTCAATCCTCAAATCAAAAAAGCAATAGTAGCAACAACAACAACAATATGCTAATACAACAGAATGTTCGAAGGACTTTGAAAAGGAAGTCGATGAAGCAACATTCATGGCATATGAAGATCGACAAGATGTCGATTCTTGATATTTGGATTCAGTGCTACTCAGTACATGACAAGCCAATGAAATTGGTTTCATGAGTATAGACAAGCTACAACTCAGAAGTATGTTTCGTTGGATGATAACAGTACTCATAGTATTGATGGTCCGGCTAATGTCAAATTGCAATTTTCGGATGCTACTATTCTTATTCCAAATGTTCTTCATATACCAAATCTCACCAAAAATTCTACTTTCTAGAAATAGAATCGTTGATTTAGGCCATAAAGTCAAATTTGATTCTAATACTTGTTAAACATTAGACAAAAGCATTAAGGTATTTTCACTCAGAAAGAGACAATGCAATCTTTACAAGATTAGTCATGCAATGCTTCAATTGTTCAAGCTCTATCTACTTCTACTTTGGAAGATAGAGATTTACTATGGCATAACAAGATGGGTCATGTCAATTTTAATTGTCTTAAAAATATGTCAGCTAAACAAATTGTTCGAGATCTTGACTGAGACAATATATTAGATTGTAGAGCTTGTTGAAGCTATATTCTAGCCAAGCATGCTAAACGTTCTTTCAGACATGATTTGCAACACACATCCTGTGTTAGATATTGTGCCAACGACATATGTGGACCCATGCAGACTTTCTCGATATGGGGAAAAAAATACTTTCTGACCTTCATCGACAACTATTCAAGAAGTACAATAATTTATTGTCTGAAAAAGAAATCAGAAACCTTCAAGTATTTTCAACAATTCAAGTAGGAAGCTAAGAATTGAACTTCCAGTAAAATCAATGCAATTTGGACTAATGTACTATTTAAAGGCTCTCCCTTCTCTTTTTCTCAAAATTTAGGCACAAAGCTACTTAGTTGAATCTCACAAAAGTCAAGAAGCAAAATCTATAATGATCTTAAACTCAAAAGGACTTGGGAAATAAAATTCTACACACACTATCCTCTTGAAAAAATTGGATTTGACTCGTGGAAGAAGAGTCAGATTTTGCAAGGCTCGACAGAGAGAACATGCTTCTAGGTATTGATGTATCCTACCCAGAACTCTAGGAATTATATGTCGACTGGGAGGAGGGATATCATGTCCATTATGAGAACGTTGCATGCTGCCTCAAAGGTAGAAGAGTGCATAAAGATCACGCCAAGTTTGTTTCATATTCTGTGAACAGTTAACTTCGGCGATTTTATTGCATATGTACTCACAACAATGTAGAGTCTGTACTTGGATGGCTCATATGTTTGAATCAATGTTGATTTGCTGAAACAAGCTATACCTAGGAAAGGAATGCCCGAAGATGTCGTCATTACAGGAGCTGTCTACAACAAAACATACCTAAGACATGCTTTGTTGACCTTGGCAATCACATTATCGGTCAATTTCACGAGGCTAAGCAAAGAGAAATTCAGAGACAAATTTAGCTGGATGAGAAAATATCACAGAGATTGCAAAATAATCAAGTTAAAGATTTTTTTATTTTTTACGAGTGTTTGAGATCCATTATGGAATATGTTGAAGAAATATCTTTTCTTTGATGTGTTGCTGATTTCAATTGTTCGTGAGGACGCTTCACATTTGAGAGGGGGATATGTAATACCCTATTACATGCATATTTTTGTTGAATTATTATTTTATGATGCAAAACCCCAATGAACCTACTCAATTGATGAAGATAAACATTGAATATGAAAAAATATCTAATGGTCGCGACAATGACAGAGGCCTTAATAAATGAAACTGAAGGAAGGACTATAACCTGAAGCACAGCTATGAAACGATATGAAATTTAATAAGAAGGCTAGCCCTAAGAGGAGAACACTCTAGAAGATTCATTTATTGCATTCCAAGCAACCGTTGCAACCTTCCACGTGTTTGCTTCTCATTGAAACAAAGCCGTGTGACAAGGATGCCACCTAGGAATTGAACACTTTTAATTTTCCTATTGGATAGAATTATCAATTAAATTAAATAAGAAGCAGCATATCGGCTACTAAAGAGTTGCACATTGTCGCACTTGCTCCCTATATGTACACCACTTACGCTTCAATACAACCATCGAGTTTTTCAGGAGATCACAGGTTTTCGCTGCACTTCGCTTTCATAAGCTTTATGCTTGTTGAGTTCTTCTGTTTATATCAGTTGGTAAGCCTCGACTTGTCAGATGTGCCTGTGATTGTAAATTTGGTCAGACAACTCCTTAGCCTTGATAATGTCATATGTATGCAACTGTAAATTCACCGCTAAAGTTGTCTTAAAGCTCATTGATCATTTGATTGCCTGTGTGATTGAATAATCGATTGTTTGGAACTTAATCGTGATGACAACATTCGGAATCACTATTTCATTACACTGACATATATTTGTTCTTACACATCCTAAAGTATGCTCTGTGTTGTTGTGAATCGATACTCTAACTCTTGCATATGGATATTCGTGCAGTTTAAATATGTGATTGATCGTTCGTTTGAATGAGCGACAATCCGTTGTTGAGGATAGATTGTCGGACTAAATTTAGATTGTGCTAAGACATTTGTATGATTTTTTGGGTCGGTTTATCTGATGCAATAGACTATGCTTGTCTGACAAACTTAATTAGGTGCACAGAATGATAAATTGGTCTGGCCGATAAATCGGATACACTAATCAGCAATGAAACATGTTCGATAGGAGAATCATCAGCATCAATATCTTTTCTTTTTGTATGTTTGAAACCACATCATAACTGGTGATACTGGTCACCGATACATCAAATTTCTGTTGACAACCATATTTTAATGCAAGAACATAAAATGAGTTTAAAATATCTAAAATAACAACAATAAGCAATCTCTTTGGAGAACGACAATCTTTTATACTACATATCCTTACATTTAAGATAAGTATATTGCGACAGTTTCTGTGATTTGAATTGTAGAGCCAATTGTCACAGAAGTCATAATTGAGAAATCAGTGGCGAGGGTTGTGGTATAGGATGGGAGAATAGGAAGTTCAGAGTAGCTTGCAACAAGAAGCAGTTGTGGAGCTGGTTGTGGTTGCTGAGTATATTGATGAGACACGAAAAGTGAGTGGACTAAAACTATCTTGTTGCATACCCATCTACGACTCTAGGATGTGCTCTCTTGATGAGAGGATTCGGCCGGTGTTAGATCATAAATAGCTAACATGGATTCAGTCCGATATTTGTGCACTTTATTCTCCAAATAAGATGCTGCCAATGAAGAGAGAAGAGAGCCGACTGCAAATTATCTCTTTGTGGTAGTCTTGATGGCCCTCTTCAACTCCCCAAAGACCGGTCTTATGCCAATCATAAGGCTGGATTTTCTCCTTCACAAAGTCCATATAAAACTGACCAAACGATGGAGTATTTGTGAAGCTATTTTCTCCTTCCACAAGTTTCCACCATCAGGAAGTTATTCAAAAGATGTGCAGTGGCTTAAAGGAGTGGATTTTTTATGGCATCTATGAGATAACCATCACTAGTCTAGTGTTGATTCATTCTAGTGTCTACAAATGGTTTAATGATTTGATTGGCCATTTTATAGGATGAGGAAGGTCTAGATCCAGAGACAATGCCTACAACAGCAAGGGAGGCCTCTGTCACATGCACCTTGTGCACTTCTCCCTGAATGGTAGTATAGAATTTAGCTTTGGCCTCATCCCATGTGCTAAAATCCATACTTGTAAGTTCCATACTGATTTTACTGGAGAATGCAATGGCATGAATGCCTATCGCTTTGAGCAGGGCTCAGCGAGGGTTAGCCATTCAAGCACTCTACCAGTGTTAGGCAAAGCCATGATGTCCCTTGAGGTTGGAACATCACACATGAGTAACCCAAACCTAACATTTTTCTGAATTCAAGGAAATCTAGTACTTACGACAACGTTCAAGCACTTTTTCGTATTGTAGATGGTCTGATTTCAAACTATGGATTCCAAGACCATCCAAATAAATTTCAACAAATTTTTGCAAGTACTCTTTGAAAGAAAACTACAAGATAACATCCATTGATGGATCAAAAACATTCTGAAAGTGAAAATTTGGTGTAGCTCCCCGGCAACAATGCCAAAATTATAGCGGATTTTCCTATCCACCTTCAAATCTAGATCCTAGAAAATGCAAAGCATCAGTAAGTAGAGAGGATTATAACTTGTCACGCGAAAGTTCATTCCTATGAGAGCGATAACATAATTCAGATTCATACACATGCTTATGATTCAACATCTAACACTATGATCATATTAACCATAATCCCACTCAAGATAAAACTTACTTCTCTCTCTCTCTCTCTCTCTCTCTCTCTCTCTCTCTCTCTCTCTCTCTCTCTCTCTCTCTCTCTCTCTCTCTCTCTCTCTCTCTCTCTCTCTCTCTCTCTCTCTCTCTCTCTCTCTCTCTCTCTCTCTCTCTCTCTCTCTCTCTCTCTCTCTCTCTCTCTCTCTCTTGTGGGCTCTGTTATATACGTATATCACTTTATTCGCTTCACAAGTCTCTGAGGAATGTAAATGTCGTGTACTAACCTTATTGACTAGTGGGGACAAAAAAATGCCTTACTATGATAAAAGACCCCACATAATAGAAAAAGTTTCTTAAAAAAAAATGGTGAGAAAGTTGTGAATCTTTCAATGGCCAAGATCTGTGCACATTATGGACAGTTAATCTAATGGTGAGCAGCAAGTTGCACTTAGTACACCTAAGTGTCCTCTGGTTCTATAAAGAGGAAAATCACATAACCCTATTCACTTTCCCTCATGCTCTCTCTCTCTCTCTCTCTCTCTCTCTCTCTCTCTCTCTCTCTCTCTCTCTCTCTCTCTCTCTCTCTCTCTCTCTCTCTCTCTCTCTCTCTCTCTCTCTCTCTCTCTCTCTCTCTCTCTCTCTCTCTCTCTCTCTCTCTCTCTCTCTCTCTCTCTCTTTCATTCTTGCTCTCTTGGTGCTCTACCATTCGGTGATTGTGATTGAAGAGAATGCTCGTGGATGCTATTGGAAGAGCAATCATACTACAAACAAAGGTGAGAACATTTTGAATTGTAGCTTGCTAATAAGAAAGAATGTTTGCTAAGAATGAATGCTCACAGGGTGTTGTGATTACCGTTATGTAGTAGCAAGGTTTGGCTGGCATATTGTGATTGGATACTATGATTGGATACTACTACAATCAATTGTTGTTTCAACGAGCAAACGTGGGCAATTTTTCAGGTATTTTTTCAACATTTTTGTCCTACGAAAGGTGCTGGACAACAAACAAACTTTTGAAGTACCATTATCAACTTTTTTGGAAAGATACTAGTCACTGGCCAGCGCCCTCTCTGTGGCGGATCTGCTGGCCACTGGCCAGCACTGTTTTTTAGCTCAACATTGTTGGTACTTCAGCGATTTACCATAAGATATTTGTATGAGCAAAGTTGCAAGCATTTTTCAATACGTAATGCGTTTAGAAATGCGATGGACCGTTGTCCTTTTAATTGTTTTTTGGATTTATCAGAAGCTGTAGCATGAATATGGTTGATGAGAATGCTCTTACTATACTCGATTGACTATAATCTTTACGTGGTATTGCTCCATACGATTGCTCTTTTGGTTTAATAAAGAGTATAATGATATCTGCCTCTGATAAACTAGTATGATGATGGCTTTAATTACGGAAAAGGAAGTAGTAAAAAGGATAGTGGATATGCTAGTATGCTCTTGAGTAAAAATGACTACCATTGCTAGTAATCTGTATATGGTGGGAAATGCTCACGAAGAATGAAAAGCTATGTGACTAATCGTCAGATAAGTAAGTAGTTAGCTATTGATATTGACTCTGTGAGGCTTCAAGAATACTTTATACTTAATCCAATATTTTTGGTGTGAATGCTTTAGCACGTGGGTGATTCGTTTAAGCAGCTGAAGATGGATAGTTCACAAGAGATGACTTCACCTCTTATTCAGGTATGATGCTTTACGAAATATCACCAATATGGTGGGTAACCTAACTCGTTACTATGACTTTACTCACGTATTTATGATGGTATTGCAAACCTTGCGTGTAATGGTTTTTTAAGTAATAAATCCAGTAAAGGTTGATCCTGCATGCGCATTAGGTGACATGGGCGTGAGTTATATAAATTTTTTTTCTGCATCCAGTGTCCGGTTAGTATAAGCAAAGTCAAGTACTTATATAGAGCTCGATCATGGTACACTTGAATGGCATGGATTTGCCCAAGTTTTTTGGCGCTTGGACTCCCGGAAAACTGATACGGGATATCTGTGGGGGCTAGTATAGCACGGAGGTGCGCCAGTACCTAGTGTTGTGACCATCGCCAAGTCTCTGTCCATCTATGTAATGAAAGATAGCTGCTTACATGTTGAATGTATATGTGAAACTAATACGTTCTTTTTGCTCCTTTACTGATCAGTATGGCTTCTGCCTTGATACGACTTTGTTAAAGGGTAGAATGTATTGCTAATGTATTGCTAAGTTATGAAATGAATGATTGAAAAGAGTGGACGTACTTGTTTTTAATGCAATCTAGCTGATAAAGTAGTGAATCTTGTTTCGGACATGGATAAAAATTGATGCTCGGCTTTGACACATGTCTTCCTCACGCAACTAACTCATGCGGTTTTGTTGTGTGGGATGGTGGCAGGTAACAGTTGGGCGTCTTAAAACTTGCTTCGCTTTATGGTACTCTGTATTGTTAAACTTTATACAGTTGTATTTTTACTTGTTATGCTATAAATTGAAGGGTTCAAAGGGTTTGGTCTTGACTTGTCAAGAGGGACTATGTGAAATCTTGTTACTCTCTCTCTCTCTCTCTCTCTCTCTCTCTCTCTCTCTCTCTCTCTCTCTCTCTCTCTCTCTCTCTCTCTCTCTCTCTCTCTCTCTCTCTCTCTCTCTCTCTCTCTCTCTCTCTCTCTCTCTCTCGGATGCTTCTTCATTTATATTCACCCTGCTTTGCTACCAAACGAGTGGACAACAGACGTGCCACTGCCTCCTCAAAAACACAAGGTTTTAATTCAAGTAAAAGTACAAATCCACTCTTACATCCTATAAACTTTGGAGTCTTCCTTTTGTCAATTTCCTTGCAACCATCCCTATCGATCTTTGGATCATGATGACTCATTTGAGAGAAAAGAAATACAAGTCTACAAGTTGGCCGCCTCGTATAAAAATCTTTCACTTGAGACCCATGTTTCTTTCGACACCATTATTCATATGAACAAATTCAAACCCTCTCTCTGCTCCTCTGAGCAAACCTGGGCCAGAATTAGAGGTCACTTTGAGATTGGCTTCAATAGAATGAACCTACACCAAGCCAAAATTTGGATCTGGAAAAGACTTTTTTTCAAATATAGATGTGGTGAAAAATGCAAAAATAGCTCTTCCATCATCTGGTTTGACCATGCTATCTGGTTCATGATGAATAACCTAATGAAGTTCTTTCTTGGTGCTTTCCTCCAAAACCAAATGAATGCATTCTTCATGTGGCTACACAAACCTGCTAGGGATGTAGTGAAATCACACTTGACTTTTTTCTGTATCCGCCAGTACATGATTGATGCTTTCATCGAACTTGCAAAATATTCCTCTGCCAAATTGCTTGCACCTTTGAGAGACACCGAAAATATCCGAAAAATAGAGTGCCTTCTAAAATGACCTAACTTTTTTACCCTCCAAGATAAGTACATCCATAACTCAAACAAAAGAACTGGCTCTTTCAATCTTAACAATCCGAACTAAGTCATTTCTAGATCAGGAACAAGAAAGAAAAAGCGATTTTCAAATTTCAAAGGAAAGGAAGGACAAAGTAGTGGCACCAAGGATGATTTACCAGTAAAAAAAATGAGCTTTTATAGATCTTAATCAATGTACAGGACAAAGAAGGGACAATTAGAAGGGAAATCAGTACTTCAGCGACCGGCCGTCTCCAGTTTTCCTCTAGCAGCGACACAAGGAGACTTTACGCTACCGTAATAGAGTTTTTCAGGCTATCCATGTGAAGCACTTTTATGCTCACGTTTTACGTAGACTATTGGGTATTGTGCAGACGAATTCTTTCATGATATCACCTTTGACTGGTCATACCTACCAAGTGTAAAATGTGAATGGCATTTTCCTTATGCTATTTTTTGCGAATTTGATATAGAAAACCTACATTCTTGTCATTGTCTTACTTTCAAACGTTTCAAAAATTTTATCTCAGAAAAATTCGATCATGTCATAAAGATTGTAATATTGTTAAAAGTTCTTTCTTACGAAAATCATTAAAAAAAGGCCTAAACCATATTACTCTAAGACAAGCTAATGAGAACGAAGTTGCTTCGGAACTTTATGATGGATGGTTTAAACTTATGGAACTTTTACCTTCTTATAAACATTTAGACGAAACTACAAAAAAGGAGCATGTTGATTTTTGTAAAAATATCACATTGGGCTATGTTAGAAAGGGTAAATGGCTTCATGAAAATTCTACTACACCTTCTAAATATAGGATTGCTAATTATGAACTACAATGTCTTACCAACTTTCTCTACAATGTGTAAGAGTTTTGTACTCGGTCTCACTAGATGACAATGAGATAGTGGCTTATTTCATTGACGTCCATGATATAGCTCAATCACCTATGAAAATACAATGAGCACTAATGGATTTCCTATCCATTTTATCTCCAACAAAGTATGAATTTGAAAATCCAAACAAGTTAGGTGATGATCCCTCATATGACATACCAAAATCTCGAGTTCCAATGATGTACCTCAAAACTCGTTTCCCTAGCTTCCAATGCTCCTCACAAGGATCTTGCATGAATTGGCTCAATCTCTGAACACAATAGCTTAGATCTAGTCTTGTGATGGTTAGATAGATGAGTAAACCAAGTAGCTTCCTATAGAGAGAGTAATGTCCTTGAAGGATCTTTCATAACCTCTTATAGTTAGCTTTACATTTGACTCCCTAGGTGTATCACAAGGTTTTGCATCTACCATATGAAATATTTCTAGAACAGAATCAGCATACTTCTCTTGACAAACGAAAGTAGATTGAGAAGATCTAATCACTTCTATTCCTAAAATGTAATCCAAATGACCAAGATCATGCACCTCAAACTCACTCTTGAGAGCACTCTTGATATCCACCACATCTTGGTTGTCTCCATCACTCAAGATGATATCATACACATAGATTAGTAAAATGGTAACATCATTCCCAGCAAACCTATAATAAAGTGAATGATCATACTCACTCATAACAAAGCCTTGAGAGAGAAAAAAAGTGTTAAGCTTAGCATACCAACTCCTTGGTGCTTGCTTAAGGCCATATAAGCTCTTTTGTAGAAAACACACATGATTTGGATTTGTAGGTAAAATGTAGCTCTCGGGTTGCTCCATGTACACTTCCTCCTCAAGATCACCATTCAAAATCATTTGTGATATCAAATTTCTATAGATCCCATCCATAAAGAGTAGCAAGAGAGATGATGACCCGGATACTTACCATCTCCACAGGTGCAAAGGTTTCATCATAGTCAATACCATGTTCTTGAGCATATCCTTTTGCCACCAACCTTGCGTTGTACTTGTGGATAGATCCATCTTGGTTTGTCTTTACCTTGAAGATCTATTTGCATCCAATAGCTTTCTTGTCCTTAGGTAGCTCCACCAATCTCCATGTTCCATTCTTCATAAGAGCTTGATACTCAAGATCCATTGCTTGGATCCACTCCTCTTCTTTTCTTGCTTCATCTACACTTGTAGGTTCATCAAAAGAGGTTAGGAAAGCAAAGTGTGTACCTCCAACAACTTGCTTACCTTTCTCATCATATGTGATCCTTGAAGGCATTTGTCTTTCCCTTGACGTTCTCCTTGGCTTTTGACTTGATGAAGGTCCATCATCATCACCATCTAAAGTAGGATTCCTTTACATCAACATCAAGAATGCTAGATCCATCCACATCACCATCAATAATGCTTGAAGATACTTTTGGAATGTTCCCCTCATCAAAAAGGACATCTCTACCAATAATCACCTTAGTAGTAGAAGGAATGTAAACCTTGTAGGCTTTACTCACCTCACTATATCCAACAAATATACCTTTCCTTAAAGATGGATCTTCCTTGGTCCTATCATCAAGAGTTATATTGACATAGCATGTGCATCCAAAAGTTCTAAGAAAGTTGACACTTGGCCTCCTCTTGAATAGAATCTCAAAAGGTGTCCTTCTATCCAAAATAGCACTTGGCCACCTATTTCACAAGAAATTAGCACACAACAAAGCTTGATCCCAAAATGGCTTATCAAGATTAGCACTTAAACATAAAGTCCTATTCTTCCTCTTGGCCACTCCATTTTCTTGCGGGGTCCTTGGTGTTGTATACTCCCTCTTGATCCCATGCTCATCACAAAAAGCATTGAACTTGGTAGATATGTACTCTCCACCATTGTCACTCCTTAAGCACTTGATCATTGTGGAAAACTGGTTGTCCCTTGCATTCTTGAACTTAACAAATACATCATACACTTCATCTTTACTCTTTATTGAATAGATCCAACAAAATCTACTAAAATCATCAATGAAAGTTACATACATCTTAGCTCCACTATTGCTAGTTGTAGTAATTCCAGAAATATCCGAATGTACAATTTGAAAAGGATTTGTAGATCCAGATGTAGATCTAGCATAAGGTAGTCTATGTGACTTTGACAAAGCACAAGACTCACAAACATGATTGATGCTACTTAAGGATTTTGGAAGACCAATCACAACTGTCTCCCCTTGATCTTGCCCTTTAGACCACGTGCTTTTGCATTTGCCCTTAACTTTGCACTTGATGAACATAGCCTCCTCTCCAGCTTGAGATGTTGATGAAGATCCACCTCTTGCTTGAAGCCTATATTCGTCATTGATCAAGATCTTTTGAAGATCAATCAAATCTTTGAATGGCAAAACTTTGTACAATGTTAGCATGAGCATCCAACAAACCATCAAGAATAATTTGAACAAGCTCTCCTTCCTCAATGCTCTCATCAATGCAAGCTAACTCATCATTCAAAGCCTTCACTCTGAAAACAAAAATATTTGGACTCTCTTCATTCTTTTGCAAACTTTGAAAGATTTTCCTTCTTAGAGTCAACACTCTAGAAGTAGAGTTGGATTCATAAAGCTTATTTAATGAATCCCAAACATCCTTTGATGAAGTACTCTTACCAACTTCCTTGAGAAATTCATTGGTAGCATTCATCTTTATCATGTGTAGAGCTCTTTTGGCCCTCTTGTCATACCTCATTTGTTCTTGTTGTTTTGCTATCCTCTCCTCCAAACCTACAACAATATCCAAAACATCATTCATCTCAAGAAGTAATTCCATCCTCACTTTCCACAGTGAATAGTTGCTTGAGGTAAGCCTATCATTGGCTTCCAACATGTATCCACTTGATGTATCCATGTTTCCATGACCTGATCCTTCTCTTTCAACCTGTTCCAATGCACAAAGAACTCTTTTGAAATACAACAAATGTTTCCAAAAATAAATCACAAAGATATGGAACCTCTCAATTCTCTTCTAGCACTTTTATCTAGCAAATCAACACATAGAATGTAGAAATCTTGATCAACCTATGATCTATCCTCAATCTAATGACTCTTTCCACTTCCTAAGATTGAAACGCACTCTAATGAAGATCTAAAAACTCACAAAATAGAGATCCAATCAAAATTAGGGTTTTGACAAAATCACAAAAAATTGAATATGTCAAAATCTACATGCAATTGTCAATAACTTGATATAGAATCTTGTAGCCTCAAGTGAGACCTTTCTAATGCATCCAAACTATTTCCTGTAAGTGTGGTGTGAAATCATAATTCATCAAGTTCAATAACCTAAAATGAGTTTTGATCTACAAAAGATCCAATCTACATATGCAAGAAACTCGATTTTTGGGTAGAAATCAATCTAGCATGCTCTAGCATTGATATCTTCACCAAATTCTTGATAGATGTGCTTGATCCTTTCATAACCTACAACACAAGCTTTGATACCATGCGAAGAATTTGGGATCAATCAAGATCCAACCATAACCTGATCTTTGGTTAGAAATAGATCAACTCTACCAATCTTGCCAATGTATAAAAATCAACATCTACTTAAAGAAAGAGATGAAAAATCATTAAGAACCTGATCAAACATCAAACATAAGATATGATGAAGTTTCTGTCCATACAAAAATAGTAAGCTACTGTATTTCACACACGTGGATCAAAAAATAACATAAAATAAACATTCTACACACAAGATTGCAAGATATCACCAATATATTGCACCAATGGATAGATGAACCCAAGAGGACCATGTATAAGCATGAATTGAGAGAGAGAGAGAGAGAGAGAGAGAGAGAGAGAGAGAGAGAGAGAGAGAGAGAGAGAGAGAGAGAGAGAGAGAGAGAGAGAGAGAGAGAGAGAGAGAGAGAGAGAGAATGTGTTCTCTTCCCATGAGATACACCTTTTATAGCAGGTCCAAACCTAAATTCAAACTTTGGTTTCCCTCCATAATGAAAAATCCTACTATTTTGTGACTAGATTCAATGTCTCTGCTATAAATCTACACAAGTGTGAACTTGACTTTTGACTAGAATCTAAGAAAAAGTCATTTTGGTCAATTTCCTTGTAATTAGCTTGCACTTCCATGTGAATGAATAAAGGCTCCCACATGTCAAGATATTGTTCACACATGTGGATCTGGATGTACTTGATAGGATGTACATATTCTCCTAGATCATGTTTTAAAGAGAGGATTCTATTTTAGTGGAGACTAGCATTTGGATTCTAGCTAATAGGATAAGTCAACTTTGATCTATGGGCATATCTTGCTCCTATTGGTGGATCTACATGATGTGGCACTCCCCACACGTGTGAAGACCTGCTAGACTAGTATACAAGTCATTCTTGTACTTGATCTATAGAGAGATCACCAATTCTAATGAGAAGTTGATGAGACATTTTCATTCTAGCAGCTTGCTTGAGATTGACACATTAGAATTGTGATTTTATGCTTGGAATGCTATCATAAGTTATTTTACTTTGCTCTTTGGTCATAGTCCGTACAGTGATTGTTTTCCACACGTGTGAGGCCGCCCTTGATAGAATTTTGCTATTACATCCATTGATCTTGCTAAATAGTTAGTGATTTGCTTCTAGATCAAGATCTAGTCAATAGAACTTGATGAGTCCTTTGATTTGGCAATCAATACCTCTTGTAGATTGATTAGTACAATCAATCATTGTCCCAAATTCAAAAAATTCACACCTTTTACTATCTAGCGATGGATAGAAAGATACTTCATGGCTCATCTCTAAGAAAAAATTATACTCTCTGATCTTGCAATGAATTGGTACTCTCAAATGTCGCTTCATGCTTTCAGTCTCACTCCACGATACTAAACTGTTATTGGTGCATGTGATAATGTAGCATCATTTTGTTACTACGGCCTATTATCATCTACATTCTAGTTCATACTCGAATCAAGCATCGTCGTACTCAAAGCAAAGGTATGCTACCTACTGAAACTTTACAAAGCAAGACTCTTTAGCACACTCCATGTACTTTATCTAAACGTTTTTACATAAATTTTAAACATAGCTATGGACTAAAAGGACTATTTCCTTGTCGTTATGGTATAAAGAGAGAAACGAAGCACGAACAAGCATGGGAAGAGTAGTTCTTTATATCTTCATATCTATGTCTCTTTAACTAATTTTTTTTTTCCGACTAAATGATTCTTAAAGAAATCTTTGTCAAAAACCTAACAGTAGGGACTCCAATAAAATGGTCTTAGATAGCATAGATATCTAGTTTTTACAAAAGGGTTAGAATGGCACGAATATGACCTAATACCTTGTAAAAACATTGGAAATCTCTTACTAATAATTAATCATGTCTATCTGAAGCAATGTTCCTATGATTTGGTTGATGTATGATTTCTGTATAGCATAGTTTTGCTCAGAAACAATCATACAATCAATCATGGCAAAACTTAACCTTACTCTAGTAAGTGTTGCTTTAGACTTTTGGTAAAATACAATTGGAAAGCATGGATATGCTCAGGAGTATGGACAGAAGTGCGTGACATACCTTGCTCTGTGAGGGTCACTTGGGCTAGCATGGCATGGATTTGCCCTAATACCAGCACACGTGTCCACACCAAGTCTTTTGACTAAGCAAAATGTAAACGGTTAAGTCTATTCATACGTTTTTTTATGACTAAAAACGAACTAATACGGAATTAGAGAAACTTAGAGCCCTACGAGGGCCTTTGAAAAAAATGCTTTTTTATTTTTTTTTCTTATTTTCGTTGCCATGTGGACCAATTGAAACCTTAGCTTCGGGGTTCTACGTAACGTAGAATTTTCCAAATATAAATAAAATAAAAACTTTTTAAATATATTGCTGTTTCGTCGGACAGCATGTGGAAATGCTATTGGTTGATGAGGCCTGCCCTTCCAGCTCATCACTGCCCGAAGAGACAAAAAAATATTGAAAATGAATATGACAGATGGTTGAGATGAGAAAATCGATGTACCATTAATGTATATGCATTGTCAAACCATGGTTAACAGGGATAACCAGAGTTAATTTGTGGCGCCAAATAGATCAGTGTTTCAAATTTTTTAGATTCATGGCTTTTTGTCTACGCAAATTTTCAGATTCATAGTTCATTGTTTCAGATTTTTGCATGCAAATTACGAATGGCGCCATCAAGGAAGCCGTGCTTTTCAATCGACTCTGTGCTTCTATTCAACGAGACAGATGATAATGGATTATGCGTGCCAAGAAAATATTCAAAAAAACTCTTGGGTTTTGATGCATCCATCATCAAGAGAAGCATTTCGAAAAAGGAAAAGGTCAAAACTATCATTTCGATCTTTTTGGAAGGCCAAAATTTTGGATTTTAGTCCAACATGTATATATGCATTCAGAGATAAATGTGCAAGGATTCAACCATCAGGATCACAAAAAAGCAACTGTGAGTATTGATATTTTTGATACTTTGATTTTTGTCATTCATAAATATCTAGTAGTAAACTTGCCAATCTGATCATTTTTCTCTTGCAGATTTATATCCATCCAGCATAAATGAATGGGAGCCGAGTGGATCGTTAGCAGGTGTGTTAGATGTTATTGTCAACAATCAGATATGCAACATCAAGCATTCATTGTAAGCATTCACCACAAGAAGGCGGAAGAAGAACACGCACAATCACACTATTACTCTATTTCTCATACAGAATGTAAAATGTACAAATAGACCCTAAACCCCTGATAGAGAGAGAAAACCTACGAGTAGACTAATAGACTAGCCTACGGCTAATGACAGCTGGTCATAGTTGTCAACATTAATGTACCTCGTAAACAGTAACAATGAAGTTTATCATTCATTTCTAGCACTCTCCCTCAATGATAAAATTGCATTCTTCTATTCCTAATAGAGTACGAAACCTCTCAAATTTACGTCTACCTAATGACTTAGTAAAAATATCTGCCATTTGATCTTCAGATTTACAAAAAACAAGATCAATGGCTCCATCAAGAATTTCTCTCGAACAAAGTGGTAGTGTATTTCGATGTGCTTGGTTCGAACATGTAAAATTGGATTTTTGGCAAGGTGAATGCAGCTTTGATTATCGCAAGATATAATAGTCGCATCCACCTGTGGTTGACCTAAATCCACAAGCAATCTTCGTAACCATACTGCTTCTTGTGTAGCATTGCTGAGTGCTAGATATTCAGCTTCCGTCGATGACAAGGCTACTGTAGGTTGCTTTTTGCTGCTCCATGAAATTGCAGTTGTACCATCACTGAATGTATGACCACTGGTAGATCTTCTGTCATCAATATTACCTGCCCAATCGGCATCTTTATAACCTACCAACATTGGCACTTCAGGCTAATCATACTTCAAACCAAAATTCAATGTCCCTCGAATGTATCTGAGAATACGTTCAGTAGACTTCCAGTGTGCTTGACTAGGATCTCGCATAAATTGACTAACAACACCAACATCATAAGAAACATCAGGTCGTGTGTCAATAAATTAAACTACCCACCAGCTGTCTATACAAATAAGCATCTACTTTCGCAGATTCATCATATGCAGTAAGCTTCATGTTGACATCCATAGGTGTACTCAAAGGCTTACAATTCTACATCTTGAGCTTATAAAACAAATCTCGTGCATATTTGCTTTGTGTAAGAAAGACCATGTCTTCCTTTTGCCATACTTCAATGCCAGGACAATAGTGCATCAATCCTAGATCACTCATGTCAAAAGCATTGGAAAGATCTGATTTTATTTCATCAATTAAGCTCTCATTACTTCCTATAATAATCAAATCATCCACGTACAACACAATGAACACTATATCTGAATCTTGCTTTAGAATGTAAAGATTAGGATCAGCATCACTCTTTACCATTCCCCTTTGCTTGAAGTGTTCATCAATGCAAGAGTACCACGCCCATGGTGCTTGCTTCAATCCATAAATGGCTTTGTTGAGCTTACAAACGAGATGCTCTCTCCCTGGCTCAACAAATCCTTGAGGTTGTACTAAGTATACCTCTTCATCCAGCACTCCATTAAGAAAAGCAGATTTAACGTCCATTTGCTAGATCTTCCAACCATAGAAAGCAGAAATAGCAATGATAGAATGTATAGTTACCATCTTAGCTATGGGTGCGGAGGTTTCCTCAAAACCAATACCTTCATGCTGCTCAAATCCTCTCGCAACCAACCGTGCTTTGTACTTGTTGAGTTGCCCATCAGCTCCATATTTGATCTTGCATATCCATTTGCAAGTGATAGACGTCTTACCATCAAGTAGCTCAACCAAGTTCCATGTCCTATTTTTCGATATAGCTTCCATCTCTGTTTCCGTAGATTCATGCCACTCCTTGTGCTCCTTTGCTTTATCAAAAGTTTTTGGTTCTTGTGCCTTGAGCACAGAACCCATCAGGGCTAGATTCATCTATAATCTTGTAGGAGGTTTGTAGGAGTTTTTTACTTGATCTTCTAAGCTCTCCCTGCTCACTTGATTCGGGAGTATCTCCCTTATTAGCATCACTTGTTACTGACAAGTACCACTTAGGCACTATTCTAGGAATCTTATTATTAATCCTGTCTTTTTCCATTGGCTCTTCCATATTGACACCAACTTCTTCCTTCACTTGCACTTTAGCTTTATCATCAAAGGGATCAATTGTCAATTTTATTTGGTCATTTTGACCCATCTCATCAAAAGTAGCATCTCTGGAAATCACAATCTTTTGTGCATCTATGTCATACATCCTGTATGCCTTGGCTCTTTCATCGTATCCAAGGAAAATACACTTAATAGCTTTTGTATCTAGCTTCTTTCGTTTTTCATCAGGTACCTGAGCGTAAGCATCACAACTAAATACTCGTAAATGAGAAACATTAGGTTTCTTTCCAGTAAAAGCTTTGTAAGGTGTCTTACCCTCCACGGACTTCATAGGACACCGATTCAAGATATGAGTAGCTCTGTTGCATGCTTCTACCCAAAAAGTATTTGGCAAACCCTTGCCCTTAAGCATTGCCCTAGCCATCTCCACAATGGATCTGTTTTTTCATTCTGCAATTCCGTTCTGTTGTGGTGAATAGGGTGTAGTGGTTTGTCTCTTGATCCCCTGATCCTTGCAAAAATTTATAAACTTTGTTGAAAAATACTCACCACCACCATCTGATCTAAGGGTCTTAATATAACAACCTGTTTGTTTTTCAACTAGAGCCTTGAACTCTCTAAACTTGGCAAAAGCATCAGATTTCTTGCTTATGAAATATATCCAGATATGTCTACTATAGTCATCAATGAATGTGATGAAATAGTAACAACTACTAATGGACCTAGTTTGTATTGGTCCACACAGATCACTATGAACAAGATCAAGAATGTCATTGGCTCTTATTGCTCCATCTTTGGAAAATCTCTCTCTATGTTGTTTTTCCAATATGCAACCCTTCAAAAGAGATATCAGGTAGTCCAACAACTAGATTATTTCTTTTAAGGATTTGCAAGTTTTGAGCACTAATATGACCAAACCTTTGATGCCAAAGATCACTTCGACTATCAACAATGCTTACCATAGCTTGAGTAAAAGATCTCGCATTCAATTTGTAGAGTCGATTCCCGTTGACTCTAGCTCCTGTAGAAATCACTTTTTAGTGATTCTTAATGTCTTTGACAAGACATTTGTCATTGTCAAACGCAACCTTGAGTTGTTGATCAGCCATCGTCCCAACGGATAGTAGATTGTTAGCTAAGTCAGGTACATATTGCACATTGCTTATCTGCTTTATCTTCCCACTGGCTAACTTCACTAGTACCACTCCAACTCCTTTAACAGATAGCAATTTGCCATCAGCTTGTCCAACTTCATCACTATTGTCAGTTTCCTTGAGTTCGAAAAACCACTCTTTCCTTGAAGTCATGTGCTTGGATGCACCACTATCAATGTACCAGATATCCTTGGCTTCATCACTTGTCATTAATGTTGTAATGAACAATTTTGAACTCTCACCTATATCATCTTCATATTGATCATCATCGTATTGATGTTGATCAGTATAATTATCTGACCTAATCTAAAGCTTCTATGTGTATCTGAAAGAAAAAAAAATCAAAAAAGTTGCCGAAAAGATCAATTTTGTTAGCTAGGTAGGCCTCGTATTGATTATAATGGTCAGAATAAAAAAAAAACCTGGGCTAGATCGTATGGAATTTTCACAAAAAGATTATGTACAGGAGCAGAAACAGAAGTGGAAAGAATATTTATAGATTTCTCTATTATTCTGTCTAGCTCCTCTTGGGTAATCAACACTTTTGGTGATGAAACCTGCTGAGGAGCTGGACGAATAACAGGAGGAGGACTGGGTGAAGATTCTCGATCTGAGTCAGATTCTCCAGCATCTGACTCAGAGCTCAGGAAGACACGGGGTCTCTTGGCCGGGATACGTCTAGGAGGAAGGGAAGCAGCTGGCCTTCGAGATCCAGCCTTCTTGTCCCGAAGCCTTTTGAGAGTGACGAAATCCTTTGGCATGATGGTGACACGCTTACCATGCACTGCCAAAAGACAAGTATCCTCAAAAAACTGGGATAGAAAATCTTCTGCAGCACCCTGCAAGGCCTACATGCTGTCACGACAAAACGAACATCCAGCCCAAGTGACAGAGTGACATTCCATACAGATCGGCCGAAAGGAGCTCTAGAGATCAACAATTCAGTTGATCTCTGGAGTTTTCTAATCTCCCTCAGCCAGACCTGCTTCCTGCCACGCCTATGGCCAGTACTAGGGGGAACACGTGAATGTGATGGCTATACAGTGGTGATGGCGTAGGTGGTGGATTGTTCCTGGCTATCATTCTCGGAAGAAAAAAATTAACAAAAAGAAGTTTGAACAAAACAAAAGTGGATCAAAACAAAAAAAAATTGCGATGAAAGGGTGCTTGAGATCGATACCAGCACTGAATATCGGTTTCGAGCGCAAAATCTACAGAGATTATTTGCAGAAAAGAGATGCGCGCTCGAAAGCGATATTGCACAGTAGGCGGTATCAGATTCGAGCGCATTGTGAGAGGGCGGAAGCTTGAAAGATGAAAGAGCGCGCTTGAGAGCAATATCGGGAGCTAAAAGCGAAAATTTTGCCAAAAAAATGAAAATTTCGAGGACTTATATATACGAAATTTTTGCACGTGTGAAAAGACGGTTGAGACACGTGTCGTCAGATGATTAGACTACGTGGATTGTCCGTATTGACAACGATGACCCAATTATGAGGCCACGTGGGCTGAGACATGTGAAAGATTCAACTAGTTTCATCACATTTTGCAATACTTCCATATTTGGCATATTGAGGCCAAAACTTGTTTTAGACTTAGAGATTGACTTTTCAAAGTTCATTAGTCTAAATTTCATTTGAATAAACACTTTTTGAAAGTGTGGGACAGATAGAATATGAGTTTGAGTAGATTCAATATGAATAAGTTGGGTACATTGAATCTAGACCCAGAATTGGTAGGATTAGCATTTTGGTGGGAAAGCCAAGTGGCCAAATAGGGTTTGGACCTGCTATAAAAGGATGTAACTCGTGGAGAGAGTCATCTTCTCTCTTCTCTATCTCATTTCATGCTTATACATGGTTCTCTTGGGTTCTACTATCCATTGGTGCACTATCTTGGTGATTGCTTGCAATTCTATGTGTAGAATGATCTATATTTGCTATTTTTGGATCCACACGTGTGAAATACAGTAGCTTGCTGGTTTTGTACAGACAGCAACAGTACATAATCATTTCATTCAAGTTTGATCAAGTTCTATTAGTGTTTGCATCTCAAATTGTGTGTAGATGCTGATTTTTCTACATTGGTGAAATTGGTAGTGTATTTCTCTTTCTAACCAAAGATCATTCAAGTAGATTGGATCTTAAGGATCTGAAATCTTTCACAAGACACATGCGAGAATCTCGAATCGACGCGTGTCATTCTCGCATGTGACAGATGTTAGATCAATCATACTAGGTACGGCGCATTTAATTTGGCCAATCACAAGTCGACACGTGTTCCTGTGCAAATTTTTTTTATATAAATATGTCTTTTTGGGCTCGGATTTTCATGCAAATTCACGATTTCTTTGCCGGATATCGATTTCAAGCGCGCCGCTTGCTCTCATTACATCTCGTTGGCTATTATGCGCCTGGATCCGAAACTGCATCGTCCGATATCGCATTCGAGTGCATCTTGCAACTCTTTTCTTTTCTGCTCGTTGTTCTTGCGCTCGGATCCGATACTTCAACTTCAAATATCTCTCTCGAGCGCACGTTGATTTGACGTGCTTGTCGGACCTGGGGTTTGCGCCTGAGAGCGATATTTGGAAATGAAGTTCTGTTACTTTTGTCTAAAATGTCTAATTTTGAATCCAGTTTGTTTTTTTTTTTTAATAAATTTTTGCACGTGTGAAAAGACGGCCGAGCCACGTGTCGTCAGATGACTAGACCACGTGGAATGTCCGTACAAATAATGATGACCCAATCATGGGGACACGTGGGCTGAGACACGTGCGCAAATCCCTTATCGACGCATGTCATTCTCGCACATGACAAATGCCAGATCAATCATTTAAGGTATGGCGCATTTATTTTGGCCAATCACATGTCGACACGTGTTCCTTCGCCACTCCTCCACACGTGCAAAAATGTTTATATAAATAGGTCTTTTTCGGCTCGAATTTTCACGCAAATTTACGATTGCTTTGCTGGATATCGATTTTTGACAAAATTTCCAGAATTCACACGTGTGGGGAATGTCCCCAAGTATGATTGATCTTGATTAAGCTTTGTGATTAGCACAATAACTTGATTCTAGATTGTTTAGCAAGATCTAGTTTAGAAGAAATGGCTTAACCACAATCTAGCATGCTAAGCATCAGAATATGATAGCAATGAATCAAAGAATGAACAAAAGTACAAGATTTTAGTGTTTTAGCATTAGCTTCAACACCAATTAGAGCAAGAAAGCTAGAGAGATAACAAGCAAAATAGTTTAGATCCAAAATGGCATGAGGTAGCTACAAAACTTTGGTTCTTCATCATGATTGTGAGGAGAGCTACACATATTTATGGAGTTTGAGGTAGCTCGAGGTAGAACCTCATCTAGACATTACATAACCATGTAGCTCGAGTTCTATGTAGGCCAAACTTGGCATTTTGCATTTATGAGCTACGTACTTGCATAATACAACATTTGTAGCAAGCCAAGAAATCAATATGATTTGTTTTTTCAATCTTAACACTCCTCCTAAATAATCTATATTGATTTGAACATGGATCTTGGTATAACTCCAAGATTGGCTCTATGCTTGATGAAGGAACTTTTGCTCAAAGGTTTGGTGAGCATATCAGCAATGCAAGATGATGTGTCGATGTGCTCCAAATTGATTTCCCCTCCAATGAGCTTCTCTCCCACAAAGTGATGTGCAACTTCGATATGCTTGCTCCTTGCATGAAATATCGGGTTGTTGGAAAGGGCTTGGGCTGAAATGTTGTCACACATGATCATAGGTAGATTCTCTTCCAAGATTATCTTTAGTTCCACTAGTAACCTCTTGATCCAAAGCACTTCCTTTATTGTTGTAGTGAGTGCCTTGTACTCAGCTTCACATGATGAGAGTGATACAGTATCTTGCTTTTTGAAAAACCAAGATATCAAGTTTCCTCCAAGATATATGACATAAGCACTTGTAGATTTTCGATTTGCTCTATCACTTGCAAAATCTGAGTCAGAATAACCAATAATAGAAAGATCTTCACTTTTATACAATAAACCAAAATCAAAAGTTGAAGATATATATCTAAGCACTCTCTTGGCCATTTTCCAATGATAGATACTAGGATTTTGCATAGTCTAGCTCAACTTATGAGCACTAAAGCTCATGTCAGGTCTAGTTATTGTGAGCCAAATTAAGGAGCCTATAAGACTTCTAAAAAGTGTGATGTCCATGAAGGATCTTTCATCACCTTTGTTAGAATCCTTAACATTTTGCTCCATAGGTGTTTCTATACTCTTACAATTCAACATATTGAACTTCTTTAACATTGAAAGAGCATACTTGGATTGACATACAAAAGCTTTATCTTTAAGAAAGTCAATCTCTTATCCTAGAATATAGTGAGCTTTTTCAAGATCTTGCATCTTGAACTCTTTTCCAAGTGCAATCTTGGTTTCCTCAACTAACTTGATACAACTTCCTGTCAGAATAATATCATCAACATAAATGAGAAGAATGACAATATCTTTATCAAAAAACTTGACATATAAGGAAGGATCATAGTTACTAAGATTAAATCCTAGTGACTCAAGAAAGGTGTTAAGTCGAGAATACCATGACCTTGGAGTTTGCTTCAATCCATATAAACTTTTGAAGAGCAAGCAAACTTTTCTTTATCATGGATGAACCCAATAGGCTGATCCATATAAATCTCTTCTTCTAGATATTTATTTAGAAATGCATTAGAGACATCTAGTTGAAGAACTTTCCAATTGAAAAAACAAGCAAGAGAAATTATGATTCTAGTTGATACCATCTTTTGCAACTGGGGCAAAGGTCTCCTCATAATCAAGTCCATAAACTTGAGCAAAACCTTTAGCACAAAGCCTTGCCTTGTACTTGTTGATTGTGCCATATTGATTATACTTGACTCGAAAAACCCACTTGCAACCAATGATGTGCTTGTTGGATGGAAGATCCACAAGCTCCCATGTCTTATTGGCCATCAAAGCTTCATATTCCTCCTTCATGGCAAGGTACCATTCCTTCAAGTTGAGTGCATCATGTACATCCTTCGGCTCCTCATGAAAAATATAATAAGCATAATTAGTGGAGTTGATTTCCACTTGCTTGCCTCTATCTTCATAGGTAAGCCTTCTAGGCTCGGATCTTTCTCTTTGAGATCTCCTCCTCAATTCTCGGCCCCATCTCTCCATGATAATCTTCAAGGGTGATGATTGGAGTATCTTTGTGAGAATCTTTGAGCTCCGCCTTCTCAAGAATGTATTTTTGATCTTCATGGAATATAACATCCCTACTCTCAATTGTAGTTGAGGTAGAAGGAACATAGATTCTGTAAGCTTTCTTGTTGGATGCATATCCAACCATGATCCCTTTAATAGAATTAGGATCATCTCTTTTTCTTGTTTCCAAGGGCACATTAACAAAGCAAGCACACCCAAAAACTCTAAGGTGATCTACCTTAGGTTTCTTCTTAAACAAGACTTCAAAAGGTGATTTTCCAGCAAGTGCATTGTAAGGTAATCTATTGCACAAATAGTTTGCACAATTTATAGCTTCACCCCAATAATCGATAGGCAAAGAAGCTGCTACTCAAATTGCTTTAGCACATTCACATAAATATCTAGGAGCCATTCTAGCTTTTTTCTTGTACTTAAGAATTTCAGCCTGTGCTTGAGGCTCCTCCTCAACACCAAGCACAATATCCATAACATCATGGAGTATCAAGAGAGACTTCATTCTGAACTTCCAAATTGAGTAATTAGAAGTGTTTAGTCTTTCACTGGCTTCTAGAAGATATTCTCCCTGAGATGCCATTTTAATGAAGACTTCTTAGTTATTGGACTGAGATATGTTTGAGCTTGTTCCAATTAGACTTAAAGTTGCTGCTCTCTTTCACTATAGATATTTTCAAGGATGTACTAGCTTCCTATGTGAAACACTTGCAACTTTATTTGAGATGACTCTCAAATATTCCACAAAACAAGTTATCTAGATCAGACACACAAAGTGGATTGAGACACTTTGGCTAGTTTGAATCCTACTTTTGGCATGTGTGAAATGCTTCAAAAGAAAACACAATTGACTCTCAGAAGGCTCAAAAGGTGTTTATTACTTCAAACTTAGTCTTGATCTTCAGTTTCTTGTGTAGGATGCTCAAAACAATGGATTCAGAACAAAGCAAGATTGAATCAAATCAAAATGCTGTCACTCAGATTTTGGACCTATCCCTATCCTCTTTAAGAGCTTATAACTCTTGCTAGGCACATCAAATCGATTTGGTTTCAATTTTTATGAAAAGTACAGATCATAACCTTTCCATTAAGCTATAACACTGCTATATAATGCAAGGAGAACAAAAGGACTGAAAATTTCTGATTTTCACACGTGCGGAATTCCAGAATTCCGTACTACCACTTTTCAGGTCTGAAAATTCAGTTCCAATCCGATTTGATCCAAATACACTTCAGAGAAAGGTGAGAAAAAGTGCAAAACTATTTTTTTGCTTGATTTAGCTCTCTGTTTCTTGTACAATCAGAGATGTTAGCATGCAAAGCTTAATTTGGCTCTGATACCATGACAAAATTTCCAGAATTCACACGTGTGGGGAATGTCCACAAGTATGATTGATCTTGATTAAGCTTTGTGATTAGCATAGTAACCTGATTCTAGATTGTTTAGCAAGATCTAGTTCAGAAGAAATGGCTTAACCACAATCTAGCATGCTAATCAAAGAATATGATAGCAATGAATCAAAGAATGAACAAAAGTACAAGATTTTAGTGTATTAGCATTAGCTTCAACACCAGTTAGAGAGAGAAAGCTAGAGAGATAACAAGCAAAATAGTTTAGATCCAAAATGGCATGAGGTAGCTACAAAACTTTGGTTCTTCATCATGATTGTGAGGAGAGCTACACATATTTATGGAGTTTGAGGTAGCTCGAGGTAGAACCACATCTATCCATTCCAAAATGACAACTAAAGTGACATCTAGAGTCTATGTGACATTTGTCACTTGCCATGCATGAAATTCTACCAACTTTTTACAAGTGTACTAGTTCTAACTAACAAAGTACAAATCATCATGCATGTGTCCATTATACTTTGTGCATGCCTTGCATGTCACTATGGATCACTTACAAAATTGCCACGAGTTTCTACAAGCATGAATTGGCCAATTCTATGTCTACAAACTATATGCAAGTTGTATTCTTCAATCTAGACATTACATAACCATGTAGCTCGAGTGCTATGTAGGCCAAACTTGGCATTTTGCATTTATGAGCTACATACTTGCATGGTACAACATTTGTAGCAAGCCAAGAAATCAATATGATTTGTTTTTCCAATTTTAACAATTTCAAGCGCGCCGCTTGCTCTCATTACGTCTTGTTGACTATTATTCGCCTGGATCCGATACTGCATCCTCTGGTATCGCATTCAAGCGCGTTTCGTATTCATTTTCTTTCATGCTCGTTGTTCTTGCGCTCAGATCCGATACTCTAGCTTCCAATATCTCTCTCGAGCGCACGTTGCCTTCACGTGCTTGTCTGACCTGGGGTTTGCGTTTGAGAGCGATATTTGGAACTTCTGTTCTGTTATTTTTGTTTAAAATGTCTAATTTTGAATCCAGTTTGTTTTTTTTTTTTTTAATAAATTTGGTATTATTGATAGGTTGGACTATTTCAATTTTTTTTTTTTTTTATTCTACCTTCTATAAGTAAGGGCCCTGGTGTGGAGGCATTTTCTGAGATATATCTCAGATTTAAGTCCCTACTCAGTACTCTGTTATTCAGGTCTCAGAATAAAGACATGATTCATTATCAAGACCTGGTGGCACTTGACAAGCAAATCTACAAAGCTAAGCTTGACAGAATGTTTACCAAGTTACATAATGATTTCAAGTCTGTAGATGAGTGCCGAATTCATAATAAAAAATGTAGATTTGTTGATTTTCAATCTGTTGTTGTTTTTTTTTCTTTTGTTAAATATTTCTGATGATTCAGACTCTCTGCCCTCCACTTTTGAAGCAGCTTCTTCTAGTGGTACAAAGTCTGAAACGTCAAAGATTGTAGATAAAGATACATTTTTTTATTGATACGAGTGTTAATTTAGATGATTGTTCTGATTTTGATCCTGCTCGAGATAGGGCTACTTTTATAAGCCCTAGAACACCCACTACCCTTTCTCCTTCTGATAAATCTTTGATCACTTTGCCTACTTATAATATAGATAATAATTCCCTTTTGACAATATCGGATATATCGGATCTTTTTTACTTCACTGAAGCTGAGACTCTTTGCATTTTGAGCAAAGAGCTTGATGAATTTTCGGATGTAATTCATTTTGATGCTGATGATCTTCTCCCTGGTGTTGACAATGTACATAATGATAGGTTTTATTCAGGGAAAGATCGCTTGAAAATGGCTGTGGAGGAAATGCGCAACAAAGAATATGATCTACCTTCCGAGGAGGAGTTTCTTAAAATCCAAAGTCAACTTGGTTTTCCACAGGCAACTATCTATTCACCAACAATATTGACATAGAAAGGTGGACATAATATTGATGGAGAGACAGTAATTCCTTTATGATTTTGCAATTCATCGACGAGGGCAGAGATCTTCTGCGGGAGAATTTTCAAGAGATCGTGCACTCGAGCACTATCTAAAATCCTTCAAGAATAATGAGATAAGTGTTGCCCATTCAAAGTTTCATCAACATGGTGAAACTATGATTATGGCAATCAAGGCACTGTCTCATTTTCTTGGAGGACATAATTTTAATAAGGTGCATAAAATAATTACAAAAACTATTGCGGTTAGAATTTTAGGATATGGACCAATGAATTTCATGCTCAGATCATCTCATTTTGCAGTGTATGTTGCTTACGTTGATCTGAGTAAGCATGAAAACTATGAGCTATTGGATCCATACGAAAGAAGAAAATTGTTGCATGATTCTAAGTTGCAACTTTCTTTGGAAAAAATATTGGAAGCAGATTAGATACTGCTGAATTGTACTTTGTAAATATTTTTATTTAATATACAAAATTTTATTGTGTGTCTATAACCTACTGGCTTGTATAAATTTGCATGCTTTTTGAGATTTTTAATAATCTGTCAATTTTATGTTATGACGATTTTGGATTCTTTTGTAAAACCATTGAAAAAGTTGCAGTATATAGCTGTTTTTTGTGCTAGTCCCGCCATGTTGTGTACTTTTATGAAATGCCGCTCTTGCTTGCCAATGAGATTTTTCAATTCCTTGCGATGACCATATGCTAAGACTTCTACTATTTATTGCAAAGAATGTCGAATGATGTCGTAATATGTGCTGCATGTCATAAAAACATAATTTAAATCAGTACCCAAAATATCTAATTTAATTGCACATATTTGTCTATCGTAGTGTAAAAACAAAATCTTACCATATAATGTGTTATATGATCAACACCCCATGCACTCTGAACTGCATCCCCAATTCACTGGTTGTTTTCTGTATCATTTGAACATCAGTATTTGAAAATTTATCTTTTCTAAGTATTTCACTATGTTATCTAACTTTTTCCAAACTTCTACTTTGTGTATACGAGTAGAACCTTCTTCTTCGAAATCTTGAGTTGCTACAATAATTTCTTTCCAAATCGTGTATTGAACCTTAGATTGTTTGCCAGAATAATTTGATAAAAATCTTCGAGCTTTAGATCCTCCAATGCTCGGCTTGCATGGAATATTTCATGTTTTACCTGATAACTTGTCATCTTTTTATATTTTAACGTGGCCTTTATGTAAGCCTGCTTTGGACAACACATCCTCTAAACTGGAAATAGCTTCCTTTGCAGAGGCCTCTGGCTCGGAATTTTATGCAAACAAGATGTGAAGATATATTATTTTTTCTATAATACGCACCTCCGCATGCAATGTACAAATATGAATATTTTGTAGAGGAATCGGTAGTACAGGTTTCCAATTAAGATCTTCTCGATCTCTTGATATTCATGTACTCCTTGTCATGTCTTTTGTTGTTTTCATGTAGTACAAACAAGGGTGTTTAGAGTTAGCGCCATGAGATACATTGAACATACATTTTAATGTCTTCAGATCTCCTGCTAAATGCCATTATGGTCTTCTTTTAGCACCTATAAGAGAATACAAAAACATGATTAGCCTCATAATATTAACACAGAGAAGATTTTAGATATGAAAAACCCATATTCAAATGATTATCCCTATTTATTATGCGAAGGAACTGCTATACCTGAAATGCTACCAACCACCATATATCATTTTTTGATTGAACACTGAAATTGAGGCCTTCTGAGTCTTCTGAATTTGAAAGTGCTCCATTCATGATTGTGAGACTGACTCTTTCCATTTTTTGTCCTTTTATAATTTCAGACTCATCTAACTTGAGAGCAACTATCAACTTGTTATTGACATTCTCATTTGTAATACCGTAAAAATTTATGATGAATGTTAATAACTAATTAATGTCAATAAATAGATTGTTGAAATTGTTATATGCTAGATTTTCTACTTTCGAGCAATACACTTCATTGATATGAGATGGATTACCAACTATTGTCTGCATACCATGGTTTAACATGTCTTTTTTTTTTTTTAAGATGAAATAGTCGTGGGATTGGAAACTTTTTAATATTTACCTGTGCAAATGCCTCCTTTATCATCTTAAACATTGTTGCATATGCTTCCCTACTGATGCTAGAAAAGTCACATGCCCCCTGAAGCAATGTAGTGTCTAATATTTTCCAACTTCATCCATAATGCTATCAGTAACTGAAGCCTTAATCTTTTTCATTTTGTTATTATTTAACATTGATTTCATAGATTTAGAAGTCAAGATAGAGCCTAGTGAGTTTCCAATTGAAATCTTATCGGCCAAATGGTCTTCAACAACCAATGCTGATCTGCATTGCAAACATAATGTTCATGAAAATGTCAGTAGAAATTAGGACACTCGTAGTATTCACAACAGTATATAATAAACAAATCAACAGAAAGTTGAAATGAATCAATAACAAAATTAATGATTATGAATAAATCAAAAAGTTCAAGCAATTTTCAATACCCAATAAGCTATAACTTACTTGAATGCACGGATTCGTGAAAGTGAATTATATCGGTGTGCTTGACGGAGCTGAAAGAGGAGTTTTTTAACAGGGATTTAGCATAGTCAAATGGAGTTGATGAGAGAGAGAGAGAGAGAGAGAGAGAGAGAGAGAGAGAGAGAGAGAGAAAGAGAGTGGGCAATGATAAACAAAAAGAGTTTTGTCTATCCTCATTGGTCCATGTTTGCCTAAGACTTATTTGAAGTGCATTTGAAATGGGTTGAAAATGACATTTGCATTTAGAAATTTCTAGAGAGAGAACATGCGACTAGAAATTTTTAGAAATAGAAGTTTCTAGAAAGAGAAAAAGGTATAAGAGGGCAAGAGAGAGGAGGCGTGCATCACGATAGAGAGACAACGCTATTTTTTTAGCTTTTAGGGTTTTTTTTAGGTTTCACATGAGAGAGAGAGAGAGAGAGAGAGAGAGAGAGAGAGAGAGAGAGAGAGAAAGAGAGAGAGAGAGAGAGAGAGAGAGAGAGAGAGAGAGAGAGAGAGAGAGAGAGAGAGAGAGAGAGAGAGAGAGAGAGAGAGAGAGAGAGAGAGAGAGAGAGAGAGAGAGAGAGAGAGGATCAATCATAGTCGTATGACCACTCAAAATCATCATAATTAAACCACGAATGAGTGTAAGCACTCGGTACAGTGCATGCAATGAACTACTAGATAATTTCACTCAGTATACAACGCCTGTTTCGATATGCATTAGTTCCATGCAAAGATTTTCACAAAGCACAAAAAATAATGAAAAACACTCTTTTTCAGCTTTTTGACACAAGTTCCGACCACCACCACAGGCTCCCAGCTCCCAAATCTTAGAATAACTTCAAACAATCCAAAAGAAGATGCACGCAAGCTTTATAGCTTTGATTTTTGTGCTACCTATCAAAAAGTTACTGATATAAGAATGATTAAATATAGTTTTATGTTTTACATAGTACCAACCATCTTATCATATTTGTTGAGTGATATCCCAAGTTGTCTCATATCTGTCATAGCCATACTCGAATTATGTTACCTTAGAATCATTATGTTGGTACAAAGAGTTGTGTGATAATGTTATTATCAATCATAATGTATGATCCAGGCTTCTTCTTCTTTTTTGGTGTTTTTCTCCCAATTGGTTCAAATCTATACCACAATGTAAAACTCACTCTATGGTAAAGAACCATGTACATTTTCTAGCATCAGATCTCCTCAACACATAAACAAGAATTTTGATCTACAATGCCTGACAAAGTTTCTTTATATTTCTTTATGATATTTTCATTTGACTGTGGATAGCAATTGACCAAATTAGTGAAGTTTGTTATTTATCTATTGTAGGGCATGTAGAAAGGCAATGTCACTAAATTTGTCATGCTTTAGTTAGTTAAACTCTTATTGCACTTTAAATATGAGCTTTCTTGAAGGATGGTATGGTGTGCTGGGACCAAAAAGCATCCCTTGCACAAATCTAGTGTTGAGTAGCTCAAAATTCATACCTAGTTTTATATTCATTAGAAATACTCACATAGTTGTGAAAAACTACAACATTGATGTATTCCCCATTTGCTATCCAAGTTTGTTACCTAAATGGTAAGTGAAAATATCTTTCGTTGTGATAGTATTCAAATAATTGATTGTGAATGAACTTGGCCCATAGAATCGGTACACAATTGCAAGAGATGGTGATGTTATGTAGATAATCTCTCTTTTTCCAATATTCCTTGGATTCCTCATATTTGATGCACTTATAATCAACTATAGTTAATGAGCACCAAAGACAAGTGGCAATGCCACATTTTCTCTCATAGTCAGGAAATTGATCCATTACTTTATACCTTAGTTGCCTGTTCCGGAACGTTCCGGAACGGGACTCCAATTTTATTTTTTTAATACATTTTTCTTACAAAGACACAGCGTTGTCCTATTTAGATACAAAGATACATAGCATTGTCCTATTTAGATACAAAGATGTCCTACTTTCTTATCAGCATCAAAATTTTTGCTAGAAAGCCTGAGGTTGGATCACAAATATCCAAAAAAGTGTGTATGCTACAACTGAAAGCAGCAAACCTAATAGCAAATGGCAAAAACAATTTTTGTAAGCAATGTAGTCACTTTTTTTGAAGGCATTTTCTTGATTTAAATTTGCGTCGTGGCGAAAGCCACTCAAGATCAACGTGTTAAGTCTTTGGAATGTAGGCCAGTGGTTGGCAGTCTCTTTCCTCTGATGACTGTATTCAATGTATCAAGATACAGCGATTCTAGCTCGGATATATGTCTTGTCTTGAACCTACATCTTGAACAAAGATTTGAAATCGATTTCTGATCTGTAGCATCCCTCAGTGCATTATAAGCGTCCCTCGATATATTACAAGAAGGAAGATAACGGCCAGCAGGTGGCACTTTGATGCCTTGTTTCTTTTTTACATGAACTCGTTCCGACCCAGTACGTTCCAGACATACGGAACGGACGGAACGAAACGTTCCGGCCCATTTTGCTCGGAACGGGGGCTATAGATGGATGGTTCAACATTCAATTCTTTCAAATTCACATGAAAGTTGACTTTGGAAAAAACAATCTATCTAGATTTATGGGAAAAAGGGCCTACAAGAGAACCCCATTTTTCAGACTTTAATAAACTTTTAATAGTAGAGAGCAATAAATATGAGTGGTTTGTGCTACTAATTTGAGTCGATGTACATTTTTTGCGATAGTCTTACACAGATTCTTCAAACCCTGTGGACATCTCTGCTATGATAGACACTCGTGAGGAAAAAACATTGTAGATTGAAGCAGCGAGCTCGAGAGCTTCATTCTCCACAAATAGCTTTTGTACTACTATTAGCAAAGGGCAAATAGTTAATTTTGTTTTGCATGCAGCACAGATGATTTCCCCCTCCCTATTACCAAGGACTGCCAAAAGAAGACATTAAGAAGATGTGGACAAAACTAGTTGCACCACACACACTAAGTGGCCAATCTTTTAGGGTTTAGATGACAACATACTAGTTATTGCAGCATAGTAAATATACTTCGTTTAAAGCATCAAGCTAGGGGAAAAAGATGATCCCAAAACTCGAAATCACAAGATGCTCAGAAGTCTTCAACTAGAGAAACAAATTAAGCTTTAGCAACCTGCACAGCTCTGACTCATTAAAGACTAGGTTTCAAATAGTGTTCTAAAAGCTCAATGATGGACGTGATTGTATCATAGAACTGACGTCACAGTTTATCTGTTTGATGAACCATTGAAACTGAACAGTATTAACGCCACTTGCATCAAAACAACCACAACCTGGTGTTTCAATCTCAACTACGAATTAGAAATACTAGAATTTGAAGGATGCAATTTGTTTACATGCACAAGAAGTGGTTTCAACACATGTCTGCAGCCGAACAGTCCAAACTGGTATGCACACCATGCAAAAGCATATCATATTTCTTGGAGACCCACAACCTTTTAGTCACCGGAGTAGCAATCTGGCTCCACTTGCTACAGATTCAACAGTTGAGAAAAATTGACAACCCTTGAAACTGCTAGAATGTCAGGCATGGGCTTACATGCACATGAAGTTTTACATATTTCTGCAGGCTGACTGTTCTTCAAACTGGTATGCACATTGCAAACCATACAAATACATTTCTAGAAGCACAAGAAACTTTGGACACCAGAGCAACAATCAGGCTCCATTTGAAAGAGATCAACAGGTTAAAACATTTGCCAGCTTTGCAACTCGTAGCATATTACATGTTGCTAGAATGAATTAAATTACAGAATGGCTGCCAGATAAGTGGCTGCCGATTTCTATGTTTATGGAGGGAATGAGGATTTCCTCAGTTGAATTATCGCACCAAAAAGGTGGAGAAACTGCAAATAATGCAGTTCAAAAAACTGAAACTCGAAGCAACAGCCACCAGTGGAGCAAGAGATTTTCCTTTGCCTTGAAACTTATAATTCTTTACCATATCTCCTATGCATAATACATGTACAGGCTGTTGGAAGCTGCACAGGCTATCAGGTTTGCAGAAGGATGCCATGCCAGATGCAAGAGTTTAGATGTAAAATCATACACTCCACCATTGATCTCACTCACTGGACTCTCGCTACCTGTTAGTAAGAAGACAAATTAGATATACCTATAAGCAGAAAATTTGATAAATACTACTTTTACTACTCCTGAAACAAGATTCTATGCTGCTTTATTCGGCACTGTCAGATAAAAATTCAAGCACTTAATTAATGCCATTAAATAGCAACAAATAAATCAAACCCACCTCGTCGATTTTCACGACGACCACGACCAAGGTTGATAAATCTTCCAGACTTGCTTGGTGTCTGGACAAGCCGTCTTTTGAACTCAAACCACATCATCAACAAGTGTTGTGTAAGTACTTACGGGAGAGCAATTCATTTCTTGAACACACAGCCTTTTCCAACATTCTTTTAGAATTTCTTTCTTTTGTTACTCAGTCACATTCAACTGACAGAAGTGTACTGAGTGCTGCTAAGAATCTCAACAAAAAGCTGGCTTTTCTACCTGTTTGGAGTTTTACTGGCTTCCAATGTAGTTGCCTCCTCACTTCCTGGTGTAACTCCAAACACCCGAAATAAGTTGCTGCATGTAAACATCTCAGTTTAGACTTGACAGAAATGCATGTACTTCTATGATTTGTCTGAATCCTCGTGCATCCTAGAATGAGCTTTGTACCCCTCACTTCAGAACCTTGCACAATGAGGCTAGTTGCTACATAAAGCATCCATGTCAACAAAATGCAAAACAAGCATTAACCACTACCAAAAAAAATTATGGGCGGCAATCAGAAGGCAACTCATCCTCCACAGCTCAACTTTTGAAACGTTCTAAATCAAACCTTTTCCCACTACTTCATATCATTGTCACATTCTATTTGGAAATTCAAGAGAAACCCTTTGTATTTCTACTTTTGTTGACATTGGACAAGCAAGCTGTTAACCATCAAAAAGTTAGGCATACATTGTGAAACCTTGTTTCAATATTGTCACACAGAAAATAGGTCTATCATATAACTAAAGACCATCTGATGGGAGAAAAATTTATGGAAGATGCCAATTGCCAATTGACAAGAAATGCCCACTCAGTCACAGGAGAACCCATGTGGAATAAGAATATTAACTCATCATGCAATTTGTCAAGCCCCAATAGAGCACCACAATCACATGGAGCCAAATCATGACTGTTCAATGCACCCAGATAAGGTTCCATTGCCCTTACATCTTACAAAAGCCCAGGTTACAAAAGAGCACACATTTGTACAGATAAATGTCAGAAACCATATAATGCTGCTGAAAGTACTGAAAAATGAGGGTCATACCAAGAATGATGGGTTGCACACCATCCAATGAACTTACAGCGACCAACTTTCCAAACAGTAGGATTTGTAAGCCACACTAGGCTTCCAGATATTCAAGCCACTTTGCTGCAAGTAATAGATGATGGGGTACCCAACTTTTGTGTTGGAGTGAAATTTGGGGTACCGATTGAGTTAAATACTGTTATGCTTAGAGCACTACAATTAGTTCTATTATATTTTACATATTACACTTGTTTTAGCCAGATACAGAGAACACAAGTCCACCATATACCATAGATACCATACATTTTTGAATGCAATCAAGAGTTTCTGAATGCAATCAAGCTCGGTGGCATAGGGAACCGTGGTACAGACTCAGGCTTAGATCTGCAATATTTTCCTAAATCAAACTGTACATTCAAGCTTGAACAAAGAAAGGATAACTTTCAAAGACTTCCTTTCTTCAATCGGGTGCAAATCAGTTCTACAGATCCACAATACTATGTAGTCTTACTTTTCAGAATTGTGATTCTAACATCTAGAGAAAAACCAGACAATATTTCAACTGCAAACTGTACCTCTGAAATTATTTAGCACTACAAGGGGTAGAGTATCTAACATATACCTGTAAGAACCAGTGGCCACACGCAAACTGTCTCCGCTTAGGCAACACTCAAATTTGTCAAAGATGTAGTCATTTTCGTATAAATCACATATCTGAAAAAAATCCATGATTGTGATTTCTCAGATGTGCATTTAACAGTGATATCACATATGCGATAATACCCAATCATAAAGAATTTCATGCAATCTTTAACTTCGTGGAGTTCCACCTGCAAAGTCTACAATTATGAATTCCACTTTGCATACTATGAAGCATATGCTACGATATCCTCATTCACATCATCCATGCCCGAAGTACATACAATTCAACTCAAGCCTACAGCTGACAGAACCTCACAATAACGCACAACTTCATTGGAAAGAGGTTCTATTTTCTCATTCACCATGAACAATTCTATGAAAAATCAAAATTTCGTATGCCAGGCCGAAAAGAACCTCTATGCTAGACACGAAAAGGGATCATGCACTATAAGCAAGAGAATGGCCAAATAGGGTCACAGCTTGGATGAAGATCTCAAATAAACAGCATTTACTTGTTATACAGTGGCAAAACAGCTTTGATCAAGGGAAAATTTGGCAATGATGAGGCTAACACAGAAACAGTTCAGTCCCTTTTCAAGAGTTGATAAACCACTGTTTTCATACAAAAGAGAGACAACAAGCAACCTCCACTGCATGTTAGCACTCTGTTAAGTGCGCTCTTTCGGCCAAGAAAGTCCACACGATGATGAAGATCCACCCTTTCCATTTGACACACACCATCAGTTCACAACTTCTGAGCAAAAGTACCCATATCTCCATTATGCTGAAAATTTTCTATGCCATCATACTTTGTTGTGTTATGAAAGAAGTAAAATTTGATCAATACCATCCCTGATTTCTTTAAGTTGCTTATCTCCAGAATGAATTAGCCACATCACTCTAAACATAGGATAAAGCCTACACCAAGTACTAGGCCAAGCAGTAAGATAATCTTGAAAGATGGTGGTCGGAAAGAAAGTCATTCTTTTCTCAGCTCTACTTTGTCTGCTTACCAGGGTCCAGGGCTAATGTAACTGTAACAGGTAACAGGTTACACTTCAAAAGTATGAAAGTCTGACAAATCGTATGATGGCAACTAGTGGCATGCAGGAACAGCCAATGTGCACCTTCACAATAAATCAAAAAAAATAAGCCAGCTTCCATATCCTAATGAAATTCATCTTCAAAATTGTTGCCTAAGCATGTTTTATGATCATGCGCATCTTGTATATAGTCTATAAAATCTCCATCTAAAGTCAATTCTACCCATTCAAGACAAATTGCTTGACGTTTTCCCACCTTCACAGCAAGGTTGCAGTCCACGATCCGGAACGCGTTCCGGAAATTCCCATTAGGGTTTCCCGGAACGTTTTTTTTTTTACTTATTTGAATTTTTTTTTTAATACCAATATGGGTATCAAATGGAAGGTTTTTTCAAGGGCAGTTCATTTATCAAGTTTGCCATCAATTTCAGGATCAGTGTCGTCCGTTAACTTATTTTTCACTATTATATCATTTTCTACAGTTACCAGTATTGTGTGAAATGAAATCATGTGCAAAGCAAAGCATTGAAAGCATATTGAATCTCTCTCTCTCTCTCTCTCTCTCTCTCTCTCTCTCTCTCTCTCTCTCTCTCTCTCTCTCTCTCTCTCTCTCTCAAGTAGACCATGCTGGAAAAAAACCATACCGAATTACCCACTGAAATAGACCATGCTGGAAAAAAATCATATCGAAACACAAACCGATAGGACACAATGTAAAAACATGAAAATATGTAATGTTGGGCTCACGGCCAAAAAAAAATAGAGTGACGTCCGATAAATAATGTCTCATAACACTAACAACTAACAATCGTCCTCTAACTCAAAGTCTAAGTCATCAGTGTCCGTCGAACTGCCAAACAAGGAATCTGTAGATGACGCTGAGGGTATCATGTGTCGTGGTGAGCCTCTGCCTCTGCCTCTGTGTCTGCCTCTGCCTCTTCCATGTCCCCTACCTCTCCCTCTCCCTCTCTCTCTCCCTCCTGCCCCCTCCTGGTTGGCTCCAACTGCAGCTCCTCTGCTACTCCTCTGCTCCTCTGCTACGCCCTCTCAACTGTGATCTCGTACTCTGGGAAGGCCCTATAAACTCAGAGCCGACCTGGCCCTCAATTGCCTGTGAAACTCCAGTCCTCTCTACAAACAAGACCCCCGACCCCCCCCCCCCCTGGAACGTCTAGGTCGCCCTCTACGTCTAGGTGCAGGAACGGCTAGCTCCTCCTATGTCTCGGCATCGGGGTCTACGAATAAGTGCTGCATGTCTCCCCCCCCCTCACGCTCACCCTCATCCATCCACTCCTCCTCCTCGTACCCATGCCCAAATCCCTCTCCATGCCCCAAAATCTCATCATCTCCATCCTCTCCCATCTCCTGATGTCGAGCTGCTCTCCTATGGCGTCATGTAGACCGTGCGAACATCCCCCCCCACGTGACTAGGCCCTGCCTCTGCATGTGTGCTGGATGCTCTAGGAACATCTCCCCCCATGTGACTAGGCCCTGCCTCTGCATCTGCTCTGGACCTTGCACCTCTACCATGTCCCAAACCTGCTCTAGTCCATGCTCCTGCCACTGACCCACGAAGATCACTGTGAGATGGTCTCAAAGGCTCAAGAGATGAACCGTCACGCCCGTATGTGTCCATCAATCTCCACCTCTGCATCTGATATGCGAGGGCAAATGGATATGCCCATCCCCCGCCCATCTGGCCTGGTGAGTCGTAGCAAATGGGCCCTAACCCTGGTAAGACAACCAGTAAAGATGCCGCCACAATGCAGGCATCTCCATCTGCGGGCACCAGATCCCTGGTGCGTAGCCACATCCCCCTCTGTCAACTCTACCTCTGACCAAATGCCTCTACCAAGGACCGGCATCGTGTGAATCTGTCAATGTATTAGATCGTGTGACTCAAACAATGTATCATACCTGCAAAAGAGGAAGCAAACAATCACATGTCAGTATTTTGTTGGTAGCAACAACAACCAGAGTGTTCGCATTCAACCCGAAACCCTAAAACGCATGTGATTTGGGCCCTAAACCGAAAACATTCTCTAGAAGCGATAAAAACTGAAACTAACAGCACAGGCATGTTTGAGGGCATGACGAAACACAGTTTGGCCTAAAATTGCACCTCAATCAGATGATTATAAGCTACTTTGCAAAAAGAGTCAAAAACACATGGAAAAGGGGCATGAGATTCATATCTTTTGATACAAGCAAAAATGGGAAAAACTAACAGCATGAGCATCTCTGTGGGGTTCAATACAGATGATTTGAAACCAAAAGCCACTTCATTACGTTGCCTACAGCTCATTCTATGAGCTACCAAGGTTTGAAGTCGAAACTTACCTAAAATCGTTTTGGAGACAAACACCGCCACCTCGTCGCTTCCACCGTCCTGATCACGCACGGATCGATGCCCCACGCTGCCCACAATCCACCATCACCTCCTCGTCCTTGCTCTCTCTCACTCTCCAACTCTCAGAATGCAAAAATTTTTATGTGGGCCGCGGGCTGCCTGCTCGCGGCCCACATAAAAAAATTTGAAATTTTTTTCGCATTCTGGGACCGCGTTTTTGGTCCCGGAATGCGAGCGATCCGGATCAAAATCCTTCCGGATTGCGATCTGCTGCAACACAGCTTCACAGTTATGGCACGATTTTTCTAGTAAACAGACTCACATACTTGAGCAACACCAACCTACAATGAAATAAAAAACAATGTAGGATTGCATCAGTAAATGGTGAGCAAAATGATACCAACTTAGCCACCTATCCATGTCAGCTAATCATCTCCCATCATGCTGCATTGAATCTGGAGATTCTCATATTTCAGAAGTTCCTGAATAGGAAGAGTTCACCCCAGTCTTTAGGTACAAGATAGGCATGCCTATCTATAGATGTCTTCGATGAGCACAACTGCTGTGTGTCATTGTCAGACGATGTCACTCCACGATGGCAGTCCATCACATCTAAAAAAAGATCCTTCTACAGTTTGTGTTGAAACTTGAATATAACTTCAACCTCCATTAAAATCGATTTCTCTCCAAGATATGAACTGCTTGCCAGAGTCTTTCTTCTTAAATTGCCTAAGTAAAAACTCAAGCATCTAGTTGTAACATGCACATGAGGACTATTTTATAAGTAGTCAGCACCATTAAGAAATAATGAGCAATTCGAACTATCTGAAGAGGAGTATAAAGGAAATCTAAAATCAACTCTGCTCGAGGAGAATAGTCTTACATAATGACAAGAAAACAACAACTCAAAAGGAGCAACTGTGTATTTCCAAGTTTTCTTAACAACACAATTTTCAAATAGTAGAGTATTTCCTTTTTTTTTCTTTTTTCTTTAGGAATCATTTCTAAGGTACCTTAGGAATGGTACGTAGCCGTTCCTAGGAACGGTTCCATACCATTCTCGGGAACTGACCACACTATTCGAACAACACTTCTGCATAGTTCAAGATATATAGAGAAGAAAAAGAAACAAAGAAATCTTGGAGCTACGGACCAATAGAACAACCTATAGACAACCAAATTATAACAAAAAAAGCCTCAATAAGCAAGAAGATACAATTGAGACTACTTGTAGATGTGCTAAACCAAATCTCACTTTATGCTCGACAAGTCATTCAATTACGCTAACCAGCTAGTGAGCACTTAGTAACAGCAGCTCAGCCTTACTACTTTGCTTATCATCACAAACATAGTTTCAATAATGCTTCTTAGTATCTATGTCAAATAGCAGAAAATTCAGTTTCTTAGCTTAAAATCCTCACGCAACATGTAAAGTTGTAAACTATGACCTCCCACTAGTTTAAACATTTAGATATCCTCGAAAACAGTTTTGGACAGCAAAATGGAAATATATATATATATCATAGTTGCACCACGTTTCTAGAAACGCGTTCATAAATGCGTTTTAGAAACACTTTCTGGATTTTACCAGCGTTTCTCAGAAACGTGTTATTTTTTTTTATTTTTTGATTTTTTGTGGGCAATATGGGTATCAGATTAAAGCTCTGATCAAGGGCATTACACCTGTATAGGTTGCAATGTGTTTTGGTCACAGTTGGGTTGGTCACAGCATGGTTTAGGGCAATTTTAGGGCAAAAAATATAAATCTTATGTTTTTTTTTGGCATGTTTCTGGCCCAGAAACGCGTTTCTGGCAACTATGATATATATATATGTGTGTGTGTGTGTGTGTGTGTGTGTGTGTGTGTGTGTGTGTGTGTGTGTGGTTGTGGTCATTAGCTTGCTATGTTACAGCATGTGGTTGCCATATACAAAGCTTTCTTTCTCTTGGAGAACAGACATATACTTGTCCTCTCAAAGACTTCTCTTGGTGACTAATAGTTTCTCCCTCCTTCATGCCCTTCTAGTCCCTTGTTCACCTTTTTGAAACCTTTTTACAATTGCAAAGTAAGATGCTATATAACACAAGCTAATAGGGGGGGGTCAATGTTTGAATCCTTGGACCATGGGTCGAAGTAAGTACACAACAAAACAAAATACACATTATTTTAAATACAAGCTTTCTCGTCTTCACAATATCTACTTCTCAGTCAGGTACTAGCCCTTTCTTGGAGGTTGAAGAACCGGCACTTTTACATGTCGATGTGAGTTTGTGTAGCATTGAGCTGTAAGGGATATCTGACAGACCTTACACATAAAATATTGATGACAAGACTCTCAATGGACATCATAAAACCCCCTTTCTCCGAAAAACAAGTTTCATTATAAACCACCTTTACAACTATTGAAATTCATGTGAGAGGCTGTTAGAAACGATGGATCTCTTTACAAAAAGTGTTAAGTACTGTCCTTTGAGGATTTCATTTTCAACTAGCATTGTAGCACAATTCAGTATAAAAAGCCCTCTCCTACAAGAAGATAGAAAGGAGGCAGTTTACAAAAGACAAAAGGGTCTGTGCAAAACAAAAGATAAAAGTCACTAGTCCACTAACTCTTAAGATTTAATTAAGTGATCATAATAGTCAAACAGCTCATTTACTTTTGTATGTTCTACAAAATTTCTCCATCCAGAGTCTGAAAGAACGTTCCATACAGAATTGCTGATAAAAACATATTCACATTGGCAACCCATGGCTATGTTAAATTTTTATTTGGCCTACCTTTGGTCGCAAGTGCTCGTGGACCTTAAATGTTGCAACAGGGGCAGCCTCCATATTTACATCCCACAACTGCAATCATACGCACATCAAAACCCAACTCGTGAGAGCCTAAGATCTTCATCAAGTGTAGCTCACAAAAGCTAGCAACTGCTATATCTCAAATTTTTCCAAGTTCACACATGTCCATGTTAAATTGCATTGCCTTCTAATTCATGGTTGCTTTCAAGGTACAGCTGAGACATGATAGGCCTTGACTAAATATGGAAGATTGGCATACAGCAATAGTGCTTGGTGTAAATCTTTCCAATTTTTTGGAAGACATTAGCATGCCCCAGAATCAGACCAGATAGAGCTTGGAATGTCTTTGAAGGTGCAGGTCACCAAGGGTCGATGCACATTAAGTTATTAGAGAAGAAGGTACGAATAAGGAGGTGTTACTGCCACGTTTGTGGCATCCTATCTCAAGTTCTACTAATCAGCACATTTATGAAGGGCTGTACTAAAAACTGTCAATTGTCCTGGCAAGACTAGTGAAGAAAAGAGAAATGAGCAGGATGACCTTAATTTCAAGAAACAATAGCTTGCCTCAGCTAAAGCTTGGAATGTTTGTGAAGGTACAGGTCACACCAGTGTCGATAAGCACTAAGTAACAGGAAGGTTGTATATGAAGGTACAGGTCACCCCTGCACACTAAGTTAGTAGACAGGAAGATAAGCATAAGCAGGTGTTATTGCCAAGTTGGTGGCAAGCTATCATAGGTTCTACTAATTGGCCCATCTGTGAAGGGCTAAACTGGAAGCAAAAGAGCAATGGACAAGGTGACCTTAATTTCAGAAAACATTACCATGCCCCAGACAACGCACATAAAGGTATTAGACAAGAATAGGAGAAAGCATGTGTTCCTGTGAAGTTGGTGGCAGCCTATCACAAATTCTACAAATCGGCACATCTATGAAGGGCTAAAGCAGAAACTGTCACATATCCTGGCAAGACTAGTGAAGAACAAGAGAGCAATGGACAAGCTGAACTCAATTTCAGAAAACATTAGCGTGCTCCAGTCGATGGACAAGAAGATAAGAGTACGCAAGTGTTACTGCCAAGTTGGTGGCATTCTATCACAAGTTCTACTAATCGGCAAATCCGTGAAGGGCTAAAGCAAAAACTGTCGCATATTCTGGGCAAGACTAGTAAAGAAAAAGAGCTATGGGCAAGGTGACTGTATTACACTTGAGAGCTTTCCCATGAAGTTGTCAGGTGACCAAGTGCTACAGCTTTTACTCCTCATCCCAGTTATTTACAATTTGATGTACAAATGTACATTTTGTAAAATGTGGAAATGGCTAAGTCACTGGCTTGTGGTGACCTTTGTAAAAGAAATGTAAATAAAACAATTATTAAAGTTATTGAGCCTCTGAGTCACATGTTGAGCTTTGGTGTAGGGTATTGGGTCAATGATTAGGAGTGGCTAGACTGACCTCCTAAAAAGTAGGAGAGTTGGCTAGTCAACGGTGCACATGTCATATGCTCACTGGGACATTTGGTCCACTGAATGAGTGACACACGACAGGGTTGACCGGTCAAACTTGACACAGGCTAGGATTGTGGATGTGAGAGAGGCATTACTTATCATAATCTATGCAGCAAAGGTTGGGAGGAGACAAGGCAGCTAGCTCCACTGTGTTTCGTGCTTGTTGATGCTATGTACTTACTCTGAAGGCTGGAACAGCCTCCTGTAGCCCTTGTATAGGTGTCCAATCCTTCAAATTATCTCACATCTATGCCACAACATTGAACAATACACAGCAAATCACAAGTTATTAGGGTGATTTGAGGTCGAAATCACAGCTTTCAAGTTCCTAGCTCTGAGTGCTGGACCTACAGCCACATAACCAGGTTCTTGGGGCCTCAATCAGCCCGTTTTTCAGCAAGGTGCCCGATTTTCAGCTATACCTCAGCGGTAACTTGCAGCCTTCTACTAGCTCCAATCTTTGACAAATTTCCAGCCTTCTGTAGCCTCTTCTCAGCGATGGCCTTGATGGCTCTAATCTGAAAAGTTTTGCAGCCCTCTTCTCAACTCTTGGCTTTGATACCAAATGCCAGGCTCTCCCTGAACTACACTCATACACAAACCACAATAAAGCATGTATAAATAGATCTTAAACTCAAACTCACCTAGTGTACTTAGTTGAAGTGGGCTTTGAGAGTGAAAAACACTTATTTATCCCCATACTTAAAATGCCCAAGGAAACTAGAGCTTTTCGACACTATCGCCACAGGATTTGGAATGGGCAAAGAAGGAAAATCTTTGCTTTGGCTGTCTAGGGTGGCATAGGTGGAAGAAGTGTCCACGTAACCCTCCACAAACCACTTATAGCTTGCAGGTTGAGAGGGCTGATCCTATGAAGATTGAAGAACTTGAGCAAAGAACATCAAGGAGGTCCACAATTGATGAATGTGTCAGTGATTCAAAAGGTGGATTCGATTCCTTTGCCACAAATATCCAAAGTGGTACAATACGGGTATAAATTTCCTTGTACTACTTTAATCATTATGCATAGGCAACTGTGTAACAGAGATGTCTCGATTCTATTTGACAATGGGTCCTCACATAACATCATTAACTCCACTTTGATTAAACGGTTAAGAGTGAGCACGCAACCATCCTTGTACCAGTACAAATGGCTGATGGAAAGGGTGCAAAAGTGTGGGATGCCAGGGGTTGTGGGTATGCCTCTAACCGTTCAAAGCTATACTTAGGAGTTAGATTTTCAGATTACCCATTTGGCTCGTTTCAATGTGGTGCTTGGATCTGTTGGCATGTGGCTAGAAAACCTTACATCGCTTAGAATACTTAAGTATACGAGTTCTAGGTAGGATTCATTCCCTACATAGTGAGCATGATATGACTCCAAAACCTTTGATCACGACGATGCAACTACGTAAGGTTCGCTTGAAGTGTATGTATGTTTGTTTCTTGTATGATATGTCTATTTCTACTTGTCAATATGATGTATGTCAAGAACAAACTAACCTTACTAAGAACCTAGATCATCAAATTAGGGAGGAGTTTATGAATGTGTTCACAAATGAACTCCCATCTGTTTTACCCCCTAAAGAAATGTGGAACATAAGATTGGGTTGATTCTTGGATCATCTCATGTTAATAGACCAACTTATAAAATGAGTCTGAAAGAGGAGGACGTGCGAAGCATGATTGAGGACTATCTTGCCAAAGGGCAAGTAAGACGTAGCTTATCCCCTTTTGCCTTTCCGATCATTCTGGTAAAAACAAAAGATGGGTCTTGGAGGATGTGTGTGTGGATTATCGAGGTTTGAACAAGGTAACTGTTAAGCATCGATATTCTATGCCACGTATATATAATCCTTTTGGATGCCCTTCATGGTGCTCCAATGTTTAACAAAATTGACATGAAGAGTGGTTTCCACCAGGAGAGAGTTCGCAAAGAGGATGTGTACAAGACTGCCTTTTGAACTCGCTTTGGACACTATGAATTTCTAGTTATGCCCTTTGGATTGACTCACGCCCCTGCAACATTTATGACGTTAATGAACAATGTGCTTAGACCGTTTATGGGTATGTTTGTGGTTAACTTTGTTGATGACATACTTGTTTACAGTTGTGGTGATGTTGCGCATGTGAGTAACATCACCTTAGAACTGTGTTGTCAACTTTGAGGGAAAACATATTATTTGCTATTGATGAAAAAAAAGGGATTTATTTACAAAAACATTGCATATTTGGGTTTTATAGTGTTAGCGGATGGGATAAAATCAAATCCTCAGAAAGCTATTGTTCTTCTTGCTTGGTTTGTTCCTACACACAATAACAGACTTGACAACATTAAGAAACTTTCTTGGATTAGCTATGTTTTATTGTAAAGGTGTGAAGAACTATTCACACGTAGCTGCACCACTGACTTATATGTAACAGAAAAATAAGTGGAAAGAATGGACGAAGGTTTGGCAGCAAAGTTTCGATGTTCTGAAACAAGTTGTGGCTAACATTGTCACATTAAAAATTGTTGATCCTTAGAAGCCGTTCGTTGTGGAAACAGATGCACGTGACATCGCTATTGGGGCAGTTCTCATGCAAGAGGGTAGACCTGTGGCCTTTGAAGGCAAGAAGGTCAACCTTGCACGGATGTGTTACCCAACTCATGAGAACGAGTTGTATGCCATAGTCCACGCTTTGAAGGCTTGGAGGCATTATTTGTATGGTTTGTCAACCTTGATAGAATCCAATAGGCATTGTTGCCCCCAAACTGGACCACATTGTACCCGAAACATTCGGCAACCTACATAAATGAACTGCCCTTAATAAATGCTTTAATTTGATACCCATATTGCCCACACACACAAAAAAAAATTTCTTTCTTCAGAAACGCAGTGCAACTATGATATTTTATATTATATATATAGAGAGAGAGAGATCATAGATGCAGCATTTGTATTTTTTTCCGTTCAAAAAGAAAATTCCCAACAAATCGTGAATCGCAACCCCCTAGAGATTCGGGGGTCACGATTTGATTCACCGTTCGAATCGCGGACAGCGAATCATTGGTGCATCTATCTATGAGATACATATCTATATAGTATAAAACTATTTTAGAGAGAGAATGTGTGAGGTGCCGTAAAAAATGTCACGCTTTTGCCGGCAAAAATGTCACGCTTTGCCGGCAAAAAATGTCACCCATTTGCCAAAGGAAAAGTCAAATAGGTTTTAAAAAAATGGTAAAAAATCACAGCCTCCAAAAATATATAAACACTTTTTGTGGGTAAGTGCCCATTGCCCGTCATCGACCGGCACAAGCAACTAGTATATATATATATATATATATATATATATATATATATATATCATAGTACCTCGTGGTACCGCTGGTATGGTACCGCCGGTACCATATCAGTGGTACCGCCGGTACGGTACCGCCCTGGGATCCGCGGTACCAGGGCGGTACCATTTTTAATATTTTTTTTTATTTTTTAATATATTTTTAATAATTTTTTTTTGCATATTAACTACCAAAAAAGGACAAAAAAAAGTAAAAAAAGGGGGTTCTGGGTGTAAAAAAAGAGGGTACAGTACATGATGCAGGGGACTGTTGCAGTGGCACATGGGCACTGCGAGTGAGCAGACCGAGGGGCAGCAAAACCAGTAGCGAAGGCAGGGCAACGATGGCTGGAAAAAAATTGGGAGAGAAGAAGCGAGGGGGGCGGGTAGATTAGGTTTAAAAAAATTTCAAAAAATATTAAATATTAATTATATTAATATATTATGGTACCGCGGTACCATCATGGTACCGCGGTACCAGTACGGTCCCGCGGTACCGGGATCCGCGGTACCCAGTACCGCGGGACCTATGATATATATATACATATCTGTGTGTGTGTGTGTGTGTGTACGTTTATATATCGTTCTGAAACATGAGTGTTCTCGATAATGGAATGGAAAAAGCAAAATTGTTTTTCATTTTACAAAAAAGTTTTCATTGTTGGGAAAAAAAATTACAGTATGGCTAAAAGTGCTTAGGAACATCATAATCACTAGTTGTTGAATGACTAGCACGAGATCTTATCTACACTAGTGAGAAGGTTCCACGAAACTGCCAATTAGGGCTATTGGATCCCAAGAGGGTTTGTCCCGTACAACTTTGTCACTAGCTTGGTAAGCCTTAGATGTTAGTACAATAGTTTTTTCTCCTCATAGCATCCTGAACTTTATAAATTGAGCAGTAATGTCAGCACCAAGAGTGCCAACAAAATGGAAGGCATGCATGAGAAGTTCAAGATATATAATTAGAAGCTACGCTGATAAACCTTAATAAACAATATTTGAATGAATTATGAATGGAAGATGCCAATTCACTAAGAGACTACTAGTATGGAAAAAAGGAATAATGGTAAAACACTATTCTCATTATGTGTTTCAAAAACCTAGCCCTAAATTTTTGAACGTGCATTGCAACGCTAATATACAGTTGCACTAACGAATCAATGTCCGCGATTCAGACAGTGATCCGAATTGTGAACCCCCGATCGCTCGAGATTCGCAATTCCCAAAAAATTAGAAATTGGAAATACATTCAATATGGGTATCAACAGAAAGTGAATATATATAAAGGATTAAGAGTAAATGTGTTTCCGGTAGTCTCAGCCTACTTCCGACTTCAATTTAAGATATTATAGGTCCAATTCCAGTACATTTTAGGTCCAAGTCAGGGATGTGCGTCTGGGGGCTTTTGGCCATTTTTGTGCCCTAGTCCGGCGCCTAGGCACGGGGTCAGGCGCGTCTTTTTTTTTTTTAACAAAAAATACACTAATTTTTTTTTTTTTAAATGTGCACCCACCCCGGACGCACCCGGGCGTGCCTCCACGCCCGGGGTCCCCTACCTTAGGTCCAAGTATTAAGAGTGAATGTGTTTCCGGTAGTTTCAGCCTACTTTCAGGTTCAATTTCAGCATATTATAGGTCCAATTCTAGTACATTTCAGGTGAAAAAAATTTGTGAGAAGCAAAGAGAAAAAAAATTGAAATTCACTGAACCGAATTGCAAATCTGCAATTCGCGATTCGATGCATCTATGCTGTATATCATAGTTGCACAAAGTTTCGAAATACGATCGAAAGAACCTGATTAGGGTTTCCCAGAACGTGTCCAAAAACAAATTTAGGTTTTTTTTTTACATGATTGGCTTTTAGATTCTAATTAACATTTACTGATAGATATTCAATTTTAGCGTATAAAAGAATCTTTTTATTGTTTGAAATTAATTTTTTGTAGCTTTATAAAAAAATTGATTTTATAGAAATAAAAAGTAAAAATAAGGGTTCCAAATAGCGATTTGTTGTCTAGAACTTGGAATGCTCATTCTAGGTGGTGGATGCAGTATATCGTAATCAACTACATCAATGATGTGTGTGTCTATCATAGTCATCCCGCTGCAACAACGTTCCGGAATGCTACAAAAATTTGCTGATGTATTTTTGGATGGCTGCACTTTCCAACAATCTTGATTTTGTTTTAATTTTTTCTACTGGTCTTATTGAGGTGATCTAGCATCCTACGAGTATCTATTCAACAAGAGGGACATAGTGGGCACAATGTCAAGCACAGAAAGCGAGGGTGGAGCACGAAATTATTAGAATCTGATTCTTCGTAAACCCACATGATTTTTGATAAATGTATAGAATCAGTTGTAGGTGTAGTCGGATTCAGGTCCTATAATGTGCTAGACTATGTTCCTTATGCCTATAAGAATGCCAAGAATGTCTGTTGTGGCCGTTCCGACACGTACATAAAGTTACAAATGTGGTGCTCTCTTTTGGTGTTTTTTTAACCCTATTTGTGAAATGAGCTATAGGCATGAGATTGAGGTGTTGTGAGATGCTACACTGTGTTCCTTAATGCCTACAAAAATGCCAGTAAACTCATTGGCCCTTACGACATCATGTATGCCATGTTATGAATGTGATGCACAATTTTGGATTCTGTTTTAGCCCTAATTTGTGAATTGAGCTGTAGGGATCCAATTGACATGTTGTAAGATGCTAGACTATGTTTCTTGATGCCTATAAAAATGCCAAGAATGTCTGCTTTGGCCCTTACGGCATGGCACGTACGTCAAGTTATGAATGTGTCAATCTACTACTTAGTGCCAAAGGACTATCTATGTGTTTAGCTCTCAGAAAATCAATCTAAGAGGTTACGAATGTGATTAGGTGATGCTTATTGCAAAATATGCGCACTGGGAAAGTCAAAATACTCACATCAAACCAACAACCAAAATCTGCAAATCTTAGCCAGCAAACATTTGTTATGCTCACTACCAAAGTCAGGGTTTCAAGAGAGTCCTGATTATATAGACACACTAAATGTGGGTATGATACTGGACAAGATATAAAAACAGCACAGACCTTGAGGGTCATGTAGTCTCTGCTGAGAATATAGCGACCTCCTCGAGCAAACTTAATGTCTGATATAGAAGCAATAATTTCACTAAAAAAGGATCTTGAACCTGGTGCCTCCTGCTCCTCAAACCTTTGAAAGTGAAACAAAATGCGTACATAAGTATCTTGTTGATCGCAATCATAAAGGTGGATAACATCATAGAAGGAGTAAAGTCTTACAATTTTGAATGTTTGTCACAGAGAGCAGACTGCCGCATGTCTATTAGTCGCACTGTGCCTTTTGAACTACAGTAAGCTAGAATATTGCAATGAGAAGGATGAAATTCAGCCGCTGTTATAACCTCTGGACACAAAAAGTACAAAGTAACAGTTCCAAAAGTCATGAGATTGCTTTTCAAGTTCTGAGCATAATCTAAAACAGATTATGAATGGAGAAAAAAATGAAATGCTTCACTCGATAGAGCAGTGACTGTATATCGCACAATCAACATGAAAGAGTGAAAACTTGACAAAACTGAATTGTAGGTTGTAACAGATTCCTGAAGGTGAAACTCCTCATGGTCTTGGAGAGAAACTAGATATAAAAACTTATTGAGACAACTAAGCTCTGGCTGACAAATACATGTGAATGGCCTGATTATGATGCAACTATTTCCAGAATTCAACAAGTTTGAGCAGAAAAGAAGCTGAAAACCAGCAAAAAGAAACTTACCAGTGAGGTCTTCCATGTTCACAGGTTTAATATCAACAATGTTGAAACTCTGATCACTGACCTCCAAATTCCAAAGGTTAATCCTCAAGTCATCAGCAGATATGAACGTCTCACAATCACTGTCACATGCGAAACAGCTCAACGTCAGGGACACATTAAAACAGAGATTTCTAAATAAACCTCAGCAACAACCAATGGTCCATCCCCAAACTAGGATTAGTATTGAGGCTACTATAAAGAACTCAGGAATTTTCTACAGAGAACCCAAGAACACAACAACTCAGTAGCTAGCCAATGAACGTCTCTACCTCCTATTTACAACACCCTAATCCTAAACCTTAACATGAAACTTGATTGCTAAATGCATAAGCACCCAAAAGTAGTGCGCAATAGGAAATTACTTCCTAAAAACATCTCTCCCAATAATGCATACCAATGGCAACATACACTATTAAAATTCTGCATATCTCAGTAAACAGTAAACTTGTACAATTGGACTATATCTAATATTGAGATTTTGCAAAAAATGGAGATATTCATGCTAGAAGAGGCGTAGGAAAAGAAAAACAAAAAGAAAACGTTCATAACAAAAGCAAAAAACCTTGCCTATTTGTAGAGATAGAGTTGATGTGATAGGCATGGGCATTTGCGTAAACTCTCCTGCACCTTGCAAAGAGTACAGACTCGGTGCTATAAACCTGAGCACAACTAACACCCACTTATGAGTAGGAAAAAATTTGCATGCCAAGGACCAAGGTCATCCATGTAATCCAGAGTCAATACCCTTATTCAACTGAAATAAGCTGTCAACAAAACTAATTGACAATGTGATGATACTCTATGTCTATTAGAGTGATCAGTGTTTATGAGGAAAGAAGTGATGCATCTAGATTCCAGGTTAAAAATTCGATAGTTCTGCTCATTTATGAAATTTTTCATTCACGAAAGATATTCTGCATAAACAGTCAAAGCTGTCTATAAATATCAGAACAACACTTAGATGTGAGACTGCACAAGAAGTAAAACTGACCGTTGGTAATCGCAAAGAAGGAATACCACCAGGAGGGATGGTAAGTTCATGTGAACTGCTGGGTTGTCTACCCAAGCCTGAACTTTTTAAAGAGTAAGATCTTGGACTGTGCACAGGACTGCCCAAATTCCCATTACCAACAGGCGTTGCAGGATCTATATTAAGGTCTTTTACCTTCTTTACTTTCTTCTCTACCACCTGTTACCATATGAGCAAATCTAAGGAAAACCAGGAGAGCACATTTTTATCAATCTTATGCTGCAAATTACATTAACTCTCCATGAATGGATGAAACTGTGCAGTATATTTAAGCTTCTGCAAGTCTTGCAACTGCAAAAGAGCCAATACCAGCGCAACCAGCTCTGGTCAGAGACCATTGTTACTCCAAGCAAGGAAAGATTGAGAGCTACAAGTACATGCTAATAACTCAAATTTCCCGCCTAAATTTTTATTAATGTTGAAGTACAGATTCACATGGTAGAATTGCAATTCTTTTTTGATAACCAAAAAAAGGTCAGTTCTGGAACATTTAAATGTTGATTATGATTCATGTGAGTTGCACTAATCATTTGCTTTCAAGTATGTTTTATCAAAGTGCTTCATCTATCCCGAGCATAGCAAATTACAGTCTAATGTTTATAGTTCTCTTGTTGGGTGCCATGTGCTGCCGAGTGGAGAAATTTCTAAAAGATCATTATACAAGGCAACAGGAAGAAATGGTCAGTCAGAAACAAGCTAAGAGGATGATAACTATATAGCAGCTACTGATGTTTAAATTTATGCTGATCTAAGCAAACACTTCTTATAGTAAACTAGACAATATGTCTGATTATGACTCACAAAATGAAAAAGGCTTCCTTATCAAAAACACAGACAAAAAAAGACTATTTTGGTTTAACAGCCCATTACCCGCTTGAATGATCCTAAGTACTACCAATACATCAGAATATTTCAAAGAAAGAGCAATCCTCCATTGAAGTATATGTCCGTGGCCAATTAACTGCATAGAGTTTCATTGCGTAATCCATTTCAGATTCAGAGCCTGCAGATCAGTTTTTTATTGGACTAAGATATTGATCTTTCAACTGGAACTAGTTTTTACCAAAGGATCGCCCTCCACCCTTGTGCATCAGTAAACTGCAAGGTGTATGCATGTGAAGTTTGTTGATAGGCTCAGCGATACAATAGATAGATACATGTTGATTTTGATAAAGAAAGAATGAGACCCAAGCAAGGTCAGATGTATGTTAATATTTTCATATTTAAGTGAGCCAGTTAGCTAGTTACCATATCTTCAAATTAGATGTCAACAACCATGTCATAGTTGGAGCGAAACGCATTTCAAAATGCGAAACGTGATGGAAAAAAAAAACTACTTTTTTTTTCTTCGAAAAATAGCTTATGGCTGAAATTTTTTTAGGGGAGCAATGGCCAAACCAACGTTTTGCCTCCCAGAAGTGCAGTAGATAGGGCACAAACAGATCTTATTTTCAGTAGCTATTTGGTTGTTATTTGCTCTGGGTCTCAGTAAAAGTTAATGCTACAGTTTGGGCTATCAACTCTATGGATGATGATCACTTTTGCAATCATTTCACTAGAGATGTGAGTGCAATGTGGATACAGTTGGGGGCATAAATATTGGGCCCTTATTGGCGCGCATTTGGACCCCCATTTTTATCTACGGGGGGGGGGGGGGGGGTCCAGGGGGGGCAGGCGACAGCCACCTAGGCCCCCCGAAGCAAAAAGCGAGGTACAATAACTCTACAGTTCTCTGTCTCTATCCCACTGAAATCATATGTGATTGTAAAGAACAAGCTAGAGCATTAATCAGCATGGTTCGTTGTGGTTTTTGTTCAGTTTGTTGTGATCTGAGAGAGAGAGAGAGAGAGAGAGAGAGAAAGAAAGCTTTATTAACGTCTTTTCCATGCCAAAAGGCGTATAAGACGAGAAGGAGTACAACATAGGAAATGGAACTCGGACGGAACAATGTCGTCAACAGAAAACTAAAGTAAAACTGCCGTAAACACTGTTAACTGGGAAATACTATTTAAATCCTATGACGAGGCAACATAGTTTAGGAAACATGGTATTATGACCATTTACAGATCAACGAAACCCTCCTCATTTCTCTAACTTTACTTCTACCTCTACTCTCTCTATTCCTTTTTTAATTTCCACGAAGTGCATTGTCCCGTCTTTGTAGATGAGACGTTTGCCCATGTCTTTCGCTCGTTGACGAGCTTTCTCCCGTTCTTCCACCTGTACGTAGGTTAGGTCTTCATCCATGAAAATCTGAGTACCCTTTAATGTGGCTCGCTGACGGAGTGCCTCTCGCCTATGTGTTGCTGATGAGAAGCGGATTTCAAGGGTTTCCACATCCTTTTTGGTACGCTAGGCCTTGTCCAAGCTGGTATCATGATGGTGGAGTGTATCCGTTAAAAATTTCTTAGCTTCGTTGATAGCGTCTTGCGTGTCCGGAAGTCCTCGTACACGAACATTTAAGGCTTTTTGTTCCCGTAATCGAGATTTGTTGAAAGTAGCTTATATGAGTGAAACGGGAGCTATGTTACCTTTGAGAACATCGGCCCATGTTTTCGTGTGTTGTTGGGGCTGATCCTGGGTGTCCTCTTCGACATCCTGGATGGATGTAATGGTGGCAGTTTGGATGTCGATTTCCTTTCGAATATCTGCCAAAAATTTGTCTATGCTCTGGATATGGGGTACCTCGGTGGAGTCACGGTATTGAATAATGTTGGTGATCTGTTGCTCCTGTGTGACGATTTTCGCTTGTAGTTTCGCAATGTGTTTCTCAAGTCGAGCCACTGTTCTTAAAAGAAATTGTATTTCTTGAAAAAATGTCAAGCCGTTTTCCCATCCTGGAGTCCCTGGAACAGGTGTCTGGGTTGTTAGAGATGCGTAAGCATTGGGGTGGGGAGTGAGGGAAAAGGGATCTACTTGTCCCAGTGCAAGTACGGTAGCAGGCGGTGTAGCAGAGAGAGAGAGAGAGAGAGAGAGAGAGAGAGAGAGAGAGAGAGAGAGAGAGAGAGAGAGAGAGAGAGAGAGAGAGAGAGAGAGAAAGAAAGAAAGATTTTATTAATATCCTTGAATACCCTAAGGTACATAGGACTAAGAAAAGGTACATGTCAAGTGTGCACATAGGAGCTTAAAGCTCAATCATCTATAAAACTAAATAACTGCAAATACAATGCATAAAGACAGCTGGCCCAATCAGGATCCAATAGCCTAGAATCATATATCACGATGCCCATCAGCATGAAAGAAATGGTGGATGGTATGCTGTGAAGGTGTGATTAGATGTGCCCTGGACCTCTGTCGCCGGATAGGCCGTCGGTGTCGTCTCTGCTGCCGTGGCGCTCTGGGCTGTGATCTAATAACTGACTGTCTCTCTAGCCGTCGACATGGTCTCTGATGCCGGTGTACGAAGGAGTCCGGAATCTCAGCCTCCCCATCTGAGTCACTGCCTATGGGTACCTCGGATCTCTGTCTCCGACGGGATATGCACTCATCAATGCTCAGCTGTGTCAGGGAATGTGTACCATCTAGTCTCCTCCTCCTCAGGTCTGACATCTCTCGGATCATCAGTGCGACACATCTAGGGTCCTCATAAGATATCAAGGTAGAAAGTGTAATTGGGTGCTCTTTGAACAAGCAGTAGTACCGCCCCCGTATCTCATAGTAGGCTGGACATCTGAAGAGGAAATGTGACTCGTCCTCAGTCTCATGCATAACACACATGCTACAAAGCCAGTCCTCTCGTGGGGTGCCACTGTATCTGCCAGTCTCAATAGCCAGCTGATGTGAAGAAACCCGAAACTGACCCATCGCTATCCGCAGACTATGTGATATACTCCTCAGCAAGTAACCAGATACTGTGGGGCAGCCAGCCGGATCAAGAGATAGAAAGTGTGTACGATAAAACTCACTCTTGGTCCCCAATGGACCCTACCAAGTGATATGAAGATATGATCTGTAAAGGAGGCCTCTGATGTACTGGTGGGTGCCCGTAGGTAGATCACTGATCTGGATACCCAATGTGGAGAGGAGACGGCAAGCCTGGGAGTACCATGAGAAAAGGTGTCCCTCTGAGTGTAGGCGCCGGGATGAAGATAAAGCTGCAACTACATAATGTGTACCCCCGTCTTGAAGATCCTCTAACCTCTGTATGAATGTCACAATATGGAATAAGGCCTCAATCTGAATGGGGGGGACCGCAAACTCCGCAAAGATAATCTGGTGTGGTACTGAGGGCTTAGCCCGTATCATCCGGGAGAGCAAACGAATCTGGAGCCGGGAGATATATGTCCAATCAGTAGCTGTCAGACCAGTACTCCATGTCTCGGAAGCATACATAGTTGAGGGCACAACCATAGTGTCAAAGAGCCGACACTTACTAGTCGCATCTCTGATGTGTGAGCTGAAACATAGTCTCTCCAAATCTACCAGTGAGGCATAGCCCTTCCGTACCCGGGAAATAGCTGCGTGTCTCATGCTGAACGTAGGCCCCGAGAATAGTACTCCTAGATATGTATAGGAATTAACAACCTCTAGGGGATGACCATCCCATAGAAGCTCCTGCCGCATCATGAAAGACCTAGAGGTGTTGAGCACCATAACCTTAGTCTTGGCCACATTCACCGACAAACCCCACCGTGTGCAGAAAGAAAAAAGAGCATCTAAGTGTCGCTGCAAACCCTCTCTCGTCCGTGAAAGCAAAACCACATCATCAGCATAAAGGAGAATAGCAATAATGAGGTCGCCCAATGTACAACCCTCCCCTCCATCACTTTGTATAACATGCTCTAGCTCGTCAATGTAAAGACCAAAAAGTGTAGGAGAGAGTGGACATCCCTGTTTAACAACAATAGTACTGACCACCTCCGGTGAAATAACTCCTGATAGTCGGACCCTGCCAATAACTCGCCTGTACAATGCTACTATCGCCTGTATAGTATCCTCCTGAAAGCCCCGATCATGAAGTCTCTGTATCAATAGATGCCTAGGCACAGAATCAAATGCGGAAATCCACAAAGCAGCAGTATACACGCTCCCTCTTGGCCTTAGCCTCCTCAATGATGGACCTCAAAGTAAAGATATGATCCGATGTAGTATATCCCGGTCTGAAACCCGCCTGTCCAATGGCATGGAGTGATCTAGCATCCATCTCTGTACTGATCTCTGACTGTAGGATAGAACCATATACTTTGGCGAAGAGGTGATTGATCATAATGGTGCGGTAGTTGTCAGCTTTCATGGGGTCCCCGCCTTTGTGGATAGGGTGAATGAGGTTTGTCGACGATGGAGAGGGAAAGGTCTGGACAAGAAAGAGGGACTGCTCCTCTAAAGTATGCTCATGTGGGAAATAGGTAAGGAGATCGGAGAGGGCTTCTCTGTATAGTGGTGTGTGATGTGAAGTGTAGCGGTAGGTGGGTTTAGCTGTAGGGGTAGAAGAGAAAATAGGTGTGATGTGGAGATGACCGACAGAGAGTGAGAAATATGAATGATCAGAAAGAGTGGTGCGGTGTACAGAGAAGGATGAAATGAAGTGAAGGAGAAACGGTGAACCCATGAAATAGTCGACGACGCTATGTCCTCCACTATGTGGGAAGCAAGTGTAGTCACCAGAGCCTGGCAGTTGAAGAAGGCCATTATAAATGGCCAGTCCATGAGCCTCACCCAACTGAAGCATCTGCTCCCCATATGATGTGACTGGACCTGCTGCATCCGCCGATCGCCGTATAAGACCAAGATCATCCCAATCAAGTGCATGTATCCGCTGTGGGTCATCTGCTGCTCTGTGAAATTCCGTTTGCCTAGGCCCAGTCCTGGCATTGAAGTCCCCCGCTAGAAGAATATATCCTCAATCCTCATATCTGATAATGTCCGATGAAATATCCATGAAAGGTGACTCCTCCTCTGAGGTGAAAGCTGATGTCTCTGGAGGGAAATAACAAATAGCCAAGAATATGTCACGATCTAACTCCATCAACCTGTGGTCCAACCTGATCCAGATATAGCGAGCCTGCTCGTCAGTGTATAGTAGCTCGACCCATGGCTGGAGAGAGTCTCGAAATAAGCAAGCAACACCACCTGAACCGCGACTAGTCAGTGCCCTCGTCTTCCCTCTGCAAGTAGAAAGCCAGCAAAATCCCTCAATGCAAGGAAGTCCTCTCTCAGGACTCTCATGTGTCTCCGTAAGTATAAGGATATCCCCTGTAGTACAAAAATCTCTAAAGTCTCCTGCTGTAGCTGAAGAATGGATACCATTGCAGTTCCATAAACTTAACCGCAATGCTTTTGTGAGGGCCCCCGAACCGCTCCTAAGTCCGGGGGGCCCAAATCCCTATGCCTTAGATTTTTGGGGGTCAATGTATCGGGCCTTACCATCCCGATAGATCACCCTTTTTCCCAGTGCTTTGGCTTCGCTGAAAACCTTCCTCCTTTCGGCAACTTGCATAGGTGTGAGATTATCGTCCATGAAGACAAGGGTACCTCTCAGCCTAGCTCATAGCCTAAGGACAGCTTGCCGCTCCTCTATTCCCGTGAACCGTATGATGAGTGTAGTTGGATCTCTTTTAGTTCTCAACGCTTTTTCCATTCCGTTGTGATGGTGGGAAAGTGTATCCGTGAGGAAACTGGATGCTTCGGTAATTGGAGCCTTAGTATCTTCAATTCCTCGCACCCGCACATTCAGAGATTTATACTTCCGCATTTCTTCTTCGGATATGGTGGCTGAGATGACGCTATTGAAAGTGTGTACCTTCTTTACCGTCTTCTTTGAATAGAGAGGCCCATGTTTTGGTTTCCGCCTTATGTTGCTCAATCCGTTTCTCCAATTCTTGGATCTTTGTGGTGCTGCCTGGTTCTTCTTTTCTGCTCAAGGTCTCTTCCAAAGATATGATCCGGGCCATCATAGTTTGCTTCTCGATTGCCATAGCTTGTATTGTGGTTTTCAATTGACCCATTTCCATCCTTAGGTAGCTAGATTCCAGTGTAATCTGTTCCATGCAAGAGAGAGAGAGAGAGAGAGAAGAAGAAGAAGAAGAAGAAGAAGCTTTATTAATGTCTTTTCCGTGCCAAAAGGCATATAAGACAGATAAAAGTACATGTCAAGTATGTGGTAACTGTGGGAGCGTATATAAACATCTCCAAAAGGTATGCATAAAAAAGAACAACGTAACTATATAGTATATACTACAGACTGAAGTCAATAAGTAGGAGCATATGAAAACTAATGTAAAGCATATCATCCTGCACTGCTGCTGAAAAAGGATTTGATACGAGCTGTAACATGAGATAGTATTGGTCGTCGTTGGCGTCGTCTAGGAGGACGGAAGATGCGTGTCCTCATGATAAGACGAGTAATGCGAGCTACAGCGTGAGTATGAGTGGTGCACTGTCTAGCCGATATCATGTCCAGTGATACGAATCCAGATGTAACATGAATGCTCATCATGTCTAATAAACTCAATCATCTGATGAAGGGACTCTCTGTAAAGACAAGCCACCCCTCCAAAACCTCGGCCACTAGCTGATCTAGTCTCTGATCTGTATACTGAATCCCATCTATATCCGAGGAAAGTGGGTAGTCCGCGCTCCTGACTCTCACGAGTCTCCATGAAAAACAGTAGGTCTCATCCAGTAATGAGTTTATAAGTATTAGCATCTTCTGGTAAGTCTAAGATGACACAATCGATTACATATTTGCTTTGGAGGAGGAATGGATGTCGTCGCAGTTCCATACTCCAATCTGGAGATGGTGTGGATGGGGCCCCGGGGTGCTCCCAAGCCCGGGGACCCCAAAACCCTAGCGCTGGGAGCTACTAGGGGTGCCAGCAATAAATCGTACCTATCCATCTCGGTAGATAGCTCGTCTGCCAGATTCGGGCCTCTTGGAAGGCCTTACGCCGCTCCTCAACCTGGATGTAAGTAAGATCATCGTCCTTATATGGTAGTGCCTCTTAGTTTGGCTCTGCAGCGCAAAGCCTCTCTATGACTGGTCAGTGAGGTGAAGCGAATGATCAGTGTGGCCGCGTTTTTAGTAGTCCTCCAAGTTGTATCCAGTCCATCTGTCACATGTCCTAGGGTAGTATCAAGAAACCGCTGGGCCTCAGCAATGGCATCCTGTGTGTCTAGTATCCCGCGGACGGACCCTGATATTATGGGCCTTTTGTTCTCTTTATCGTTCTTCCGAAATAGTGGCCGAAATGACCGAGGAGATGGGAGCGCTGGGTTTGATGCCTTTCTTCAATATCGATGCCCAGGAAAGAGTTTCCTCTTTGTGCTGCTCAATCTTGGCTCTAGTTCTCGTATCCTGATGGTAGTGGATTCCAAGGCTGCAACCTGTTTAGCGCTGATGGTTTGCTCCAATAAGGCAACTTGGACTGCAACAAATTCTTGTCTTCGATTAAGAAGACCACTAATCCCTCTGTAGCTGTGAGAGTTCTTTCTTCATAATCTGGAAATCCGCTTTAAACTGATCTACCTCCCAAGACGAGAAAAGTTCAATTGATTTGGAGGGAGTGTAGGGGATGGGTACTGTGGAAGGGGGTATTGCGGTTGCTTGGCTGATTGGAATAGGCAGATCTGCGTGGGTGGATTTCAGAGAAGAAGAAGACGTGGCATGTGGGGACAGGCAGATGGCAGGTACAGAAGGCGGCAGACAGGAGGCAGGCAGGCTGGAGGGGAAGCCAGGAGGTACAGCAGGCAGCACTGCCTTTTCTTCAGGCAGCAGCGCTACAGTAGGACAAGTGGGGGGTAGCGCTACAGTAGGACAAGTGTGGGGTAGCGCTACAGTAGAACGAGTGGGGGGGGGGGGCTTTTCTTGGCAGGCAGCGCTGCTGGTAGAGAGAGAGAGAGAGAGAGAGAGAGAGAGAGAGAGAGAGAGAGAATCCTATTATGAACATGTTGGGGCATTCTCATTTTTTTATAATACCCATGTTGCCCAAAAAAAAAAAATTAAAAAAAAAACACGTTTCTGAGCGCTTCTACTTAGAACCCGAACCGCGTTTCTGGACCGCATTTCGGAATCAGAGTGCAACTATGAGCCATGTATTGATATGGTACTAAATGACAAATATAAATGGATCTTTAAACCTTTGGAGGTCTATACCAAACAGTCAGAACAGCGCCCTAAGAATCTGAAGGAAGCAGAGAAAATAACAACTATACTCTACAGACAAGTGATTGGAGGCCTAGCGTAAGCTATGATAAATGCAAAACTGAACTAGTCTTCTCGATAAGTATATCAAGTCAAAACTCCAGCAATCCAAAGCCTGAGCATTGAAAAGCAATCAGAAGAGTTCTGAGATATGAGAAATAAACTATTGATTATCAACTCGACTTCAGATCAAAGACGACCTTCTGATGGGAACTAGTAATTCAGACTGGGGAGGGGATTCAGATACAAGAAAATTGAGAAAAGGATATGTTGTATGCTGGAAAAATCATTGATAAGTTGAAACACTAAGAAACAAGCTATAGTAGCTCTGTCAACCACACAGGCAGAGTCACAAAAGCTGCAAAAAATGTGCAGGGGTAACCTTACCAGGAAATTTCAGGATCAAAACCATATTAAAACAAGATACCATTTTAGTAGACAGATGGTCACAAAAAGGATGATACAGTTAGAGCACTGTGCATCTGAGCATATATAATCAGACCTGCTAATAAAGAGTGTAAAAAAAGAAAAACAAACTACTTGTTTATGAAAACTTTGAGAATACGAAAGTTTGAGGCCAGCAACAGAGTGGGAGTGTTAAAGAAATTAGTTCAAACCTCAAACTGAACTTACATGACTTAGCAGAAGTTAAAAAGAGAGAATAAGACCCAAGAAAGGTCAAATGCTAGTTATTTGAAAACCTTTCAGTTAATTAAGATTCATAATTGAGTGAAAGTTGTTTAAGTTAGTTAGTTAAAAAACCTTTTCGTTTTTTTCATAAGAATTGTTAAGAACAAATCCTCTAATCAGTTATACCACCAATGTACTCTCCTCTACTTTTCCAAGAGAGCTTTTGCTCTTTGTTCAAGAATCTATAAAGTGTCTACTTCTCTGTTTGTAAGGAAATAGAATGCATACTAATCAGTTGGTTTCAATTATATGTGCTGATGAACTAGATGCTAGTAAATGTGCAAAAGCTGAGGTCTAAGGAGGGTTTAATCCAAGAATACACTCCAATTAGACTTTCCTTGAGGTGAGATTTGGGACACGTGTGTGTGCGTGCGTGTGTGTGTGCATGCGTGCATTCATGTGTGTGTGAGAGAGGGATTCAAGACTTGAGAAGAGAGAGTGAGGGAGAGATAGGAAATGAAAAACTAGCAATTGAGCAGGCAGCATTGCAATTAGAAAAGGCTTTACGTCAATCATAAAGAAGATTGAATAGGAGTGCAGTGTGTTAGAGTGAAATGCTACAACTGGCTATAAACAAAGTCAATTTTAAGACATCATCCAAAAGTCAAAAAATTATCAAAAACTCACCTCCGTAAAGGGTTACAAAAATCTCATGCCCTTGATATCACCAAAAAAATATATAACATAAGTTGTCCTATTCAAAGAATTGCCAACATCTAAATTACCTTCCATAGCTTGATAGTTTTGTCATTTGTAGAAAGTAATGATTGTGCTCCATTTGTTGTGTGACACCATCTGATCTTGTTGATCTTCTCTTCTATCTCCAAACTCTTCAAGTAATCAAACTGGGGTACAAAATAAAACATTTCAAAATCATACATCTAAATCATTCATAAACTAGAAAAAGAGAAACAAAAAGAGAGAACCCACTACTACAAGCCAAGGTCTTTATTCAATTGAATAGCTTGATGTATTTATTGCAGTAAGAGATAGCTTAATGTATTTATTGCAGTAAGTTTCACAATGTTTGTTCATTGAGAAGATTTCTTATCATGCAAAGCTTTTCTGCGATAAACCAAACATCAAAATCGTCCACACAACGAACAATATAACTTCAAGTGTGTAGTCCACATCACACGACATAACAAAAAAGCCCATCTACCTTGTTCATGCTTGTTTAGTGATGCCCAGGATTACATGCTATTTAGGAAGAGTAATGGGGGTTCAAACCCCATTGTAAATTCAGCTCATAGACAACTTACTTAGTGATAGCATGGGCCCTTGTCTGAATTACAGGATTTTATTTTCTTGTTTGAATACATCCAGACAGTGAGTACAGCAATTTTGAAGAACGAAATTTCGTGGACAAGTTCCATTGAAATGGATGGCACTCTTCTTCCGGCTTTGCCACATAGCTTGCTTGTCACTATCAGGCATACCTGAAACATTTTCTTTGGAGCTCGTCCTTTGTTTGTAGAGACCTGCAACCTGCAACCTGCAACACGATGCTACGATTAAAGCCTGATTACACCTGCAATGCAACTACGTACAATTGAAGGCCTGAACGTGATTCGTTCCACGGTAGACCAGTACGTTTGAAGCCTGATACGCGACTGACAGGTGCTAGCCATTATGTCCCCTATCCTACAATGTGAAGTGGGCCGCAGTTGTCCTGATTCCTGAAGCTGAAGCTGAAGCTGATGTCCTGCTGAAAAGTGAACCTGCAAACATGTGTGTGTGTGTGTGTGTGTGTGTGTGTGTGTGAACATGTGTCTTTGAATGTGTGACATTGTGAATATGTGTGTGTGCATGCGAAATTGTTTGTGTGACATGTATGTGTGTGAGAGAGACTGTTTAAAAGTTAAAATTTAGTACTAAGTCAAATATTTTGTTATTTTCACTCATCCTACAATTCTATTGGACCCTTAAACCCTAAAGTTGTTGCCAATCATGAATAGTCACTCATAATCCATTGGGCCTTGGCAGTTGTAAGATTCATTGGAACCATCCACATCACAAGCACAAACCCTTCTATCTACTCATCAACATACTATTACACCCACTGGTCCCTCGCCCAATGGCACCAATCTTTCTCATGTAGACACGAGTACCATGAGACCTCTAGTACGAGGTAGGGAAATGCATGTGACAGCTTTCCAACAAAAAAACAAGTAGCTACTAATGCACTATAAGGTGCTTTTACATGTGCAACCTTTCCTTTCAACTAGCTCAAACCCATGAATGCAGGGCTATGATGAGAGCAATTTCTAAGATTGAATCTAAGTGAGAAGGCCCTAGCGTGGAGCTATTGAGGATGAGTGACCTCATTGTTGAGCAAAATTCTTTGGAGAATGAGCTTCGACTTTTTGAAAAAGGCATGATCAAAGATATATTTTTAGATAGGTACTATGGAAAGATGGTATTTTTGAGTCGCTTATCATCCATTTTGTATTCAAAGTTTCGATGTTTGTCAAAAGCTTTCCTAAAATCCATGAAGCAACAACTCTCTCTCTCTCTCTCTCTCTCTCTCTCTCTCTCTCTCTCTCTTAATGAAGTGAGTCCAGTAATAGGCGACAGCTGGGGGTTAAACCCGCCTATTACTGGCTCACTTCATTGAGCTTGACATAGTAGGGTTCCCAGTTTTACCACACTATTTGGATTCGGGATTGTCACACAGCCTCAGATTTACATTGGGATAGCTCCGCGTATCATCACATCAGTTAGCTATTGAGACTGGGAGATTCCAGGGTACCCCGAGAGAGGAGCGGATTTGTCAGTTTTGTTCCCTCGATGAGGTGGAGTCAGAGGAGCACTTTATCTTTAGGTGCCCGGTGTATTACGAGATCAGAGGGAGATATAGTTACAAGCTAAGATTCACTAGCTATGCTAGAAAGCAGGACTTAAGCTAGAAAGCAGGAAGAGAATGCTTTAGGAGGCTAAAAGAGGAGCAATCATCATCAACTGAATAAAGGAATACAATGCTGCCCTACTTATACCCTCTCCCTGAATCAAATGGAGGATTCAAAAAAGGGAAGGAAAAGGATTTGGAGGGAAAATAGTGCGCCCTCCCAATAGGAGGACCCCCACTCCAAATCAATGTGACCAAGTCCTAAAAATATAACCAAATAGGACCCAAGGCCAGTATATGAATAAAAAGGGCCCTTAGGCCTGCTTATGCATAATAACAATAAAAGAATGGACGCGGCGAATGTAATGAGCCAAGTCCATAACTGATATCACTGTCTGTTTCGTGATTCGCCTGTCACCCTACGATCCCTCCTAGCCTATGAGGACTCTCGATGCGCCGCTCTCATGATACGAGAGATGTTTATTCTACGACAGGGCCTATGTCGGACAACCCAACGGAGTCATATTTCCCAGCCGCAGATCACTTCTTTCTTCTCAGGCCGCAGGCCGCCGCAGCAGGCGGTTTCACCCAAGAGAAGAGGACGAGACTTAGTATCTGATGAGGATGATGGAGACCTACATGCCCACAGAGATCAGAGACAGTGTTCCACTCATACTCATGTTGTTGCACGAGTTACCCGACTTATCATGAGGAGACCTCATCTTCCTAGACGACGTCATCGACCACCAGCAGTCCTTCATGCTGCATCCCATATTACATCCTTTTATAGCATCAACGACACAGGGTTGGATGATAGTGTCATATCGTATTCATGACAGTTAGCAGTATATATGCTCCCAGATGTTTCATATATCATCGCATCCTTTTCAGTTTCAGCTTTCAGTTTCAGATCATAACAGTTAGTTTTGTATTTCTGTTATAATCTTGGAGACATTTCATACGCTCCTACGGTTACCACATACTTGACATGTACATTTACTAGTCTTATATGCCTTTTGGCATGGAAAAGACATTAATAAAGCTTTCTTTCTTTCTTTCTCTCTCTTTGTGGCTGGTTACTGACTTCCATCGCTGCATTGGCGCCTTCCTCCATCGCTAATTGGGGCTATTGCTTGCAAATAATCATGGCTAAAAAAAAAGGGTGGTGCACCTGCCTCTCAGCCAACCTATTTGTCTTCCATTGATTCCACCTTGACACTCCAACTATTTCTAGCATGGCTTCATCTTCCTCATGTTACGAGCTCGTAACCAGTGCCGAACCCTAGAGAACACAGATAGGTCAGATACCACAGTCAGGGTCGTGTCCAGCGTACATGACCAACAGGGCAAGACAGTGTGAGTAGTGTGCCCCAGCACGGTCCATAGCCATGGCGGGCCTAACACAGCCTAGGGACCCTGTCAGCAGGATAGGGCCCCGAGTTGGGTCCCGACGTGCAGTCGGCCACGTCAGTGCCACGTGGCCGACACTTGGCAGTAGCATGCTATCAGTCCTCACACTGGGCTAGGAGGGGCTTACTCTATATCAGGGAGTAGGCAAGGTTGGGTGGATCAGTTAGTGTTTGCCCTACTGTGGTGTTAGGATCTATTACACTGGTATCAGAGCCATCTCCTTCTTTGGGAGCTCAGTTTCAGCAGGGGAGAAATCCATCAGAGTGCATAGCAACTATGGTGAATATGCAAAGATAGATAGAGCAGGGTCAGCGCTGGAGAACCAGCTATCTATGGTGGAAATCTCCGTAGGATTACTTGTTTTTACAGTAAAATTTGGATCAGCTTTCTAGGCCAGGTCCAGCGCTGCCAATCAGGGTTTAAACTTCGATTTTGGAGTGGAAATTCCGGATTTTGGAGCGTTTTCAAGTCAGGAAGTTTGATGCAGACCAGCGCTGTCAGAGCAGCCTCCTTCCTTGAGTTTTGAGTGGAAATCAGTGACAAATTAAGCAAGATTTGAAGCGGATTTCTACAGCAGGTCCAGCGCTGGACAGTAGGGGACAAATTTTAGAATTTATCCTTGTATTTCAAAGGTTTTCTAGAAGTCTGAGCTTCAGACTTGCTTGTCACAGACCAGCGACCTACCAGCTGAGGTCAAATCAGAGATTCAAGCGGATTTTTGAGTCTAAATTTGGACAAATCAGGCCAGACAGGTTGTTGTCCAATCAGCGAGGGCAGGGACTTCAAAATTCCGGATTTCTTTTTGTATTTTTCCGTTTTTTACTCGGTTTGTTGGAGCCCCACATCTGAAATCAGATCAACGAGCTACTTCACTCAAGAACCGGGAAATTTGGATGCCATTTTGAAGCTTCAAGCTGGGATTTTCCGGGACAGCAGGTCTGAAATCGTGGGTAAAAGAGCTGAGAGGGTTCTTCTTCGTAATTTCTTTGGAAGTACAGTCCTCAGAAACAGCTAAGTCATCTTTCCTTTACCTTGTACAGTTGTAAGTTAGTCTTTTGACTTTTTTTCATCAGAAGTTAAGGTAGCTCTCTTCCAGTTCCGAAGATGACCACTCCTCAGGGACCTGATCAACCCCCGGAGAGAGGCTTCGACGAACTTGAAACAGAAGCCTTGGCTTACAGAAAAGGGAAGGAACCCATGGAAGTAGAAGAACAGGAACAGTTCGCCGAAGAACTCGACGAACTGGTTACCAAGGAGCAGTTCCTCCAATTGGTAACAGAAGTGGATGAACTGAAGTTGGCATTAGCCAATTTCAAGTCCAGTGTGGACGACTCGTTCGCTGAACTCAAAAACTTGATTTTGAGTTCCGCGAAAGGAAGCCTTCCCTCCACTTCTCAGTTATCCCCTTCTCCACTTCCATCAGTTTCGGGTGAGACTTTACGGTCTCACCCCAGTGTTTTTTAAGATTTAAAGCCTCCTACTTTTAATGGGGAAGAGAAGGATAGAAATGCAGATATTCTACAAACCTTCCTCAGCAAATGGAAGAACATTCATGCTCTTAAACAGACCCCTGACCATTTGCAAGCAATTGAGGCCAGTCTTTCTTTAGGGCCTATGGCCTATAAGTGGTGGTTAAATCTCCAGGAGACTGGGCAGACTCCCCGGTCATGGAAAGCTTTTGAAGAAGCTTTCCTAAGAGAATTTCTACCAGAAAATGAACTGGATAGAGCCTGGGAAGCCTGGGAAAGAACAGTAATGGATAAATCCCTCATCCAATATATCTCGCAGTATCGAGAAGCAATTTTAAAGAATAAAAATATGGATGACTATCAAAAAATCAGGGGATTTGTCCGTGGCCTCAAAGATGAATATAAAGTAGAGGTCCAGAGAAACTCGCCTACTACCCTTGAGCAAGCTCTCAGATATGCTCAAATCTATGATGATTCAGTGGGTAGGAAGAGAGCGAGACAGCAACCACTTTCTGAGCAGCTTCCTCAGAAAGAATTTCAATTTAAAAAGAAATTTTTAAAAAGAAAGAAAGAAAATAAATTTAAAGGTGAAGCTCCTCAGAAACGCCCTTCACTCATACAGCCCTTAAAACCAGATGATTTTGAGAAAGCCAAACAAGAATGTTTGTGCTTTGTGTGTATGGGCAAGGGACACACAGTCAGACAGTGTCCCAAGGGGCCTTTCACTAAAAAAGATAAAAAACAAGTTCATCTTGTTCAGACTGTATGTTTCCCCGTGACTCGGCAGCTTCTGAGATCAAAGTGTATCATGAAGATCATGAACATTGTTGCCAGCTGACCTCTGCAATGCTAGCGAGACCCTTCAGCTTTGGGCCGCATGACCTAGTACGTATGCATGGGAAAGTTGGTAACCAGTCAGTAAGAGTCATGGTTGATGATGGGGCAACCCATAATTTCATCAACCACACCTTGGTTAAAAAGCTTAAACTACCAGAAGTACCTAGTCAGCATAGGTACATAGTTTCATTAGCTAAGGGTGAAGATAAAAAAATATGGGAAACTATGGTAAGTAAGTTAAATCTTGGTATTTAGGGGTACCAAGATGAAATAAACTTTCAGATAATGCACCTGGATCGAACAGACATTGTTCTCGGGAGAGATTGGCTCTACAGTTTAGGACCTTCCCTCCACAGAAACTATCAGGAGAACACCCTCAGCTTTCAGTATAAAGGCCGAGAGATCCAGTTGCATGGGGAGCATGATGTTCCCAACAGCCCTATGGTCTGCAGTTCAGAGCTCTGTCAGCTAATCGGAGACGAAGACCATCAGGTATTCTTATGTGACTTTCAGTTTACTCCTGAAGTTTCTATTTCCAGTTCTATTCAGCAGAAAATCAGTAAATTAGAAACTTTATTGTCTAAATTTAAAGATGTTTTTCCTGAAGATTTGCCACATGGTTTACCACCTAGCAGAGAGGTAGATCATGTAATAAACCTAGTACCAGGTACAGCATCTGTTTCTAAACCTCCGTATCGGGTCAGCCGAACAGAGGATGAAGAAATAACTAGGCAGTTAACAGACTATCTTGGGAAAGGCCAAATTCAGACCAGTAGTTCACCATGGGCCTCACCAGTCCTATTGGTGAAAAAGAAAGAGGGGTCTATGCGTCTTTGCGTAGATTACAGAGCCCTCAATAAAGTCACAATTAAGAATAAATACCCTATGCCTCGGGCAGACGAGTTGTTTGATCAACTCGACGGGGCTAAGTTTTTCAGCAAAATAGACCTCAGATCAGGATATCATCAAGTCCGTATAAAATCGGAAGATGTCTCGAAAACAGCTTTTAGGACTCGTCACGGTCATTATGAGTTTAAGGTGATGCCATTTGGGCTCACAAATGCTCCAGCTACCTTTATGACCTTGATGAACAGTGTCCTCAGACCATACTTGGGTAAGTTTGTAGTCGTATTTTTAGATGACATCCTCGTCTACAGCAAAACGAGGAAGGAGCATCTAAAACACCTCAGAAAGGTGTTTCGACTGCTCAGAAAGCATAAGCTTTATGCTAAACAATCCAAGTGTGAATTCTTCGTTGAAGAAGTAGCATATTTGGGTCACATTATCTCTTCAGATGGGATTAAGATGGACCCAAATAAGGTTAAAGCCATACTCAGTTGGCTGAGACCTCAGAATATTTTGGAACTTCAAATCTTTCTTGGTCTGGCGGGATATTACAGACGATTTGTCAAGGAATATGCTCAGATAGCAGTCCCTATGACAAATCTCCTTAAGGGGAAGGGAAAGGAGTTCATTTGGGAGTCCGCACAACAGGAGAGCTTTGATGCTCTCAAAACAGCCTTAGCTACAGCACCAGTTTTAAAAGTCGTCGACCACAATCAGCCATTTGTGGTCGAAACAGATGCTAGCGACTTTGCAGTAGGTGCTGTGCTAACTCAGGGTGGACGACCAGTTGCGTTCGAGAGTAAAAAACTCGAGCCAGCTCAGACTAGGTACAGTGCCTATGAAAAGGAACTCTTTTTTATAGTCCACGCCCTTAAGACTTGGAGGCATTATTTGTATGGTGCCAACTTTGAGGTCCTGACAGACCATGAGAGTCTCAGATACCTTTGCAATCAACCTGAGCTTAGAGGTCGGAAAGCTCGTTGGGCAGAGTTGATGCAAGAGTTTGACATGTCTATCAGATATAGGCGTGGAAAATTCAATACAGTAGCAGATGCCCTTAGCAGAATGCCTATGATAAACGAGCTGAGTTTTACTCAGATTCGTAATGAGTTACTCGAGTCCTTGAGAGGGAAATGCCAGCATGATGCATTCTTCTCTATTATCTGGAACTTAGTCCAGAACAGACAGTTACAGACTCCAGAACCAGTTCCTGGGGCTGGTGCCAGTTCATCCAAGAATACGGCAGCTTCCGTTGAGGATGATGATGAGTCCGAGTATACGTCGTCAGATGACGTTGAGGATTTTGAGCCTGTATTACCCAAGCAAACCCTAGGGGTTGAGGGTCAGTTGACTCAAGGATTCAAATGGAAACAGTATTCCATTCAGGATGAGTACTTGCTCTATAGAGATAGAGTATGTGTCCCCAATTCAGAGGATTATAGGCAGCAGGTCCTATATGAATGTCATGACAATCCTAGCGCGGGACACCCAGGCATACAGAAGACCTATGAGCTTCTTCGTAGGCAATTTTTCTGGCCCAGTATGAAAAAGGACGTCCACCAGTATGTAACCAGTTGCCAGAAATGTCAAGTAAATAAAGCAGAGCGTTTAAAGGCAGGAGGGTTGTTGCATCCCTTAGAAATACCAGCTGGTAAATGGGAGAGTATCTCCATGGATTTTATAGTAGGCCTGCCTAAAACCCAAAAGGGTAATGACGCTATATGGGTCACAGTTGACCGTCTGACCAAAATGGCTCATTTTATTCCGACCAAAACAACCGTTAGAGCTCCAGAGTTAGCGAGGTTGTTTGTAGACGGGCTATTTAAATTGTACGGTCTACCTTCCGGCATAGTCAGCGACCGGGACAGTAAGTTTACTGGAAATTTTTGGAGGGCAGTATTCCATCATCTCCATACTAAACTTAATATGAGTACCACCGACCATCCACAGACGGACGGTCAAACAGAAAGGGTAAATCAAGTGCTGGAGGATATGCTTCGTGCATACGTCAGCAAGAAGCAAACTAATTGGGAGGAGTATCTCTCGATATTAGAGTTTGCTTACAACAGTACCAAACATTCAGCTACGGGATACAGCCCATTTATGCTGATGTATGGTTTTCAGCCACGCTCACCCACAGTTGTAGGGTTTAAACAAGAAAAAGTTGAAGCAGCCAAAAACTTTTTAGAAGACCTAAACCAGATGATAGAACATGCTAAGCGTAGCATTAGACAATCCCAGGATCGAGCCAGGCATTATGCAGATCCACACAGACGGGATGTGCAGTTCTCCACTGGTGAGAAAGTCTACTTGAGAGTCCCAGTTGACTCTAAAACCCTCAAATCAGGAGTGTGTGCTAAGTTGTCTCCAAGGTATTGTGGTCCCTTTACCATCAGTAGGAGACTAGGCGAGGTCACCTATGAACTAGAACTCCCACACAGCAGTAAGGTTTTTCCAGTCTTTCATGTAAGTCAGTTACGAAAAGCCTTAACCAGATCAGATAATCTGGTAGGGGACAGTGTTCTAGTTCTCCCATTGGATCCTCAACAACCTCCACATGAACCAGAGGAGATTCTTGATAGTAGAGAGACGCAGAGTCGTCATACTCTATACCGAGAATATCTAGTTAAGTGGAATGATCAGCCTGTTGAGAATGCCACTTGGGAAAGAGGCAGCGTCCTTCGCAAGATTTTTCCAGACTTTGTCTTAGAGGACCAAGACGGTTCTTAAGGCGGAGGGAGTGTTACGAGCTCGTAACCAGTGCCGAACCCTAGAGAACACAGATAGGTCAGATACCACAATCAGGGTCGTGTCCAGCGTACATGACCAACAGGGCAAGACAGTGTGAGTAGTGTGCCCCAGCACGGTCCATAGCCATGGCGGGCCTAACACAGCCTAGGGACCCTGTCAGCAGGATAGGGCCCCCAGTTGGGTCCCGACGTGCAGTCGGCCACGTCAGTGCCACGTGGCCGACACTTGGCAGTAGCATGCTATCAGTCCTCACACTGGGCTAGGAGGGGCTTACTCTATATCAAGGAGTAGGCAAGGTTGGGTGGATCAGTTAGTGTTTGCCCTATTGTGGTGTTAGGATCTATTACACCTCACAACCTGCTCCACCTTCTCCTTCTCCTTCAATGCCTATGGCAGTTCCTATCTCCCCGTCAAACCCCATTTTGGGTGAACCTACTGCAGCTCTACCTTTGACCCTGCATAACCCAAAAACATCTTTGCCCCCAGCCTTTATGATCTCTGTCATTCATGCAGATCAACTACGGTCATACGAACATCTTAACAGCCATCGAGAAAGACTTGTTTCTCTTGATTCATCTTGTGCAATTGCACCTTCAAAAGCTGAATACGTCTATTGATGATCTCAGGAAAGAAGTTGTGGTTAACAAAAGCAAATCTTCTTCTCACACGGCCACTTCAGCTAAGATCCAGCAGCTTAAGAATCAAGTGGAGCAACATCATACTGTTGTCCAAACTTGGGCAAACGTACTTAAAGGTTCGAATACTACTATTCCTCCACCTCCATCATCATTTATCTCAGCTACATTCACCGAGAGCCGTCTGAAGGAGCAGAAAGCTCTCAATGTTCGGGTTAGAGGTATTACGGTTTCAGAGGATGTTGTTGGCGAAGCTAAGAAGGTTTTGGAAGAGACTCTTCAGCACCACAACAAAGGTATGGAAACTGCTTGGCGGCCTAAGAAGGATCAAGATACTCTTGTTATACGCTTCACCTCAGTGTCTCACTATCGTGAAGCGTTGGGACATAGATCTAAGCTGCGGGATACTAAAATTTACTTGGACAAAGACCTTACTCTCATTCAAGTGCAGGAGCGGAAAAAGGCAAGACATGAAGCAACTGGAAAGCAACTTATCTATCGAGATAGCATAATCAGATAAATCTATTGCTATTCATGAGAGTTTGAATTCTGAGATAGAATCAAAGTTAGAGAAATGAAGAGATGTCCAATTGAACTTGTAAACGGTCTCTGCACTATATAATCCTAGCCATAAACTCTCTTCTTAGTTAGCTAATTGTTTCAGTTATGTTGTAACGACATTGATCCATTTGAGTTCCATCTCTTTATGATAGATAAATTGTTTGGTCTTATATGCCTCAGACGTTAATGAAATTCTCCTCCTCCTCCTCCTCCTCCTCCTCCTCCTCCTCTCTCTCTCTCTCTCTCTCTCTCTCTCTCTCTCTCTCTCGGATCTCTGGCGCGGATCCCTCTCCTAGTGCGCGGATCCCTGGCACGGATCCTGGTGTGCGAATCAGGTGTGCTGATCAGGTGCGCATCCTGGTGCGTGGATCTGTGCACGGATCCTCCCTAGTACACACCTGCAATGCGGACCTAGCCCTACCTGGCCCTAGCGTTGTCCTGGTGTGTTGCTTCAGGAGATCCTGATGCACTGGTTTCAGGCTGATCCTGTCTGGTTGCTGACGTGGACACCTGCCCTTCAGTACTATTGTGGGCACTAACCGGCTGCTGGCCATGGTAAAGAGGACCAAAGGGAGCCCTAGCTCCCCTACATCTCGCACTACTCAGGCAGCATTGCCTGAGTCAGGAGTTGAACAGGAGACCAAAGTGAACTTTGAACACGTCTCCATCATTTCGGAACCAAACAATCTCGTTGTCCTTGCTGGGACAAGAAATGCTATATCCTTAGAGGGAGGGGGGGATCTTGCCTATCCCAGCTTCTACTCTACCTATCATACCAATGACCCCCCACTCAGATTTCTTGAATCGTTTGTCGACAGCAGACTATACCCCTTCCAAATCCGTTGAAGTCATGTTTGCCTATGAAATCAGCTCTATTTGACAAGAACTTCTTTGACTAAAAGGCAGGATGAGCCAGCTTGAAATCGAGAATGGCAAACTTTGTAGAGATCTCAATGGTTTTCAAGAAAGGGTGGAGCAACTTGAACAAGAGAATGCGCAACTCAAACCTCAAAAGAATGTTTTGGAGGAGACTTCGAACAAAATATCCAACCTTGAAAAACAAGTGGAAGAAACGAAGACATGGGCAGCACGTCTCAAAAACGATGGTAAGGCTGAATCTTCAAGCTCGGTTCAACATGCATTTGTGAATTCTACACTAGAAAATGTCTTTTCCGAGCAAGAAAGAAGGGCTAAAAAAGCTGTAATATCCGAGTTAGAGGGATTCCCGATAGGGATAAACCCATTGAGGAGGCAAAAGAGTTGCTTTTCACTAAGCTCACACACAACACAGATGGTTTTGATACAGCTTGGAGAAGTAAATTTGACACTAATGTCTTGTTTATCAAGTTTCGCTCTATGGACAGCCACAACGCAGCTTTACGCTTTAGAGCCAAATTAAAAGGGACCTTTATTTGCATTTCTCAGAAATGTTTTTTTTTTTTAATTTTATTTTTTTGATTTTTGTGGGCAATATGGGTATTAAATTAAAGCTCTAATCAAGGGCATTGCATTTATGTAGGTTGCCGAGTGTTTCGGTTACAGTGTGGTCCAGTTTAGGTGCAGCAATCCTTGTTGGATTCTGTCAATCCCTATGAATTTTTAAAGACCTGTTTCTGATTTTTTTCCAACGATTCTGGATCCAGAAACGCGTTTCTAGAAACGTTTTTCTCCAGCAACGCGTTTCTGGGCAACTATGATCCAAAGATGGTACAAGTTACATCTGTAAAAATACATTAAGATGAGAAGAGTAATAACATGTAGTAGTAACATATTGTATGATAGCTAGCAATCTCAAAGTTGAAACTTGGGTAGTGTAGGCTTTAAATTGTACAAATGTATATGTGTACCATAATTTTGTGCTACATTCTTTTGAGTAGGTCAAAGCTTTTTCATTCAAACCAATAAAGGCAAGTTTTGAAAATGTTCGAACTGTGATTCAATATGTTCAAAATCGTCCTATTTTGATTTTCCAACAAGTCGTGGCAATGATATACTTTCTATTGATTTATGCATGTGTTTGGATATATCGACAAGCTACTTCCTCTTGCTAAGCAAACACAAATAGTTCAAAATATACATATAACTTCCATTCATCTACGTTTTTCAAAATCATCAAATTCATATGGTCCACGAGACTAAAAATGCCCTAACCTCGGGTTCATGACTTTTGATAAAATGTGATAGTAATACACTTTTTATTGATTTATGCATGTGTTTGGATCATAGTACCCTCTCGTACCGCCGGTACCATAATGGTGGTGCCGCCATTATGGTGCCGCCCTCAGATCCGCGGTACCAGGGCGGCACCATAATAAAAAAAATATATATATATTTCAAAAAAAAATTACATGTTATTTTCGTAAAAAAAAAAAAAATTTGGTACCGCGGGACCTATGGTTTGGATATATAGACTAGTTACTTCCTCTTGCAAAGCAAGCACACGTGACTAAGATTATATGTATAACTTCCAATCATCTATTTTTTTACAAAATCGTCAAACTCATATGGTCCAAGAGACTAAAAAATGCCCCAACCTCTGGTTCATGACTTTGAAACTCGGTAGAGTACCGGTATTCTGGTTGTCTTGGCAAGGAGGAGTCAACCCTCTCCAACTCTTTTCTACCACGCCACTGCAAAATGAAAAGGGCAATATTGAGTGCTAGTTTGACTAAACCAACATGTAAACAATGTCTCAAATAATGGAAATTATGTCGCCAAGAGAGTACTTACTTCCTTTGCATCAATTCGCTCAAACAACACAACACGTCCCCCCCGATCCCCTGTTGCCAAATGCTCACCAGTCTTGTCGAACTCAATTGCAGATATGATGTCCACTACACTCAAGTATTTACATCATCAATACACCAATTTTTCTTTCACATCTCTTCGTAGACCTTGTGATTTGAACAAGACTTCTATAGCAAAACCAAATGTAGAAAATTTACGCACAATAAGCTTCTAGACATTCAATAGATAGATTGAAAAGAAAATTAAAAGATTTCTTGTAACATACAAATGATTTGATACTTAACAATGCATCAAAAAATAGGCCTCCTCATTTGACAGCTAAATTGACTGGAGAGCAGTTCTTAGATTAACCTTAGCATAGGCAACTCGGTTTTCCTCTCAGTAGCTCAGCTTGTTACAAGCTAGTAGCATGATTCTTGATGATACTGTGATCACTGTTCCTTACATTTGCAATATTTATCTCTTTCTTGCTCTATGTGATGCTTTGCCCGTACCTTGGTATCAGAGCATTGCTTTTCCCGTAACTAGAGTCATAGACATTTGAGTTCTGTGACAAAGAGCTTCCTCAAAAGCAAAATACTTCTAAGATAAAGCATTTTGAAAGCACGTCCATGGTAGGCAAAGCAAGAATCTTGTTGGCTTAGGTAGACATGTATCAAGGATGTGCAACGAGATTCAGTGCAAAATGTTTTTTGAGTCTCAAGGCTGCAAGAAAAGAAACAACTACATACTCGGATCGATCCTATGATTACTCAAGCTTGTATCAGTTCTATAAACTACTCTGAGATTCTAAATGATTGATGATGGGAATTCCCGTGAAAAAGTGCAGGAGTCTGAGTTCACATCTGAGTTAAGACATGAAATCAGGCAATGATAGATTGAACAGGATCTAAGACGATAAATGTGCTGTGAGGGCGCTTAAAGGGATGACACCCGGCCACTTCAATTACTCAAGAGCCAAAAACCTCGACTTGGACAATTTTCATTGGATGCCGATGAAAATGTGGCAAAATCTAGAGAAATCCAACGATTTCGGGTTTGAAACTCCAGTTCCCTTTACGAGACGGGGAAATGTGCTCGATTTAAGTAAGATCAGGAGGTGAATGTATCACATTTTTATGCCAACAACGGACAGATCCTCCACAGGTGAAGGATACAGAGGTCACATAATCATACAAATCACAAACTATAAAGATTTGCATGCACGTCACATGCAGAGTAGTATTCCTGGCTGAAAAAAATGAGAACGGATCTGAGAATGGTAAGCAAGAAACAAGGACACATTAGTGAAAGAATCAGAGGTTCCTTCCCTACCCTCCTGAACCTCCTCGTTAGCTGCACGTTCACCAAAAACCTGTGAAAACTTCCAGTCCAGGGCTGATACTCCCTGTACCTGCCCAGACGCTCCTGCTGCTGCTGCATGCTGCTGTCCCCCTGCTCCGCCTGCAATTATCATCACTTCCTATGTCTTCACAAACCGCCTTCGCTTCAATATTAACCCCACATTGAGCCGGAAACTTTACAATACAGCACTTGAGAACGCTCCTCATCTATCACACTAGCCTTTCTGCTAATGCCGCTGCTGCAGCCGCCCGTACAAATCTAGCTTTGCCATCAAATGCACAATCCAAGGAACAGATTCTGCCATAAATGTACAGAAAATTAGCGATTGGATCGCAAAATGAAACCCTAGTCTCGTCACGAGAAGCAGCGCAAAACCAGAAACAGAAGCAAAAAAAGCTTCACTAGCAGAAGTAGCAGTAGAGGAAGAAAGAACGATGATGCTCCTGCTACGAGCGCCTGCTTGGATGTCAGGCACGTGTCAGGACTGCCACTTGGAGACCTCCAGTCAATCGATGTCCTACACGTGGAGAAATCTGAACCGCCTGGATTATATCCAACGGTGGCGGATCTAGAATCCTGGTGTGCCACTCAGGGAGCAGCAGTGGGGGAGAAGCTTTACGAGATACAAGAGAAGCCAGGGCTTTTCAGGGCGCTTGGCTCAGAACCGTTGGATTTACTGTAGAGCGTCCAGATGCTTTCAGGTCGCCGAGCAAGTTTTTATTTATGAACGTGGCAGCCATCCAAGTGAGCGAGTTGCGAGCTAGTTTTGCTTCTCCGGCTTGAGGCAGCCGTAAGCAAAGGTTTAGGACCCGGCCAAGATTTTGGGGGCCTCTTTGCAAAAAGAAGGAAGCTATTAAAATGCACAAATCTTGATTGAGCTGAGGATAGATAAACCCTTGGCTGCCATCTTAGTGGTGGGCGTTGGCACAACCTTTATAGACCGAGGAAAGCAAAAGAAGCTCGGTGGATGCTTGAGAAAGCAAAAGAAGCTTGGTGGATGCCTGAGAGAATCTCTCAAGTATCCACCACCGTGTGATGGTGACGGTGGGGCAATGACCACATTTGCCTAGACACTAAGTCTTCTATAAGGTTGCTTTGTATGATGTTATGCTCGTCCGAGTGCAACAAAATTGTATAATTAGTGAGACCTAAGCCAAAAGTAGCATCAAGCACCAAACTTGTACAAATTGCAATGAGATCTACGGCTGAAGGAAGATCACTTGAGCATAACAGAGAATTAGTAATGCCAATATTGTTGTCCCTGTCTATGGATGGCATTGGGGTCTTGGGCTTCATTGTCTATGCATGACATGTCAATCTTGGACATTAGTCAAGTTGGCCTATTTGGTGGCCTTTGGTTAAAACAAGGGAGGAGCATAAATTCAACCACCTGGTGTGTAGGTATGCTCTCCATCACTACTTGAGTCAATTCACGTATTTCTCATCGAGAGCTATGATTGAGGTCAGGCCCACCTTCACATCTCAAGATACCCATCGTGTTCATACCTTTGGAATTGACACAAACCAAAATGATTCACCAAAATGATTGATAAACCTCCATTGAGAAATCTAGTGCTACAATTCATGTAAGCATGTCTACATTAATCTTTTTTCATGTATATAGGACCTTTATGCATATTCATTTTGTTGATATGTGACCACTTTTTTTGTCTTGTTCTACTCAATCTACATGCTACATGATCCAGATCTACATAATTATATCAACTACGTACTGTCCCATGAAGAGTAACTCTTCTACTTAAGTATAGCCATAGTTGATTGGCTTTAACCTTGCCAATAGCATGTACATTTTGCTTACAATATGTTTCAAAGAAACTTCCTCAAATTTTTTAGAAAAAAACAGTATAAAAGCTTAAGTGCCATGAGTGTTGATCATAAATGAAGTGGAATTTATCAAAATGTGAATGAACACGAAGTCAAATTCTATGAGTGTTCATCACAAATGGAATTCCTCAAAGAGTGAAACAAACATGAAGTCAAGTGCATTTTATTGGGAGGTGCAAGCTCAAGCTATACATGCGGTGCATTGTTGAACATGCAAAAATCAAGTTCAACAGATGTCCAAGTCCTCTTCCATCCTAGGTATGCACTTGCATAACCCATTTCTACAAATTCAACTTAACATTAATTTTTAAGAGATGTTTTTTTATTTTCTACCTGCTAATCTTCATTTCGGATTCCAAAATCATATGTGTTAGAATGTCTTATGAGTATTTGAAGGACATTTTGATGGTTTTTTTGGTACATAAGCATATAAAATGATGCAAAGCCAATAGAAGGGACCCACCTCATATCTTAGAAACTTTTATAATATAGTTATTAAATGCTCTCATTTGAGCTTGTACAAGTGTGTTGTATATGTATATATGCCCATCATGGTGGTCCACCAACCTCGTATAATTGGAGTGAGTTTCATTGTAGTGGTAGTGTACTTGACACATACAAATACTCAAATGACTTTCATTGCTCTTGTCTCCCATGGGCCTTTGGTTTCTCATTGAGTTGAACTTCTTGTCCTATCAAGTTCAAAATCTCATAGTATGAAAAGTTGGAGAGCCTAAATATCCATGTGAGATATTTTATCACCTTTCCTTTAGGTCCACCTAATTCTCTTCACAAATTTAGCTCTTAACTTCAAAATACCCAATTTAAATATGTTCCTCATGTCCAAAACAAGCCGTAATCATTAAAAAAGGATGTACAAGTAGAGCTTTTTTGTCTTAGCCATTATGGTGTGGAAGTGGACTCCAAGGTGTCTCCAAGGTGGAGAAATATCTACTTTTCAAAGCAGGCACCCACAAGATTTTAGTGATTCATTACGCATGATTCATTCATGGTAAAATACAAGGATGAATTTAAGAAAATAGAAGTCTCAAAACCAAGTTGATCTCACTAGGAGGTTCAAGCTCACGCTAGACAAGATCTTGCATCTGTATTAAGTTTCATGGGTGCAAAACTTATCTTCATTACCAAGTTACAATACACATGCTTAATCACTCTTCATAACCCATCTCTAGAAATTTATTAAGCACCCTTAAAAGTCAAATCCTTGGCACCTACTTGTTAGCCTTCTTTCAAAAACCTTTTTTAAAATGTCATGTTTTGAAAGTATGTAAGTTGATGCTAATGATTTCTTGAACATAGGGTTATGTTAAACAAAGGAAAGACATCCAAGTGGTCCACCAACTTTATAAAATTGGAATAATGTCTTTTGCCACGTTCGTCACCTAAAAAATAGTGTAGTAGCATCTATGTTATGACTGGTATCAGCTAACTAATAGCTAATATTTACAGACTGGCCTACTTAATGAAGAGTGAAAGGAAGAGTGAAGTTTCATATTGAACTTCTAACACTCTCTCTCAATAATAAAGTTGCACTCTTCTATGTCTAATTTAGTGTGAAACTTTTCAAATTTAATCCTACTTAATGATTTTGTAAATATATATGCACTTGATTTTCAAATTAACAAAAGACATGATCAATGGCACCATCAAGTACTTTCTCTCAAACAAAGTAATAATGTATCTCTATGTGTTTAGTTCGAGCAAAACTGAATTTTTGGCAAGGTGAATGCAACTTTGGTTATCGCAAGATATAGTAGTTTCATCCACGTGGTTGACCCAAATTCATAGGCAACCTACAAAATCACACTGCTTTATGTGTGGCTGGCACTACTGAGAGCACGATACTCATTTTATGTTTAAGATAGAACTATTGTAGGGCTTTTTGTTGCTCCATGAAACTGCAGTTGTACCAAAATTGAAAGTATGACCTGTGGTAGATCGTCTGTCATCAATCATATTTCAAACCAAAATTCAATGTTCCACGGATGTACCTGACAATACGTTTGGCAGATTTCTAGTGTGCTTGTCTAGGATCTTGCATAAATTGACTTAGAACACCAATAGAATAAGCAATATCAGGTCGTGTGTGTGTCATGTAAATTAAACTACCCCATAGTAGTGAAGAACCTTCACCGAGTCAACCCTCGCCCAGTCAATCTTTGCTTATACTATTCTAGGTTTTGATCTACCATATCTAGCCTCTGTCAAATTTTAGAATCATTTTGTTATATTTTGATAGTGATTCTGAAAAATCTTCATTTTAGTGTCGATTCCTTGATCAAGATCTATTTTTCTAAAAATCAGAAATCTGATTATTTGTAAGTGATAGAAATTTACAAATCTGATCTGATCTGATCTGAGATAGGATTTTGTTGAAAAATATAGATCCAATTTTATTGTCTGATTGACATAATTTGAAATTATGGCTAAAGGAGGACCAATGACCCCACCTCTTTGAATTATTGTTAGAAGGTCTCCTCGTTTAGATATACCAAAGTACAATGGGTTATCTGATCCCATCATATTTCTCTACATCTTTTCTGAATCATGTAGGGTTTATGGCGAAGTATACCACAATATAAACTTCAGTTATTTCCTATGGCCTTAACTGGAGCTGCTCAGGATTGGTTTTACCTTTATCATCTTAAGTAAAATTAAAACGGAAAAGACAGAAGCAGTACAAGATTAAACTGAACGGGTTAAACACCTCAGATCTGAGTGTGATCTCGATCTAATAAGTGACGATACTTTGATTATGTGGTTTTTAGCAAGTCTATCTAAACGGATTAGACGCGAGCTGAAATGCCATACTAAATACGCTATGATACAAAGTGTTGTGGATGATGCAATTCGTGAAGAGGATGAAGATTTTGATGACGAATCAACTGTTGGAATGTTGTCTTATACGACAGGGCAAACAACGACAACTTCCACCACCGTTGATGGAGGATGACGATTTTGATGACGAACCAACTGTTGGAATGTTGTCTTATACGGCAGGGCAAACCACAACAACATCCACCACCATTGCATCAACAAATATCCATGTTATTGCAGAGAAGATGATCAACGAGTTTGAGAAACTTGGTCAAAAGCAGCAAATGCAACTGGAAAAATTGCAATCTCAACTCGACGAAAAGCTGAAAGCCTTGGAAGAATTCCATGGTAAAGCGAACAAAGAACCTAAAACGTTTGCCAAGACTTCTCCTAGCCGGGAAAATGTCTGGTGTTCAGTTTGTGCGGGCAATCACACTATGAAGAATGTCCCAACGTCGAAACAACGAATGACGAATACTACTTGCCATCTGTGTAACTCTACGAGACATGAAACAACCTTCTGCTCATTTAATTCTCGGATTATTCAACAGAGCTATGCTTAGCTTTAGTCTCTTTCAGGAAATGTTCGTCGAGTTGCATGCACCTTCGTTTTTTATCACAGAACCTTCAATTTGAAGGGCGAACAATCCTTCCCAGCAGATTTTCAAAATAATTAGAAAAACCATAAAAAAAAACACCAAAAAATCATCAAAACCCTAAAAATACAAAAAAGAACATTCGTTCGATTCACTGGTGTGATTTAGATCTATCTACTGCCAGGTCAGTAAAGAATTATATCAGAAATAAAAGGTTTTTCAGAGGATTACTTGTCATATTGTCATATTTTTGCCAAAAAAAATCTCTTTTTTTGCAAAAATACCAGTATTACTCTTGATTCTTCACTAGAACCTTCATCGAGTTTCTAGATTATTCAATGTATAGTAATTTATTATTTTTGAGTTCAACGAACATTTATCCTATCAAGATCATAAAAAATCTCTATTTTTACTCTCGCCAAACTACAGAAACTGTGGGTTTGTGTGTCAGAAACCTTCGCTAGTTCCACCCTAGTTTTATCTATGTCAGATTCTGAGTCTGAGAGCTTGGTGAAGGTTATTTCCATAGAATTTTTCAAAAAACCTGATTAGATGGTTTTTTTTTTTTCAAAAATAGCACTGTGGAACCTTCGCCGAGTGAATCTTTGCCTAGGGAACCTTCGCCATTTCTATTTTTAGGTTTTGATTTTCCAAATCAAGTCCTTGTCAAATTTTGGGTCAAATATGATACAATCTGATTTTGATTCTGAGAATTTTTTTTATTTTTGAGAAGTATCGGTTAGTTAATTTTTAGAATCTTTTTTACGATATAGAAATCTGATTCTTGTCAAGTAGAAGAGATCTAACAAATTTTATCTAAGATAGTTTTGATTGAAAATCCAGATCAAATGTCATTGTCTGCTTGATTTAATCTGTAAAGATGGCTGCCCCTGGAGGTGCTCCTCAGGAAGTCAATCCAATCATTGTTAGAAGAGCATTTCGTTTGGATCTACCCAAATACAATGGATTAACAAATCCAGTTAAATTTCTTCATATCTATTCCGAATCTTGTGAAGTCTATGACGAAGTTTTTCCCCATGATAAACTTAAGTTTTTTCCTATGGCCTTAACAAACGCAATACAAGATTGGTATAATAATCAAGATGAAACTGAGCGTACAGATTGGGAGACTGTTAAACGAGCCCTTATCACACGGTCCAACCTCAGAAGTTTATGGAAGACCCTTTCCTACTTTTAAGTAAAATTAAAATGGGAAAGCGGAAAATGGTTCAATATTACATCGAACGGGTAAAATGCCTCAAATCTGAGTGTAAACCTGAGCTGATTAACGAAAATGCCATGATTATGTGGTTTTTGTCAGGATTACCTAAAAGGATCAGACGTGAGCTGAAATGCCATAATGAGTACGCAATTTTGCAAAATGCTATGGATGATGCAATTCAGGAGGAAGATGAAGATTCAGACGATGAGCCAAATATCAATATATTGTCTTACACAACAGGGCAGGCCACTACGACATCCACCACTATTGCATCCACCACTACTGCAAAAATGATGCTCAATGAGTTTGAGAAACTCAGGAAGAACCAGTAGAAACAAATGGAAAAGTTGCAATCGCAATTTGATGAGAAGAGCAAAGCATTGGAAGATTTCCATGGACAAGCGAACAAGGAACCTGAGAAATTTGCAAAGACTTTTCCTACCAGGGAAAATGTTTGGTGTTCTATTTATATAGGAAATCACACAATGAATGAGTGTCCTCAATTGAAAGAACAAATGGAAATATATATATGCCATTTGTGTAAATCGCTTGATCATGAGACTGCTTTTTGCAACTTCAATTCTCAGATAATTCAGCAACGGTATGCCTAGATGGGATATTGAGAACCACATTATGGAGGGAATTCGGTAGCTAGACCTCGTCAATTTGCTCTTGGATACCCGGAATGGTTAGCCTTACCTGCCCCACCAAAGCACCCCGCTCCTCTTGCCAATTTGATGGAACCAGAACCTTACAGAAGTGTCGAGCAATGGAACTATGGTAATGATCAAGAAGGTGAATCTTCAAAACAATATGCTATTTATATTGTCGTGCAACAACAAGCATCTAGAAATTGGGATGCTTTGCATGTGGAGAAAATCATAGAGTTGCAGAATGTCCAAATAAAGAAAAATTTGTACCATTTTGTTGTGACTGTGGTTATGGGCATTACTTTAAGGAATGTCCAGCAAGACCGAAGCCACCATTGGCTACAACTCCTATAAATTTGAGAACTGGTAGCAGATCAACTACCTGTTGATTCTATACCATTAACTAATATACCAACAGCATCTGGAGTCTATCCAAATCTTCATGCAGAAAAAAGAAGATATTAAGATATGAGGTAGTGGATTAAACATCTGCAAGAAGAAGAGGAGCTTGAAGCTGCTAGAGCAATAGCCGAAGTTCGTTCTTCACCATTGCAGCCACCGAAAAATGCACGTACAAATATGAATGCTTAGTTGCATCATCATGAAGAACCCTTCAAGATGATTGAACCAAAAGCACTGCAAACAAAACTGCTCATGAATATTTTGTCTAGTAAGATCAATATTCATTGGGAGAGTTCCTGAAGTTGGTGCCAAAAGCAAAAGAAATATTAGCGCAAAAGTTAACTCAAGTTGAACCATTTGGATTTGAAGAATATAATGAAGTACTCCATGTCGGAGCAGCTTGGGAAAGTGAACAAACAAATATCACCCTGCTGATACAACATAGACAATTTTCTAATGAAACAGCTGTGATAGATGGCGGTTCAGGAGTTAACCTGATTTCTACAAAGCTATGTGCAAAATGGGGCCTTACAAAGATAAAACCTACGACTTTTGCCATTAAGCTAGCTGATCAAACGATAGTTCATCCATGAGAAATGGTTGAAGATATACTTTTCAAAATTGTCGGAGTACATTTCGTCATTACTTTCGTAGTAATGGACTTACCAGAAGCACCAAATGTCTACTGAGTCCTATCTCCAATAGGATGAAAGAGTTTTGTGAAACTAATGGCATTAGGAGAGAGTTTACTTGCACATACACTCCACAACAAATGGAGTAGCTGAGAGAAAGAATAGGACACTATGTGAGTGTGCGAAAGCTATGAGATTAGATGCAGCACTTCCTATTTCATTTTGGGGAGAAGCTATTCTATGTGCAAACTTTCTATGTAATAGAATGAATAATAGTGCCAGTAAAGGACTTACACCTTATGAAGTATTGTTTGGCAAAAAGCCAAATCTTAGTGATTTGAAAGTTTTTGGATGTACTTGTTATGTACATATTCCTTTAGAAACAAGGAAAAAGGAAGCTGCCACTTCTTTCAAAGGCATCTTTGTTGGTTATAGTGAAAGTAAGAAAGCTTATAGGATATTTGATCCTATTACCAAGAAAGTTGTTGCAAGTAGAGATGTACTTTTTGATGAATCTCTCCAAACCAAAGGAAAGGTGACTTCCATCAACACTCAACTTGTCAAGGATCATGCTATGGCCGAGGAGGAGCTTCATGAAGATGAAGACCAAGTGGAACTTACTCAAAGTCCAAGGGTCCCAAGAAGATCAACAAGGACAAGGATTGAGCCATCAAGGCTCACTTATAGTGACAAAGGGGAGCAAAGGGAAGATTCTCAACTACTCAACTCTTATACTTTCTTGACTACTATGCTTGAAGAACCAACTAGTCTTGAGGAAGCAAATAAGTCTCAATATTGGAGGAAAGCTACGCAAGTAGAGTTTGATGCACTAATGGAAAATCAAACTTGGAAGCTTGTTGATTTACCTTATGGAAAGAAGACTCTTACTTGTAAATGGATATATAGATTGAAATATAATCAAGATTGTTCCATTCATAAGTATAAAGCTATACTTGTAGCAAAAGGTTTTTTGCAAGTCAAAGGCATAGATTATGATGAAACCTTTGCACATGTTGCAAAGCTTGTAACCATTAGATTAATCATATGTCTTGCTACTTCTTTCAAGTGGGAGCTCTTCCAACTTGATGTGACAAATGCTTTCTTAAATGGGTTCTTGGAAGAGGAAATCTACATGTGCCAACCCGAGGGCTTCATCAAAGAAGTGTGTTTCTTGAAGAAGAGTCTTTATGGACTCAAGCAAGCACCAAGAGCATGGTACCCTATCTTATTTCCATTAGATTTGTTGTAAGTTCTTATGAGCCATCATTGTACTACAAATGTAATGATGGGAAGATCATTATCTTAGTTTTATATGTTGATGACATTATACTCACATGAAATGATCTAGATGGCATCAAAAATGTAAAAATTTCCTTGTCTAGTGAATTTAAGATGGTAGATCTAGGACTTCTTAAAGTTATACTTGGAATAGAAGTCACTAGAAGTAATGATTTTACTTTCATATGTCAATCTACGTATGCTAGATCAATCTTAGCAAGATTTGGCATGATTGATTGTAAAGGAGTTGAAACTCCCATGGAACTAAGTGTAAAAGTTTCTAAGGAAAGGGATGAAGCATCCTTTGAAGACATCACTACCTATAGAATGCTTATCGGTTCCTTGATATACTTAACCATCACTAGACCATATCTTAGTTTTTGTGTTGTAAAATTGAGTCAATAAATGCAAAGTCCATTAATATGTCATTCGAAAGGAGCAAAAAGGGTGTTAAGGTACATATCGGCTACAAAAGACTTTGGCATAGTTTATGAAAGGACTAATATTTGTTTAAGAGCATATTCGGACTCAAGTTTTGCAGGTGACAAGATGGATAGAAGATCCATAAGTGCATTCGCTACATTCTTATGTGGAGGAGCTATATCTTGGCTTTCCAAAAAGCAAGATACCATCTCTCTTTCATCAACAGAATCCGAATATAAAGCTATGACAACAACAACAAAGGAGGTTTTTTGGCTTAAAAGGATTTTGGAGGAGCTACATGTGATCAAGGATGAAGACATTCCATGCATATATTGTGATAATCAAGCAACTCAACAACTTGCAAACAATCCAGTCTTCCATGCTCGAACAAAGCACATATAGAGATTTCACATCATTTCGTGAGGGAGAAAGTGCAAGCAAAGGAGATCAAGCTTATTCATGTTTCATCATCAGATTGCATTGCTGATATACTCACCAAGGCATTGCCTAAAGATCCATTTGTAAAATTAAGATTGGCTCCTGGAGTTATAGATAGATCTATGCTAGATTTACCAAGCTAGATTTTTGAGCAGTGCAAAAAATGCGAAAATAAGCTTGGTAGAGGCCAAAAATCTTGTATATAGGATAAACACACATGTGTGCAGCCTGTTCCCACATGTGAAACTAGTGTACTTGTCATGTACCATAATCATATATGTAGTACCTATGATTTAATTCAAGTTCTCATGGCTAAAATGGCCAAAAACTAGTTTTCTAGATATATGACACATGGCATCAATATATTGATTGCATGAGCCAAATACTTTTGATAGGTGTCATATCCCATGTGTAGAGGACAGCTCACACGTGTGGAAAAAGCTGAAGTAGGCGAGTTTTTGCTTCTAGAGGATTTATATGAAGATCTCCATATAGTAGGAAATTGGACCAAAAATGCCCAAAATAAAAAGTTTGATCCAAGTGTCAAAATTGCATGATAATGACAAGGCATGCTCACACGTGTGAGATCCGATGCATGATCAGTATCTCGAGCTCCAAGAAGTGTACATAGAGACATATTTGGCCACAATCAACAAGAAACATCAATCTTGATTTTGGAAGCAATTTTGTGTAATTCTCTCTGTTTGTCTACATTTGTTTTGATTGTTTTGAGGTTCTATCATAGTGTACTTTATTTTCAGGTTGGAGTTCATAATCTGACAGGGTTTCACACGTGTGAAACCAACAAGTACATTTACCTTCATTAATGATTGTTCTTGTTAGGTTTTTTATGTCTAGAATTGATCTAGATTGATCTTAATCTGATATAGATTGATAGATCAAGTAAATCTAACATCCGATCCCTCTTGAGGATCAAATTAGGATACTCTTGGTCCATATTGTACTTTTCCACATTTAGAACAAATGTCCTACTGAAGGTCTCTCAGACAAAACACTCGATGAACAAGCTCTATATCCCTTATTGGTTCACCACCAATTGTAGTCAACTAGTTTCGTAGGTCCTTAATTCGAGTGAAATAGGACTCTATCCCCTCATTTTTCTCCATACAGACACCTATTAGTTTGGTTCTCAAGAACATTATTCGAGAGCGGTTTTTCATTTGAAACTGTGTTCTGAGTGCCTCCCAACACCTCTTGTTGTCGCATATTGACTAATGTGGGCAATGGCATGGTCCTTAACCAACAAATTTATCAATGATAAGGGCCTTTTGTGCGCTTTTATCATATGCACGAATATGGACTGGAGTTGTATTTGGGCGATACTCCACCCCATAGCTCCTTTTCCATCAAAATATTTCTCATTTTGAATTTCCAAATACTATAATTGGACACCCAATCCAATTTATTGGCTTCACCAAGCACGGATTCCCCTAATCTTGCCATTCTACCAAAAATTACTCCTATAATGCCTAGCCTCGAAAGTCAACTTCAAAGTCTGACCAAAAAAATTTCAGGCCCTCCCACTGCTTGATTTAGCCTAACTCGCCAAAATTGATGGAATTATTTAAAATTGCTCCAATGTGGGATCACCAGTACCTTGCCCCTGAAATGATATGTTTTGCCCCTTGATGCACTTTCTCCCCACGATTCGGCAATTTCTTTGTCTGAGAGAAGTTGTACTTGTAGGGTACATTGTTTTTATGTTCTTAATTTGGAGAATTTTGTCTTTGGATTGCTAAATGGAGTAATAGGCCAAAAGTTATGGGCCTCCTGACTATACCTACAAGTACGATACAACAAAACAGAGTAATTGTTACATACCTATGTAACTAGCAATACCTAAGTGACCCCTATATGTCCATTTAGTGTTGGGGGCTAATGGAAAGTTACCCTTGGATAACTAGGGGTGCCCTTAGGATTATGGGTATGTGCCTTTGGATAAGGGCAGACAAGTGACTATACCTTGGTCGGAGGTATGGAATCAAGTTACCCTTGGATAAGGGATACCCTTAGGATTAAGTGTATGTGCCTTTAGATTAAGGTATTGGTTTCCTTGGATAAGGAAAGGTAGGTTTCTATGCCTTGGTCGGAGGTATGGAACCTAGTGAGGTGTTAGAAAGTCATTGCCATGGGTGTTTGGCTATTTTTCTAAACCTTGGGCCTCAACTTTGAACCGTATCACTTTATTGGTCTTGGACCAAAGTATACAAGCACAACTTGGGCAATGGAACCTAGTAGGAGGGCGCCCTTCCAAGGGGTCCATTGAGTTTCCAACTCCCACAAGAAAAGCATTCCAAGAGTCGTAGGTTATGGAAGAAGTCTCTTGACCTTCCATAAGCCTATTCAAAACTAGTGTTTTTTTGCATAGATGAAGTGTTTAAACTTCTGATTTTCATTTTTTTTAAGTTCTATTTTCAGACCTGTAAATCTGAAAATTAACACTAGAATTCCATGTTGTTGCATTAGCTAATGTGGATATATTATAGTGACATTCCACCTAATGTTAATGTTTATTGATGGGTTACCAAAAGATTACCAAGTGGATGTTCGTAGAACCATCCAAAAACCCTAGAGGATGCTCTTAGGGCTGCAAAGTATTTTGATGACACACCTAAGCCATCTAGGGGTCACCAACCTAATGAGCCAAATAAAGGTTTTCAATTCAAGAGGAAGGATAGGGAAGTTGTTAATGAAACACATCCCAAATCCAACAATCCTAAGAAAACCAAGAAAAACTTTAAAAACTATAAGGGTGGCAAAGATATAGCTGAAGCTCGTAAGAAGAACCTGTGCTTCAAGTGCAATGCCGAGGGTCACCTTCCACAAGATTGCGTCAAAAAACTAGCTTCTACCTCAGGTAATCTATCTCGAAGTAATGAGATGGATGTATGTTTCCTTAGTTCTTTAGTTTTTGGACTAATGATCTTATTTGCATTGAAGGGAAAGTTAAAGATCAAGTTGTTAATGTCATTTTTGACACAGGATCCACTCATAACTTTATTAATGTAAATTTGGTGCAGACGCTAAACCTTCCTACAATAAAAAGTGAGAAAAAATATTGTGTGACAATGGCATCGGGAATGAATTCCGTGTTTATGGATTATGTTGTTCCTGATGTAGAATTGCACATACAAGATCACTCTGAAAAACTAGAATTCCATGTTGTTGCATTAGCTATGTGGATATTGTTCTCGGGCAACAATGGCATTTTGATAAGAATAAGTCATTGAAAATTGATTTTGTTGAAAAATCTTTATCTTTTATGCATGAGAATTCTTTGATTAAGATCAGGCTAGTTTAAGCGTTAACACTAAAAATGTTAATCCTTATTCTAAAATGGGAACTTGATTCAATAATGAAGAATTCTAATTTTTAAGTTTATTCATGTTTTCACAATGATTTCATTTGCTTCAAAGATAATAAACATAAATGCCATGAATATACCCAATGAGAACACTACAGAGTTTGAAGCCTATAATGTCTTAGGTAGAAATTCAATGATGTTTTCATAGACCTTCCTGTAGGTTTACCACCCAAAAGGATAGTTGATCATAAAATTGAGCTTACTTCTATTTCAATTCCGATCGCACAGCGTCCTTATCGGATGATTGCATCAGAAGAGGCTGAGGTAAATAGGCAATTACATGATTACCTGAAGAAGAGGTGGGTACAACCTAGTAAGTCTCCTTGGGCATCACCAGTGGTTCTGGTGGCCAAGAAGGATGGGACTATAAGGTTTTGCATAGATTATAAGAAATTGAACAAGGTAACCGTTAAGAATAAATATCCACTGCCGCGAATGGATGACCTAATAGATTATCTTGGTGGTGCTAAGTACTTTACCAAGATAGATCTAAGGTCGGGATACCATCAGATGTGCATTAGGACAAAAGATATACCAAAGACATGTTTTAAAACTCGCCTTGGACACTACGAATTTTTGGTGTTGCCTTTTGGTCTAACCAATGCACCGGCAACTTTCCAACAGATGATGAACGATTTGTTCATGCCATATTTGGGAAGATTCGTAGTGGTATTCTTAGATGATATCCTAGTGTTCAATAAGACTTTGGTGGAACATAAAGAGCATCTTAGGATTGTCTTGGACATACTAAGAAGGGAAAAGCTCTTTTCCAAAGAGTCTAAGTGTGACTTTTTTGCTAAGGAATTGTCCTACTTGGGGCATAAAATTTCCGAACGAGGAGTGGAGATCGAGGCCTAATCATATCTAGAGAGTTATCGAATGGCCTATTCTTACCATAGTTCAGAAAATCAAGTCTTTCTTAGGGTTTGTAGGATTTTTCCGTAAGCATTTCCTCTTACCCAGGCATTGAAAGGCTATAAGAAGCTAAGCAGAAGGGCTAAGAGTCCACTAGTGCAGTGGACGGAGGATATAAATAATTGTTTTGAGTTGCTTAAGAAAAGTGTTACTTCAACACCAATACTAATCATTGGCGATCCTAATAAGGCTTTTGTGGTTAGGATCGATGCCAGTGATTATGCTATTGGAGCTTTTTTTATGCAGGATAGACATCATGTTGCTTATGAAAGCAAGAAACTCAATCCTACTCAATCTAGGTATTGTACCTATGAGAAGGAATTGTTTGCAATTGTTCATGCCTTAAAATTTTGGTGACATTATTTGTATGCAGCCAAATTTGAAGTTTTGACAGAGCATCAGACTCTTCGATATTTTTGTGATGCTACAAATTTAAAGAGGAGGCAAGCTAGATGGGCTGAGTTGATCCAAATCTTTGACTTTTCTATATGTTATTGTAAAGGAAGTCAAAATACTCTAGCAGATGCTTTGAGTCATTTATCGATTATTATCAGTTATGCTTTATTGTTATAGAACCAGGCTTGTTTCAATCTCTCCAAGGACTATATGAGTCCGATCCTTTTTTCGGAAAGTATTGGCAACAAGTACTTTTTGGGGTCGATTTAGGTATGCAAGATTTCTCGAATCATGTAAAGGCTAAAATGGATTTTGTTATTCGAAACAAGATTTTGTTCGTAAAGCAGGGTGTGTGTACCAGAGAATGACACAATAAGGGCCCAAATCTTGCATGAGTGTCATGATACTCCATGCGTAGGACATCCGGATATACAAAGAACACTTGACTTAGTTTGACGACAATTTTGGTGGTCTAAGATGAAAAGTCAAGTAGAGGCCTATGTATTTAAATGTGCTAAGTGTCTGTTAAATAAAGCTAAGTGTCTGTTAAATATTTAGATATTCTTATCAGAAAGTGGAAAGTATATCTATGAATTTTGTGGTCGGGCTTCCATGTATAGGGAAGGGGGTTGGCGCCTAGGTATTGCCGTCCTTTTAAGGTTATCCAACTGATAAACAAGGTCGCATACAAACTAGACCTTCCAGCTAACGTTAGAATTCATCATGTTTTCCACGTTAGTAAGTTGAAACCCTCGTTGGGGGTTGGGAAACTTTGGTCCCTGTGGAAAATCTAGTGGAGCTTCTTCGTGATGAGTCCGCAAGTGGACCACCTAACCCCGAGGCGATTGTTAATAGCCGACAGAAAACTCTAAGGAATAGAGTGCTTTGGAAATTTTTAGTTAGGTGGAGGGGCAAATCAAAAGAAGAGGATATTTGGGAAAAGGAGGCTGATCTCCAGAAGAATTTTTCAAATTTTTTTCTACAAGGAAAAATTTAAGTTTAGGGGGAAGGAATGTTACATACCTATGTAACTAGCAGTAGTTCAGTGACTCTTATATGTCCATTTAGTTTTGGGGGTTAAATGGCAAGTTACCCATGGATAAGAGGTTCCCTTAGGATTAAGGGTATGTGTCTTTGGATAAGGGCAGACAAGTGACTATACCTTGGTCGGAGGTATGGAATCAAGTTACCCTTGGATATGGGGTACCCTTAGGAATAAGGATATGTGCCTTTATATTAAGATACTGGTGTCCTTGGATAAGGGCAGGTAGGTGTCTATGCCTTGGTCAGAGGTGTGGAACCTAGTGAGGTGTTAGAAAGTCATTACCTGACCCCGAGGTGATTGTTAATAGTCAGCAGAAAACTCTAAGGAATAGAGTGCTTTGGGAATTTTTAGTTAGGTGGAGGAGCAAATCAGGAAGAAGAGGATATTTGGGAAAAGGAGGCTGATCTCCAGAAGAATTCTTAAAAAATTTTCCTACAAGGAAAAATTTAAGGGGAAGGAATGTTACATACCTATGTAACTAGCAGTACTTCAGTGACCCTTATATGTCCATTTAGTGTTGGGGGCTAAATGGCAAGTTACCCATGGATAAGAGGTGCCCTTAGGATTAAGGATATGTGTCTTTGAATAAGGGCAGGCAAGTCACTATACCTTGGTCGGAGGTATGGAATCAAGTTACCCTTGGATATGGGGTACCCTTAGGATTAAGGGTATGTGCCTTTATATTAAGGTACTAGTGTCTTTGGATAAGGGCAGGTAGGTGTCTATGCCTTGGTTAGAGGTATGGAACCTAGTGAGGTGTTAGAAAGTCATTACCATGGGTGTTTGGGTATTTTTCTAAAACTTGGGCCTCAACCTTGAACCAAATCACTTTATTGGTCTTGGACCAAAGTATACAAGCACAACTTGGGCAATGGGACCTAGTAGGAGGCCGCCCTTCCTAAGGGTCCATTGACGCTTACTGCCGCACATCTTGAAATGTCTCAAAAAAATTTCAAATGTTGGTAACCTCTCCCTTGATGATAAGCCACTTGCGAACATTTAAAATTTTTTATCTAGACCATTCATTACTGTATGAACAAACTCTACGCCCCTTATTGGTTCATCACCAATTGCAGTCAACTGGTTTCGTGGGTCCTTAATTCGAGTGAAATAGGACCATATCCCCTCATTTTTCTCCATACAAACACCTATCAAATTAGTCCTAGAAAACATTATTTGAGAGACGTTTGCCATTTGAAATTGTGTTCAGAGTCCCTCCCAAGCACCTCTTGTTGTCGCACATTGACTAATGTGGGCAATGGCATGGTCCTTAACCTACAAATTTATCAATGATAAGGCCTTTTGTGCTCTTTTATCATATGCACGAATATCGACTAGAGTTGTATTTGGGCGATGCTCCACCCCAGTGATGATGTCCCATAGCTCCTTTTACATCAAAATACTTTTCATTTTGAATTTCCAAATTCTATAATTGGACACCTCGTCCAATTTACTAGCTTCATCAAGCACGGATTCCCATATTCTTGCCATTTGGCCAAAAGTTACTCCTATATTGCCTTGATGAGGCCAAATGAAGAGCTTATAGAGCAATTAGAAGCCTTGAAAGTCAATTTCAAAGTTTGACCAAAAAAATTTCATGCCCTCCCACTGGTTGATTTGGCCTAACTCGCCAAAATTGATGGAATTTTTGAAAATCGCTCCAATGTGGGATCGCTAGTACCTTTCCCCTGAAATGGTATGTTTTGCCCCTTGACACACTTTCTCCCCACGATTCAGCAATCATCGTCTAGGAAAAGTTATACTTGCAGGGTACATTATTTTTATGTTCTTAATTTTGAGGATTTTTCATTTGGACTTAAACAAAGTAATAGGCCAAAACTTATGGGCCTCCAAAGAAAATACATCGTTTCTACACCTTGAAGAAAACCCACATTTCAACTAAATTTGAATTTCATTGTCTCTTTCACCTTGAAAATTTTTAATGATGTTGAAGGGCCCTTTGCCCTTTGGAACCCTTCAAATGAAGTGGAGTGATTAACTCTAAAGTTCCAATGGTTAAATGAGATCCAATGATTCATGTGAGTTGCAGCCCACACCACTTATTCAATACCCACAAAATTTGATGGCCATGATCAGATTCGTGTGCTGAATCAAGCTGCTGTTGCGGTAATGTGGTGTTGTGTATGGGCACTTCCATATACAATGCTCCACTTTAGTTGGGCATGTGTGTGACCTCTGATATCTCATCTCTCTCTCTCTCTCTCTCTCTCTCTCTCTCTCTCTCTCTCTCTCTCTCTCTCTCTCTCTCTCTCTCTCTCTCTCTCTCTCTCTCTCTCTCTCTCTCTCTCGCTCTCTCTCTCTCTCTCTCTCTCTCTCTCTCTCTCTCTCTCTCTCTCTCTCTCTCTCTCTCTCTCTCTCTCTCTCTCTCTCTCTCTCTCTCTCTCTCTCTCTCTCTCTCTCTCTCTCTCTCTCTCTCTCTCTCTCTCTCTCTCTCTCTCTCTCTCTCTCTCTCTCTCAGCCAAGTACGGTGTCTTCTGCACCAACATCTGTGGCTGCATCTACCTCAATGCAGGTCCTAATGGATCAAATGGAAAAGATGGCAAGGCAGCAAATGGAGCAGATGATTGCGAACTTGGATCAAAATATGAAGCTGAGACATAATCTTCCGTCCCAGCGATCAGATCCGGCTGCACAACAATATGCAAGTCATGATAATTCTTGGTGCCCAATTCACGCTCAAAATCATACTACTAATGAGTGTCCAACTTTGAAATAGCACTTTTCAGCCAATTATTGTCATCTATGCAACACATCCACGTATGATACTATGTTGGAATGCCCCTTCCCAAGTTGGGTGGTGGCAGCCTATCACATGCTGAAGGTAGGACTAGAAAAGAGTATCCCCAAATAAGTATAAGAGGAAACAACCTCTAAGGCTTGTCCATCAAGAATAAGCTCCTGGCACTGCATGAAGGCTCATGAAGTGTTGAAGACCATAACCTTGGTCTTCACAATGTTCACCCCCAATTCCCATTTGGTACAAAACCCCTATAAACAATCTAGCTGTCTCTACAATCCCTCTCTGGTCGGGGATACTAGTACTACATCATCCGCATAAAGGAGAATGGCAATCAGAATGGTGCCAAGTTTACAGCCAGCCCCGCCACGCTCTAACTCATCAATGTACAATCCAAAGAGAACCGGTGAAAGAGAACATTCTTGTTTCACCCCAATGGTGATCAGATAGGTCGTTGCTATGTTGGAAACATCCCAAGACCTTCTCGTAAAGAGCCATCACTGCTAGAACAATATCTTTGGAGAAACCAAGGTCACGAAGTCTCTGAATGAGTAGGGAGAGTGGTACAGAGTTGAAGGCTTTCTTGAAGTCCACAAAACAATAGTAAACCCTCTTTTTCCTATACTTAGCTTCCTAAATCAAAGCTCGAAGTGTAAAAATATGGTCAGTGGTAGAATATCGGGTATTCATCTTGTCATTCATTGATCAACCAAGGCCCAGTTACAAGCTTACTATGCTTCCTTATTGGACAACATAAGCCTTAGAAGCATTTCAAAAATTAGAAGATGCATTGATTTCAGCACCTATCCTAAGGCCTCCCAATTGGTAGATTGAATTTCACGTACATACGGATGCCTCAAAGTATGTTGTGGGAGCAATAGTAACTCAACTTGGTGAGTATAAAAAGGATTATCTAATACGCTTTGCCAGTAGACAATTGAATGTTGTTGAGGTGAATTATACTACCATAGAGCGTGAGGCATTAGCAATGATGTTTGATATCAAGAAATTCTGACATTACTGAATCGCAACATTGTTTGCATCGTTTACAAGTGTCTATTATAAATGTGCCATTTGATTGATTTTAGTAATTTGAGAGGATCCCTCTTTTTTTACTTTGTTATTTCCTTCAAGACCTTCTTTTTATAGAGGAGCACTAGATTTCTTGATTTAATGTCCTTATTTTTCATTTCTTAGTTATTGCAGACTTCCCTACCACTTTCTTTGCAACTAGTGCACGTGCTCCTTACCCTTTAGCTCATATCCTTTGGGCTAGGACATGTAGATCTCTGGTGCCATTAAGGAATGCAGTTTGGACGTCCATTTGATGAACTTCAAGGTCGGATACAGCTGCATAAGGAAGAAGTAAACTAATTAAAGCATGCTTTACCACAGGACTGAAGGTTTTTGAATAATCTAGATCTGGTTTCTAGGAGAAGCCTTCGGCTACCAATCTGGCCTTGTATCGATTTATTTTCCATTCAGCATCATACTTCACTTTGAACAACCACTTGCATGGGATCGGATTTCAATTCTTTAGTATCTCAGTCATAGTCCACGTTTGATTCTCAATCAGAGAATCGAATTCTGCATCCATGGCTGCTTTCCACTGGTCAACATCGATTGTTGACATCGCCTATGAACTATGTTTGGTGTGAGAGATTTCAGATCCTTAAGATCCAATCTACTTGAATGATCTTTGGTTAGAAAGAGAAATACACTACCAATTTCACCAATGTAGAAAAATCAGCATCTACACATAATTTGAGATGCAAACACTAATAGAACTTGATCAAACTTGAAAGAAATGATTATGTACTGTTGCTATCCGTACAAAACCAGCAAGCTACTTTATTTCACACGTGTGGATTCAAAAATAGCAAATATAGATCATTCTACACATAGATTTGCAAGCAATCACCAAGATAGTGCACCAATGGATAGTAGAACCCAAGAGAACCATGTATAAGCATGAAATGAGATAGAGAAGAGAGAATATGACTCTCTCCATGAGTTACATCCTTTTATAGCAGGTCTAGACCCTATTTGGCCACTTGGCTTTCCCACCAAAATGGTAACCCTACAATTTTGGGTCTAGATTCAATGTACCCAACTTATTCAAATTGAATCTACTCAAACTCGCATTCTATCTTTCCCACACTTTCAAAAAGTGTTTATTCAAATGAAATTTAGACTAATGAACTTTGAAAAGTCAACCTCTAAGTCTAAAACAAGTTTTGGCCTCAATATGCCAAATATGGAAATATTGCAAAATGTGATGAAACTAGTTGAATCTTTCACACTCCCTCTTCAACTAGTTTTAGCATAGACTTTGATAATACTCCAAGTGAAGTCTTATGCTTCATGAACAAGTCTTTTCCCAATGCTTTGGTGAAGATATCAGCTACACATTCCCTTGAAGATACATGTTGAAGCTCCACCTCCTTTGCAATGACTCGCTCCCTCACAAAATGATATTGTATCTCAATATGCTGCTCCTCGCATGAAAGATAGGATTGGATGTTATTCTTTGGGCTGATTGATTGTCACAAAAGATGATTGGGCTCTCTGAAAAATCCAGCAAGTGAAGATTCTTGATTATCCTCTTGATCCATACCATCTCCTTTGTGCAATGTGTAAGAGCTTTGTACTCGGCCTCACTAGATGACAATGAGATAGTGGCTTGTTTCTTTGACATCCATGATATAGCTCTATCACCTATGAAGATACAATAAGAACTAATGGATTTCCTATCCATTATATCTCCAGCATAGTTCGAGTCTGAAAATCCAAAAAGATTAGGTGATGATCCCTCATACAATATGCCAAAATCTCGAGTTCCAATGATGTACCTCAAAACTCGCTTTCCTAGCTTCCAATGCTCCTAGCATAGTTTTTGCCAATAGAACTTTGATCCATCATAAGAATGATCTTCTTCCTAAGAATAGATCTCCTTTCAATGATCGTGTAATGCTCAAAATAGAAACAACCATAATTGATGTAGAGAATAGTGTCCACTTGGAATGCTTCACTATTTCTTACATCAATTTTACATGTAAAAATGTGACTAGAACATGAAGAATCAAATAGAATGTAAATGAAATGATTCCACCATGCTTACAACTCTGAACTCTCTGGAAAAATACAGCAAACAAACAATAAATGTGAGTGATCAACTTTTGCTTGCATGTCTCCTCCTTCTTTGTCCTTTGTTGCCATGTATCCACCATGATACTCCATGAATGAGCCTCCATCTCCATCTTGCCACAAGAAACCATCAAACCTTGGAAATCCATGAGTAGCTGAGTACATTAATGATGCAAATCCAACACCACATGACTCCATAAACCAAGTAGTTTGCACTAGTCCGTCTTCAAGATCTACTTGACACAAGAAAATGACCATGAATTCACCAAAAATTGACAATCTCCAAGTATTGGCACCAAGTAGCTCAACACTTGAGAACTTAGCCATGGATGAGTGACATAATGAACCTCCAATAGCTTCATTTCCATCAGCAAAATCAGCCAAGAACGCTAGTACAAATCCAACATCAAAACAATGCTCACCAATGTAGCTAGTTTTACCATATCTTGACAATCTGCACACATCCACATGAAATTGCTCAAACATGAGATAGAACAAGTAAAGTAAACTTGAACAACGCTTCCTTGCTGCTCCTTTGACCTTACTTGAGTCTTCAATATGCTGCAAAAATAGATCCATAACACCTTTGCCAATTACCTCTCCTTTGATGCTCTTGACTAGCTCCAAATTGCCAACTTCCCTTTTGACTAGTTGAAGCGCTTTGAGATCAATTTCTTGATCTTCAGCTTGACCATCAAAGTCATTGAACAAACTTTGTTTTCCAGATCCATTACTTGATTTTACATCAAGATAACATCCATCCACTTGCATAGCTCCATGTACACAGGAAGATCCTCCAAAAGATGTTCCACTCTTCATAAGAGATCGATACTCAAGATCCATTGGTTGGATCCACTCCTCTTCTTTCCTTGCATGATCTACACTTGTAGGATCATCCAAAGAGGTTAGGAAAGCAACATAATTTCCAGAAACTACTTGCTTACCCTTTTGATCATATGTGAGCCTTGAAGGTACTTGTCTTTCTCTTGATGTTCTCCTTGGCTTTTGACTTGATGAAGGTCCATCATCACCACCATCCAAAGTAGGATCTTTCTCATCAACATCAAGAATGTTAGAACCATCTACTTTACCATCAATCATTCTTGAAGACACCTTTGGAATGTTTCCCTCATCAAAAATGACATCTCTACCAACAATCACTTTGTTAGTAGAAGGAATGTAAACCTTGTAGGCTTTACTCACCTCACTATATCCAACAAAAATACCTCTTCTTGAAGATGGATCCTCCTTGGTCCTATCATCAAGAGTAATGTTGACATAGCATGTGCATCCAAAGGTTCTTATAAAGTTGACACTCGGCCTCCTCTTGAATAGTATCTCAAAAGGTGTCCTTGCATCCAAAATAGCACTCGACCACCTATTGCACAAGAAATTGGCACACAACAAAGCTTGATCCCAAAATGGTTTGTCAATATTAGCACTTAACCTCATAGATTTAGCACTTTCACATAAAGTTCTATTCTTCCTTTCAGCCACTCCATTTTGTTGTGGGGTCCTGGATGTTGTATACTCCCTCTTGGTCCCATGCTCATCACAAAAAGCCTTGAACTTGTTAGATATGTACTCACCACCATTGTCACCTCTCAAGCACTTGATCTTTGTGGAGAATTGGTTCTCCCTTGCATTCTTGAACTTGACAAAGACATCATACACTTCATCCTTGCTCTTTAGTAGATAGATCCAACAAAATCTACTAAAATCATCAATGAATGTTATATACATCTTAGCTCCACTATGGCTAATTGTAGTAAATCCATGAATATTAGAATTTACAAGTTGAAAAGGCTTTGTAGATCTAGTATAAGGTAGTCTATGTGACTTAGACAAAGCACAAGACTCACAAACATGCTTGTCATTACTTAAGGAACTTGGAAGACCAATCACAACCTTCTTCCTTGCCATTACCTCCAATGACTTGAAGTTGAGGTGTCCCATCCTTTTGTGACAAACCTCTTGAATAGAAATTTGCTCCCTTGCAACACATCCAACTTGGTTAGCAATAACACAAGCATCAAGTTTAAACAACTTCCCTTGCCTTTTACCTTTTCCAATCAAGACATCCTTCCTTTTGATCAAACAAGCATCTCCATCAAACTCCACCTTGAGGCCCTTACTTAGCATTTGACTCACACTAAGCAAATTTTTGGTAATAGATGGAATAAACAAGACATCCTCCAAATGAACATTCCTATTTGTAGAGAGAGAAATAGGAATTGTGCCAATCCCTTTGATTGCACACTCACCATCGTTGGCCGTGTAGATCACCCTCTTGTCATCTCCATATGCCAACAAAGAAGTGAAGTACTCTTTGTGAAAGGTCATGTGTGAACTTGCTCCACTATCAATCCACCAAGGATCTAGATCTCCATCATTAGCAAGCATACATGAAGACATCACAAAAGCATCATCATTTGCATCTTGCACATCCAAACCATCCTCATCAAGAGTAAGATTACCTTGCTTGTCTCCTTGATCTCTCTTCTTCTTGTAGCACTCACTTGCAAAGTGTCCTTTGATGCCACAATAGAAGCACTTGAGCTTTGATCTATCCTTCTTTTTGCCACTTGAAGAAGCATCCACTTGATCTTGCCATTTAGACCACTTGCTTTTGGTTTTGCCCTTGAATTTGCCCTTTGTGAACATAGCATCCTCTTGAAGTGTCGATGTAGATCCACCTCTTGCTTGAAGCCTATATTCCTCATTGATCAAGATCTCTTGAAGATCCATCAAACTTGGCAAAGTCTTTTGAATAGCAATACTTTGAACAATGTTAGCATGAGCATCCAACAAGCCATTAAGAATCACTTGAATAAGCTCTCCTTCCTTAATGCTTTCATCTATGCAAGCTAACTCATCATTCAATGCTTTCATTCTCAAAACAAAAGTACTTGGACTTTCTTCATTCTTTTGCAAACAAGAAAAGATTTGCCTTCTTAGAGTCAACACTCTAGAAGTAGACTTGGATTCATAAAGCTTCTTCAATGAATTCTAAGCTTCCAAAGATGATGTGCACTTACCAACTTCCTTGAGAAGTTCATTGGTAACATTCATCTTTATCATGTGTAGATCCTTCTTGGCCCTCTTGTCATACCTCAATTGATCTTGTTGTGTTGTTGGTCTCTCCTCCAAACCTACAACAATATCCAAAACATCATTCATCTCAAGGAGTGACTCCATCCTCACTTTCCATAATGAATAGTTACTTGAGGTAAGCCTATCATTGGCTTCCAACATGACTCCAATTGAGATTGCCATGTAGCAATGACCTGATCTTCTCTTTCAACCTGTTTCAATGCACAAAGCACTCCTTTGAACAACAACAAATGCTTTCAAAAGAAATCACCAAGATTTGAAACTATCTCACAAATTCTCTTCTAGCACTTATCCAAGCAAATCAGCACATAGAATCATGGAATCTTGATCAACCTATGATCTATCCTCAATCTAATGACTTTTGCCACTTCCTAAGATTGAAACACACTCAAATGAAGTCCAGCAACCTCACTATCTAGAGATCCAATCAAAATTAGAGTTTTGACAAAATCACAAAAAATGACTATTCCAAATCTACATGCAAATGCTGAAAATTTGATATGCAATCTATAAGCCACCACTTAGGCTGAACCAATGATCCAAAAATCGGCCAAATCCAGCATGTGAATTCAAAAAACAGAATTGAACAAGTATATTGACCTATTTAGTGTTTTGATCTACAAAAGATACAATCTACAAAAGCAAAAAATCCGATTTTGGTGTAGAATTCTCTCTAGCATGCTCTAGACTTGATATCTTCACCAAATCATTGATAGATCTGATTTCCTCCTTCATAACCTGAAACACAAGCTCTGATACCATGTGAAAGATTTCAGATCCTTAAGATCCAATCTACTTGAATGATCTTTGGTTAGAAAGAGAAATACACTACCAATTTCACCAATGTAGAAAAATCAGCATCTACACACAATTTGAGATGCAAACACTAATAGAACTTGATCAAACTTGAATGAAATGATTATGTACTGTTGCTTTCCGTACAAAACCATCAAGCTACTGTATTTCACACGTGTGGATTCAAAAATAGCAAATATAGATCATTCTACACATAGAATTGCAAGCAATCACCAAGATAGTGCACCAATGGATAGTAGAACCCAAGAGAACCATGTATAAGCATGAAATGAGATAGAGAAGAGAGAAGATGACTCTCTCCACGAGTTACATCCTTTTATAGCAAGTCCAAACCCTATTTGGCCACTTGGCTTTCCCACCAAAATACTAACCCTACCAATTTTGGGTCTAGATTCAATGTACCCAACTTATTCAAATTGAATCTACTCAAACTCGCATTCTATCTTTCCCACACTTTCAAAAAGTGTTTATTCAAATGAAATTTAGACTAATGAACTTTGAAAAGTCAACCTCTAAGTCTAAAACAAGTTTTGGCCTCAATATGCCAAATATGGAAATATTGCAAAATGTGATGAAACTAGTTGAATCTTTCACATTTGGTTCATGCACAAAATAGCATGCCGGATCATCCATGAATCGGGATGGAGGTTGTCTGGGTCGATTTGATCTTTTGGGTTGAATTTCGACCCTTTGATGTTGTTGAGTTCAGAACTCACTATCCGAGTCAGTGTCGATTTTTTGTTGTTCGACCCTTGGATCGAATTTTGGATATTTGATCCTTGGGTCAGATTCTGGATTTTTCGACCTTGAATCAAATTTTGTTTTTCGATCCTTGAGTCGGATTTGTCTGGGGCTTTTCCCTTATGGTCAAAAAATTGGTTTTCCATAAATATGACATCTATGCTCGTGAAGGTCTTCTGATTTTCCAGGTTGTAGAGCTTGTATGCCTTGTGATCTGGGGAGTAGCCAATGAAATTCGACTTCTTGCTTTTGTTATCCCTTCCCTATAAGTAAGAGCATTTTTTGTGTAGTTTGTATCCTTCTAGTCCCAATGCCAAATTCTCAAAAAAGAGAATTCTCTTGTCTTTAAGCTTTGGTGTATTTTTGGTCTTTCTTGTGTTGGAATGCTAGTGTAATTTGGATGTAATGATGCTTTTCTATTACTCTTGCATTGAGATTTGTAATATATCCATGTACTTGTAGGGGATGAAATCTTGAGAAACCAAGGGTTTTTTTTATCATTTGGTCAACATTTCATTGCTTATGCTTTTTGGTGTTAAACTAGTGTTAAAGCTATTATTAATGATTGAAATGAGTGTTTGAAGTAGTGTTGATTGAAAAAGTAGCCTTAATGCATGGATATTGTTAAAGGAGCAGCATTAGTGGAGGAAATCAAATGATGTGAATAAGGTCATTTGTGGTGGTTGTCGCTTATGTGCAATCTTCAATTCACTACTACTAGTTTTGGATGCTTTATGGAGACAAGTGATGGATTATAATAATGAGGCCATAAATATAGTGATTGAGTGTGTAAGAAGCGAGATTGGAGTGCAAAGTGATTGCTTGGAGTAGTGTTAAACTGTATTGTATGGTGTTATGGTTTGTAGGAAAGTATAGAAGCAAAGTGAAATGTGCTCTTTGCCTAAATCACTATCAAATCGACCCATAATCACTATACTACATAGTGACAAGCCTATTTGAACTACCCATGCCTTGATAAGCATAGTGTGGAAAACAAATTAACAATATTTGGCATTGTCGTTGGGGATTCAAATACTTCATTGAACCGTTTGCTTCAATATACCACCTTTGCCAAAGGGTTTGGATTTTTTTTTTTATTTATGAAAACGCACCATTTGATCCATTATGGAAATAGTCAGTCTCAAGACTTGCCCTCTTGAGAATCCATTTCTATTGTTTTAAATCTAGTGAAGAGGTTGAACCTAGAAAAATTTGACTCACCAATTGTTGGAATTCATGCTCAAGCCTAGTCCCATTCATGGAATGGGCATCCTGCAACCTGTTCATACTTATTCAGAGAAAAAAAAAAACTACACAAAAATATGAAGACTCAAAATTTTAGCAAAGGATTGAAAAATCCACACTCAAATTTTTCCAAACCAAGACTATTTTTCGACCCAATGTCATTCCTGTCAAAGAGAGATTTTTCGACCTTGGGTCAGGTCGGATCGGTTCTAATTTTTTCGACCTTGAGATCGAATCGGGTCTGATAAATCGGACAGTAAAAAGAAAGATAATTGTAGTATAAACAAGTGTCATTCCCACTGGAGAGCAATAAACGGGCTACTATTGTCATTAGTAGTGAAAATAAGGTAATAACAGAGAATGTACTGAATGAAATATAAAATGATTGCAATCTGGTCATCAACAGATGTTTCCACAATGGGGCTATCAGTACAACCTTGCAAAGAAGGCAAAACACCCAGGAGAAAGATTGAATATTCAACAATGAAGTCCAGACTCAAGTTAGGAATAAAACTCTGTATAATGGACATACTAGGAATTAAGATCATACATGGCAAAAATATTTGTCCTTGAAACAACAATACTGGCATCAAAGTGTAGAGGTTAGAGACTCGCCATCTAGCATGGTGCTCACTTATCATTTAGACACTCAACAGTCAAAGAAAACATACAAGCTGATTAATAATGTTTTGACATGTGTAATAAGGTGCCCATAGTCCAATAACATACTGCCACAGATGATAGACAGTTAGAATCTGTCAAGCAATGCACTAATACCATTGTCCTGTATTGAAAGGGTGTGAAATCATTGATAGAGCCTGTCACGAATGATGATGAGCAATGGTGGCTGGCCCAAAGCAGTTGCTTGAAGTGAGGCACTGATTAAATCTACTACTAGAAATGCGCTAAGTGTGTTGGTGACCATTGAAAAATAGTCGATGCAGATCTGCTAATCTGCTTGTAGACTGTCACTTGAAGATGCATTGAAGATTTAACATATTATTGCCTAAATGCACCCTTAGAATCTATACCATAATGGATTCAAGTTCTAGTTCTTCTCTGATTGATAAGCTCGATGGCGAGAACTACCATCTCTGAAAGTTCAAGATGAGAGTTGTTTTAGTAGCCAAGGAACTATGGGACATAGTTGATGGTACCGAAATCAAGCTAGAAGCTGATGCAGCTAACATCACCAAATGGAGGCAACAAGATGGCAAGGCATTTGCCTTAATCACACTAAATATCAAAGACTCCTAGATCAGTGATATTCGATTTGGTCAGACAGCCAAGGATGCTTGGGACATCCTAGCAACACTTTATGACATCAGAGATGTCACATCTAGACTCCATTTGAGGAAGAAGTTCTTCACATTGAAAATGTCTGAAGCAGACACTATTTCTAGCCATCTTCTTCAAAAATATTATGGAGCAGATGACTGCAACTGGATCAAACATTGAAATTCAGATGCAGTAATGACTCTTTTATCAAGTCTCCCTGAATCCTATGAAACTTGGGTCATGGCCATTTCGACCCAGCAGAAACTTACTCTATCAAGAGTTATTTCAATGCTGCTACAAGAGGAGATGAGAAGAAATGTTTTTTCCTTAGGCTTAGGATCTAATCCTTGGGCTCTTTACACAAAGAGAAATTAGAAATTCAAGTCAAAGAAATCCACAAAATCTGATCATTCAGGGAAAAAGAGCAACATGCAGCCAAGATCGAATTTTGGCTCTGGGTTAAATTTTGGATCAGGGTCGAATTTTGGCTCAAGGTCAAATTCAGGCCCAGAGTCGAATTTTTCATCATTCCAAACTATGCAGAAACACTTCTACAAATATTGTAAGAGGACTGGTCATCTCATCAAGGACTGCTAAACACTAAGATCTCCCTTCTATTAGCAAATTTGATTCTCCATGTGAAAGTTGTATTATCAGCAAGCATGCTAGAAGTCCATTTACTTCAGATTTCGTTCATACTTCTAGAGATTTGCTAGATCTTGTACACAATGACCTTCGTGGCCCAATGTAGACTTCTTCCACAAGGGGAGCTTTTATTTTTTGACTTTCATTAATGATTTTTCTAGGAGAACTGCTACTTATTTTTTGAAGAATAAATCCAATACTTTCAAATTCTTCAAGCAGTTCAAGGCATCTGCAAAAAATCAGACTCAGAGAACAATCAAAGCAATACGTCCTGACGGAGGGGGAGAATACATCTCCACCGAGTTCAAGGAATTCTACAAGGCCTGTGGAATACATCAACAATTCACCAGTAGCTACTCTCCTCAGTCCAATGGAGTAGCAGAACGGAAGAATCAGACACTTATTGAAAGTGCCAAAAGCATGATGGCCCATGCTTCTCTTCCAAAGAGATTTTGGGTAGAAGCTGTCACTACAACTGCCTACCCGCAAAACCAATCCATCACCAAAGCCTTGAATGGCAAGACACCTCATGAGGTGTGGGCTGGAAGTGATTGGATCACAACATAGTTAAGTCTTGGGTCCATTCAGCTAAAATTATTTGGATTAACTAGTTTTGTGTTTGAATTCACAGCTTTTTTTTATTCTAAGTTACAAAATGACTAGGCATGGCTTGTGCTTCTTGGCTAATTAACTATTTTGCTCTCGAATATTTACAAAGTTCTACTCTTGGCATACTTCCTACTATTCACTATTTACAATTTGAGTTATGTCCATGGAAGCACTACCCTGGAATCAATTCTTGCCCATCTTGCAAGACCACATAGCAATATTGTGTTCTTATTATGGAGATGGATTAGGGACTACCAGACACGGATAATCATAAATGTGTTTCTTGTCTCATTACCATGTTATTTTGAGATAGTATCACCTTTTTTTCAGTAGCTTATGAGTTTTCATTTTCTTTTTTTTGCAAGAAACATGAAGGCCATTGAGCACATTCTTGGCATTCAATTTGACTCAAGCAAGGCAAAATGAGATGTTGAGACATGGAACTTCAATGACTTCCACACACAATAAATTGCATTGTATGACTTCTTTTCATATTTATAACAATATCTGATTTAATGTTGTCAAGTTTAGCATCTCTTTAGTTAATTTCCTTTTTATGTATCATGACACAAAGAGAGGTTATGATGCAATTCACAAGAATTGCACCCTATAAATTATTGCCAATTTTTGCATGAATAGTGTGCCAAAAAGCAAAAGTATCAAGTCTAGCATCTCTTTAGTTAATTTCCTTTTTATGTATAGTGAGAGGTTGTGATGTAATTCACAAGAATTGCACCCTATAAATCATTGCCAATTTTTGCATGAGTAGTGTTTTAAAAAGCAAAACTCTAAGGTAATGGTAAACTCTTGATTGACATGATTTTTTTTTCAATTTGTATCAATTGGGCACGTGTTGGTGGTTCTAAGTTGTTGTTGTTATTTAGGGACAATTACCTTGTGTGAGACAACCTTTTATAAGAAATTACTATAATTTGTTTGTCTCTACATTATTTTTTACAATTCAAATTATCAAATCAAATCTGCTCACCAAAACTTGCAACAAAATAGTCTCACTCTCTTCAAGAATAGCTAGCTAATTTGTTGCTTCTTTGGTGGTTTTTAGTTGTTCAAGTGTGGGTTAAGTAGTTGATCTCAAATAAGCTTTCCATTGGACCATTCTCTCACTTATGAATATTTCATCAACACTCATTTTGATATGCTAAATCCTTTTATGGTTGCATAGCAAAGAGAAATTTCATAATAAAGGTGAAGATATACATGATGTGAACTAGCTGGGTTTTGTGAACAAGCTTTCACTTTCAATTTTTTTTGGAGAAATAGCATGAAGAATGTGCATGCTTGCAAGTACACTATTTCATATTTCTAAGCATTGGCGAAATTTTCAGATCATGAGTATTGCTCTATCAAGAGTTAAAACCTGGTATTGAATCAAGTTATAATTACATTTCTATCCGACTTTTCGGATGTCAATTAGTAGCTACCACACCTACATCAACTAAAAGAATCACCTTGAGATATCTCTCTCTTGTCTCTTACCCTCCTTTTCAGATGCATCTGCAACAACTTCTACTCTCCTCAACCTCGTGCACTCTTGATGACTTCTATCATTCATCTTATCTCTTCCTTGTCTGGTATTTCCAACTCTATCTCCCTTCTTGAGTTTGCATGTTCTACCAGCCTCTCTTTGAAATCTCGACCTCCTCTTTTCATGCAAATCTCTGGGTGATATTGGCCATGAAAGACCTTGTTGAGTGGTTGGGTGGTAAATCTATCTCCCTGCTTGAGCCCCTTAGGTTTTCCAAAATCATCAATTTCAAACCTCTTGACGGCCTCATTGAGAAGAGAATTTGTCATAATCACTCCCATAAAGGCCTTATCTCCTGGGGTCCCACTTATGTATTGTATCTACTCTTCCAACCTTATTCGTCTTAGATATGACTTTGGTCTCTTGGTCCTTGAAGCCAACTTCCCGAAGTATGCCTTCTCATTGTGAACAGAGAAAACTTGTTACTTCCACCCTTGGACACTTCAATCTTGGTTGGACCTTCAAGGTTTGTGAAAAGTACGGTAAAATCACTTGCGCCTCTGTTTGTTCAGCCACTAAAGAGAAAGATTTTACCTTCTCCTAGTTTAAAGTTTAATGGAGTATTGATGATCCTCCCTCCAAATGAAAGTCTAGATTCTCTCGCCTCCACAAAATCAAACCTGCAAAGATAAAAATAATTGCCCTTAGATTCATTCAACAAGCCCTTCCTATCATAAGTGTAGGTGAAATTCTTTCAACATTTGCATTAAATGCAAAGCATTGGATGACGATGTGTAACATCTATTTTTTTCTATCATTTACGCCTATGGAGATCCATCTATTATTTGTTCTAGTCTAAGATTTAATGTGAAGTTTAGAAGTTTTTTTTATCTTGAATTTTCTCTATATGATATAGTGTTTAATGATCCTAATAATAATTGTAACTAACAATGTCTTAGAGCTATTACCTTTTCGAATATATGGCTAGATAGAAATAGTAGGGAACTTGGCTCTATTTGAGGAGCTTGAGAAAATTTGCTTTCTTTGAACACTTTTGTAAAATGTCCCTAGTTTATGGTTAATTATTTGCTTCGAGAAAAAAGGGATATTTCATGATAAAGTAAACATTTCGAATGGCCAAGGTAAGAAAAGTCTAGTAATCCTTACCTGGTCTCATATTCACATCATGCAATTGCTTCTGTGAGTGCTTCTGCTAACCTTTGAGATAAAACAAATGGTAGCAATGGAAGAAAGGAAAAAGATGATCATTGTGACACTTGGAATGAAGTTGTGAGCAACTAAATAAGAAACGCTCTTAATTTGCTAAAGAATTGGGAAATACATTGATTGTGGAGCTGAAGGAACCAAAAAGCATGATCAATAGACTAGATTGATTAGTAAATTTAAATACATAAAACATATTACATGGTCAAAGACAAAATAGTTCATGCATTGCAATTAGGATACTACAAATTAAAGATACACCCTCAAAGTGAAAATTTGGGAAAGATTACTAAAATGGACTATGGATAAACTTATGACATTTAGATCAGGTATCACAGAACTCACGAACATGTATTAACTTGCCAAATGCAGGTTCATAAAGTGGCATAGGACCAAGAGTAATAACATTGTTCAATAAATTCCACATTTCTTGAGAATGAGACTAGCAATTTTTGTAAAAATGGAGGAGATGAAAATATCTTGAAATTTTACAAAATGAACTTGCATATGAGTCGCTTCTATGCAAGAATTTATTCTATAACTCTGAGAAAGTTTCTATAAGCTTGTGTTCTAGTATCACCTTTCTTGTATGTCATCATTTTGTGTGGTGAATTAGAGTTGAACTTCTGGCCTCAAGAAGAGGAGAAGAAGTCCCCACCAACTCATCACTCATTAAAGGACCCTTGCACTTGGTTGTTAACAAGGAGACTTTGCCAATCAAGATCAACTCAACCAACTTGGACTCACAACTACGCTAGTCAACACTCAAAAAAATTTCACATTCATCACTTGATGGGAACTAATGTACATCAAAAACGGTAAAAAATAAGAAGAGAACAATACATCTGCCTTCACGTCGTTGTGATGTGGTGTGGTGGTATAGCATGCCTTGCCCATCCATGCTCCATATTGGGCCTATCCTCGTGCCATCCATGCTCCATATTGGGCCTATCCTTGTGTGGTGCAGTGGTATAACATGTCTAGCTTGCAGCTTGCCCATCCAAGCTCCATGCGGCCACATCCACTCGGAACAACTCGGTGGATATTTGGGCCAAAGCTTGATCAAGAGATGGAGAGAGAGGAAGAATCATGTAGGAGTTTTGAGTTATCAGCATTGCCATGCTGATGTAGGAGTTTTGAGTTATTAGCATTGCCATGCTGAAGCAGCAAGAAGTGGTCTACTATGCCAGCCAAGGGTGAGGCAGCCCCCATTCTCTTCCACCACATAGCCTTCTCCAGGGAACAAGGTGAGCAGCATCCTGGCCTGCCTGAAGGCATGTGAGCCCAAATGCAGAGGATGGAAGCCTGCATTGCACATGCGCCAGCGCCACTGAGAAAGGGGCTCGTGCCTCTCCACCCTCTCTTCGCCCTCGCAAGCCACGATGTTGAAGATCTCCCTCGCCAGATATGTCTCCGAGAGCATGTGTTCTAGGCTGTGCGGAGCCAGGTTGCATCCCTCCATGGAGTCGAACATGGCAGAGTAGTGGTGAAGCGCTTCCATGAATCTCTCAAGGAAAATGGGGCTGTTGTGGTTGGCTTCGTACTCAACTAGTGTAAAAATCCGGGGGCTGACACTCCTTGCCCACCGAAGCACCTCCATGATGGCTGGAGGTGATGAGGATGTGTCTGAGTATAGGAGGCGGTGTAGCTGCTGCACTGCGTTCACTGCCACCGCCTCCCCCTCAGACACGCGCAGCATCCAGGGCTGCACGTCCTGTAGCTTGGCGGCCACCACCACCCTGTAGTCGAACCGGACGTTCACGGACTTGGCCAGCTGCAGTAGCTTCATGCCGATCTGCTGCAGGAGGTCGCCGCCTGGTGGGCTGACGGTGGTGATGCGCAGAAAGGGAGGGCCACCAGGACGCAGCGCTAGCGCTTGGATGAGCGCTGGCCATTGCAAGCCGTGCATGGGATTGAGGTCGATGACATGCACTTGCTTGTGAGGTTGGAAGGCTTCCAATATTGCTTGATTTGCAGTGAAGTGGCCGAATTTGAGATATGGGCAGCTCTCGTAGAAGTGCAAATGGAGCAGCTCGGAGAGGGAATCGCTTTGATTGCTGATGTTGTCCTGAGCGCTGAAGCCATAGATCCTTCTTGCAAGCGCTTCCACAAACTGGGTGGCTACTCTTTTGAAGGGACCTGTGTGTGAGGAAGCAAGCGCTCTGATCTGTCTCACCATGTTGTCTGCAGCTACAAATTCATTCCTCTGAACTGCCTGAGCACATGCCACCAGCAGATGAACCAGCGTCACTCCTGAATCCTGCTCATAATCTGCGCCACTTGCACTAGCTGATCCATCTATGCAGCCAGCTGCATTTTGGTTATAGCGACCCATCTGCACTGATGATCTACTTGATCCAGTCAATCCGTTCTTCTCAGACAGCAGCACTGGTTGTCCATGCCTTTGAAAGGGATTAATCTCGCTATTGGATGCGGAATCTGCATTTCTTTGATGAAGTAGGTGGTGCTCAGGCTGCTTTCTGTCTTTGAGAATGGGTTGAATCTGTATCTCCTCTATTGGTATGACTCCTTGCTTGATTTGCGGCTGATCATCGGGGTACATGTTCGCAAAAATATCAGACAAAGGGTTGTCGTTTGGTCCGCAAGCTTGCTCAACGCCACCGTACTGTTGCAAGAAGCCATCCATGAATACATCCTGCTGCAAATGCTTATTCTCGGTGGCAGATTCCTGGCTCATTGCATCCCTCACAGCCGGAAGGGCACTATGGTCTGTAGTAATTTGAGGCATCTTCTGGGTAGAAGTATTGCCAGCAATTACAGTTGGAGCAGCAAGCTCCTCAAGCATGGACTCAATCCAACCGGCAAGATCCGAGGGATTATAATGCACAGCTTCCATGGAGAGGTGCGATACCCCAGCGTCCTGCACCGCACCCAGCATAGTCTCCAGCTGCTCCAACCGTTCCGCCACATGCGCCAGCTCTGAGGCCCGGACCCTGTAGCCTGCATTAGCCAACAGTTCATCCACTCCCACGTTGTCTTCCATCCCTCCGTCAGTCTTATATCGCATAGGATGATGGGAAATTGCTATCGCATTCATACCACATGGGTATTTTTCTCTTGTATGTCGTCACTGTGTGCTGACTGAATTCTAGCTCCAAGAGGTAGGTTTTAACCGCTATGATCAGTTATTCAAGGATTACAAAGATGCCTTTCTTCTCAGCGTATGTTTGATTGCCAATTAAGCTTGATCCATCACCTAAGGAATCTCCATCTCCATTCCGTAAGCTCTTTATCTGCAAGATATTTGATTGTACTAGCATGATTATGTACAATACAGACAATGTTTATCCACAGGTAGGCATAGCCAACTGTCTGCAGGGTCTTTGTGTGTCACTCTTATGCAACTCGGCTACTTCTGGGGACTATTTTTTAAGCTCTTATCATAGTAGTGTATCATTTCCCGTAAGTCCATGACTTGAAAGATTTCCAAACAAGAGCAGGGAGCAGATCTTGAACTAGACGCTTCAATCGAATCAAACTGGACCATCTGATGATATGGGCTTCGTACCACTGAAACCCTTAAGAGACAACAGGAGGTATACTGTCTGTCCGATCCTTGCATCAGTGTGTGGAACAAGTGAGAGTCCTGTGAAAGCCAAATTAGGATCTACAAAAACAAGGTACGAGCTTGGAAGTAAAGGCCACAAAGCAAAGGACAAATTCACAGCAGCTCACCGCTACAGGGCATAATAATTCAGTATATTGATCAGCACACAGCTACGGGGAATAATTCTCGGACAGCTATACATAACCTCAACTGCTGATGAATATCCCTGGAGCTGAAATGAATATCACAACAGATGCCATCGTGCAGCAACAGAAAGTGGAGTGAAAAATAGGACAGTCTTAAGAGAAAAAAATGAGCTGCTTCAAGCTGCAGCAGCGAACTGAAAAGCTGAGAGTGATCAGCTGCGCATTAACATCCAAATGCAGAATGAACTCCTGATAAATTGGATTGCTGACATGAAGCATGATCATCAGCCTCCATGAGTTATTCTCAAATGAAGTCGTTAATCCATTAGACATTTCATGAATTCTTAGTCAAAGGCAACGACCCACGGAAGCGGCAGTGGCCGGCAACCTGCAGCGCTATCTGCTAATAAAAAAACAACAAGTAGATAAAGACAGATGAGGATTTAAATGAGGAGATATTATGAGATGACGCTATAACGTGGCGAGAAGAAGAAGAAGAAGAAGAAGAGAAAGAAACAAAAGCAGTTTATGCAGATGATGGCAGGGCAACAGGCTTCCTTTCTCAAAACCTGTTTAGCAGGTTAAGCAACCTGCCATAGCAGGTCATAACCCACGTGCTGCCAACATATTGGCCCACGTGTAATTCCCCCTCCCCCGGCCTTAGAGGTGTGCATTGCCAAGTTGGGTGCCTTTGGGCCTGGGGCATTTAAATTGCGCCATTGCCAGAGCCCTGCCCGAATAGATAGGTGCCCGGGAAAACTAGGTTGCGGGCACCAGGACCAATTTCTCCGGCACCGGTAGGACCCGCCCAAAGTTCCTTGGCCGAGCGAGGCATGAGCGCATGATGCCGTATCGATGTTTCAGTTCTTAGTTTTGTGAGCCACTTAACATTCCAGTGATTGCTTATGGGATTTGTTATTCGCTGCCCAAACCGCCATGTCATCATGTAGCAAACATATTTTAAATAATAATAAAATATGGTGTGGCTGGGGTTGCGCCGGGCTCAAACACCTGACGTGCCTTCAAGATACGAGCCCTCCCCTCCACACCCCCAAGCGTGGGAGGATTTGAGCTCCCCTTAGCCAATGGTGGGACGTTGTGTGGAGGCCCTGCTTGAGGCTGCCCAAACCCATTCAATGCCTTAAAAAAATTTGGAGGCGATTGAAATTTGCAAGCCCACCACAATTGTGGGTAGCACAGATTTGTCAACACCCCTCACACACGCGCGCGCGCTCCGCCGGCATAAGAGTTTTAGTTTTACTAGAAAAAAAAAAATTAAGCATTGGCTGCCCAGGAGCCACATCTTGCATGGCTGCATGGGCGGCTCTTTCTTACATGCTTTTAAGATGTGAGGCCTCCCTCCCCTCCTGCATCCAAGGGGCCCACCTTGAACCCCATCCAAACATTGTTTGGCATGAGCATATACCCAACCGTGAGGGTGCAGGCTTGTCCCACCATGATGACATGCTTATGCATCACCATGTGCCCAACAACTTGGGGGGGTGGAGGCTCGATCCCATTCGACGATGGAGCATGTTTGATGTATCTTGATTTCACCCTTTTGGTGGAGATGATTTTCTATAGTTGGATGAGAATGGGGGCCTTGTCTGGGCCAAGCACCATAGTTCATGAGTGAGTAGAAGGTGGAATATACTTAAGATGGTCCACCAAGCATCTCTCGAGCACACCCCACATTCGTTTGCCATGGCTTCACCATGGTGGTGGGCCTTGACTACCAAGCCATAATTGCCTACCTCTTCCCTCGTAGATGGGACCCCACTCCAAGACCCCAATGCTTTTACTTGAGAGAACACTAGGTCGTGTACATAATATTAAAAAGATGGCTATCCTTAGCAGATGGACATGCCTATTATTGTTAAAGTAGATGCATATGTAATGTACATTGTGATGCTAATGGAGTGAATATCTAGGCATTCCTTACCTTGAAGTGCGGAACCGGGGGCATTTGGACGAGCTTAGCACACACTCTTGGGTTTTGTGAAGGACTTGTGGTGCCTTCTGTCCAGTCTTTGAAAATGCCATTTAGCACTCTGTGCCATGTTATCAAAATGCCACTTGGCACACAATCATGTGGGTGGGATGAGTGTATTCCTCAACGAGGGTGCAAGCATGGCCTCACCCCATCCAAGGATCTATAATAAGTCCATCCATAATCATGTCGTGTGAAAATATTTCAAACTCATGAATCATTGATGAAGGTGGGCCCTACGTGCATCCTTAGTCCAATCGAGGAATAAGCTCCTTCCACAAAATGTGCATAAATGTAGAGCCTTTTCTTCAGTTTTATTTTACTTTACTGGTAAGCGACATTTATCATTTATAGATATTTGTAAGAAGATTCATATTTTGTCCATCATTTTTACATGTGCCAACTTCTTAGGTGCACCACATGAGCAAGAGGCCCTTCAGTTACCTAGCGACAAAGAGAGCCTAAGAAGCATACCTCAATGATAAGAGAGGAGCACACCACTAACCAAGCCACTTGTTGGGGACATTTTCAGGATAGAACCTAGGTTTGTAAGGTCACATGGTCAAGGGTAACAAAAGTCAAGATTGCTAATTCAAATTTGAAATGGATGCTCTAGAACCAAATTTGAATATGGAATCCAAGCAATGTGCATGTAGTACAAACAAGGGAAATGAAATATATCATGGTTCATTCATTGTACTTTATGGTTGCTGCTGGCAAGGTCTTCTTTTATCGTTACTTTATCCATGAGTTAATATTGTGGTCCCTCATCCCCTTGTTAATTGAGGAATTGGCCTTGCTTTGCAAGGGCATTCTATGCGTTGATGTCTCTCAATGGAGTTTAGATGAAAGTCAATATTAAAATCATTGTTTGGAGCCTATCCCCTTAATCCAAGGTTAAGGGATTACTAATTTCATAGGAATAAGAGTATGTCATGCTCGACCATGAACATGCAAAAATTGCGAACATGCCAAATTGCATTGCTGCAAAATGTAGATTGCCCATGCCCTCCACCATATAAATATTTAATATGGCAATGATTGCTTGCAGGATAGATGGTTGTTGTAGATTGTATTGGCTTATTTGTAGGAAATTCTTGGCAGAACGTGATCAAAGAAAGGTCACAATGTTAGGATCAATGCCTAGTAGCAGAATGACACTGATCTACCCCGATTTTGCTTCTACAATTACCAATAGCTAAGAAAATAAATAAATCGGACAGTTACAGACTAAGCAGAATAGACAATTCTGAATTTAATCATGCATCCGAATGCTACAAGAGGCAAAGAGCACAAGAGGAGGAGGACAAACAAGGAAATCTTGCACATGAGGAGGAGGAGGAGGATGAAGGAGATCTATTTTTGATGGCATCTACATCATCACCAACAAGCAATGGCAATTCAAGAGACACTTGGTGGGTTGATAGTGGGGCTAGCTCTCACGTGACTTGTGAAAAGGACTTTTTCTCAACTTTACACTAATTCAATGATGCTAAAAGATTTGTCTTTACTGAAAGTGATGAAGAGTGTAGGATGGATGGTGTTGGTACCATCTCTTTGTGTCTAGAATCCTCAATAAGTGTGGATCTAGAAAATGTCCTTTATGTACCATCAATCACCAGGAATATGCTAAGTGTTGGTCAACTTTTGGAAAGTGGTTTGGATGTCCACTTTAAGCATGGTGTTTGTTCCATTTGAAGAATGATGTCTGCATTGCAAAAGGATTTAAACATGGAAGATTGTTTAAATTGGAAGCTAATATTGCTTTTGAGAATGTAAACTTGGCAAAGGAGGAGATCACTTAAGTGGAGAATGTGAACTTGGGAAAGGAGGAGATCACTTAAGTGGAGATCTTGTCAAGGTGTGATCTTGCTAACATTGAGGAGGAGCATCAAAAAGAGGAAGATCTTGAGGATCAACTTCAAAACATGAGAGCTCCAAGGAGGTCCTCAATGACAAAGGCCGAGTCATCAAATTGCATGCAAATTGTCCATTCAAGTGGAGAGCATTGGAGAGTCTACTATTTTTTAATACTTTTTGGATAGTATTAGTAGACATAAACTGGCTTGTTTCTTATCTTTAAGATTCATGGTATTTAGTACTTTGTATGACAAGACAATGAAATTGAATGCTTTCAAATCCACATTTGTTGTTGATAAAGCAATTTCATTGGATAACCATTTTTGTAATAGTTTGAATAGAGTCATAAAAGATGAAACATCATCTGTTTTGGAAATCTTTGTGTCCACATGCTTTGTGCATGATCATTCCAATGTAAGGACCAAAGATTACCCTACTTCAATGATAGGAATAATAGTAGTGTTTTGCTCTTCAAGCAGAGATTGTAAAATCTACATGTTTTCCACCAAAGAAGTTGTCAATTGTGGAAATGTGATCTTTCAAGAGTGGAAGATTTGTAAACTTGAAGAAGCACCTTTGGATCAACACCTTATTCAAATCATGAGCCATCAAGGCTCAATCATATGGATCAAACAAGGCAAGTTGTCTTTGGCAACATTATGTATGCACTTAATAGTTTAACTGATGTATCTTCTAGCGCACAAAATGCCTTGGAATCCATGGCTTGGCATGATGTATAGTTTTTGAAGTGTGCTACATGTATATAGACACATTTGTGGAACATCTTGTAGGGGATTCTTTAAAAGGTGGTGAACGATCTTTCATGGACATCATTCTTTATTGGAGTCTCAAAAGTTCCTTGTTTGTAGCTAGATTTTTTAGACACTTCTAAAAGCATTCATTCATCTAGCAAAGAGAGTTGTGAATAGATCATGCTAAATTTGAGGAGTGTGAAAAATTGCCAAAATTTGGCAAATCTAGCTTGATTAAAAATAATGTAAAGTGTACATAAGTGGGTCCCACACATGTGAGGCCATGGAGCCACGTGGGAAACCTAAACTACTATAAGTTAGGTCAAGTCTAACGAGTTGGTCAAGTCAATTTGGTAGTGATTCCTAGTTTATAGGACCTACATCCTAGATTTAAGGTGAAAATTGACAAACTAGCCACCTACTTGGCATGACTCTAGGAAATGTTGGAATTGGCAAAAGCTAACTTGATCAAATCTTGTAAATACCATAATGACTTGTACCTATCATCATTAGACATGTGTGAAGCATTTTCACACGTGTGAAATCCATTCCTAATTCATTTAGATAGATCATATATGTTGTAAATCTCATTTAATTTGGAAACTAGTGGTTAAATTGGCCAAAAACTAGTTTAGTAGTATTATGTCACTTGGCACCATTCTAGTGGTAGAAAATGCTATATCACATGGGTAGGAATGGTCTCCCACATGTGAAATGACAAGCATAAAGTTCAGATCCATTGTATATAGATTTCATTTGAGTCAAATGTCAAATTTCCTAGATTGTAGGAGTTATCTCCTAGATTGTAGGAATGTAGAAGGTCAACACTAGCCACCAATGATGATGTGGCAAATTAGTGGAATCTTTGCCAAAGTGGATAAGGATAAGCACTATGAGCTGTCTCACACATGCTGGATATGGCGGAGAGAGATTATGAAGATTTTGTATATCATCCATGTGAGATCCATTTGGAGCTAATTTTGAGAAACATTGATTTGGGAGCTATCATTGTGTTTTCACTCTCTTAAGCTAATTCTTTGTAGATGAATGCTTGGTATTTCCTTAGTAAACATATTTTTTGTTATTAGGCCATACACCTGCTATACTTCACACGTGTGAAGCCTTTGGATCATCTTTTTTTATTGTTCTTGCCTGGATTAATAGAAATTGTCAAGTAGAAGCTAGAATTGGATGCTAGTCTTGATATAGATCAAGATCCCAAGCTACCAATCACTCTTATTGATCATTTGTGGATAGAAATGAGTCCTTTACTCTAAAATTTCAAATGGTATCAGAGCCAAGTCTAAGAGCTTTGATGATTATCCAAATCTCTTCATTTTGCTAAAAGCATTGGTGCTAGAATCAATTTGAAGGAGGTCGACCTTAACCAATAGTTTACTTGAGGATTTGAGGTTCAAATAAGTGTGTAAAGTTCAAGTGTACTTCCCACAAGTGTGAGAGGCTGCTGAAGTTGTACTTTCACCATATCTTAGTGATTTTTCAATAGTTGTACTTCAAACAATTTGTGAAGAGTGAAACTAGTGATTTGCTTTGTAAAAATCCATTGATCTCATTGTAGATTTGATGTAGAATGGTGTTAGATGTTTGATAAACCTCCAATTCATTGAGAGTGAGGTTTGAGGCTTATAGTTTTTAGTTCTAGAGAGAGACTAAAATCCATTCTAAACACCATAGAAAGGCATTGGCACTTCCAAAAGTCAAATCCGAGTTTTTCAATTGAATAGTTTGTGTAGAATTTGATTCCCATATTCCTTTGAGTTTAAGATCATTGTAGATCTTGCTTCTTGAGTTAAGAGATATTCAAATGAGTAGCATAGAGGCTAAATTCTGAAAAAGAGAATAGGGAAAGTCTTGAATAGTACATTTGTTGTACTTGTTACTAGTTTAAAATGGGTTCAATTGGAGCCTATCTTCTTGAAGCTAGTGAGAGGCTAAATTCAAGTAATTATTCAATATGGAAAGTTAGAATAGAGTCACTTCTAGTGCTCCAAGATTTATATGATCTTGTCCTTGGTGAAGAGGAAGAGCCTCAAGGAGGACAAGATCTAGTGAAGTACAAGAAAAGATCTAGGCTAGCATTACATTGTCTAAAAAAAAATGTTAGTAATGAACTTCTTAAAGAAGTTGCATCTTGTACCTTGTTGGCCAAGGAGGCTTGGAAATCCTTGAAAGGGATCTATGAATCCAAAAATACCTCTAGAGTGCTTATGCTAAGGAATAGAGTTCTTCAAAGCATTAAGGTAGTGATGAGAGTGCTCAAGAGTATGTCTTGAGGATAAAATCTCTCAACAAAGAACTTTCCATCATAAGTGAGAGTATCCAAGATGATGAGCTTGTGCAAATCATCCTAAATGGTCTTTGCAATTCAAGATTTTCTACCTTCTATTGACAAGCTCCATAGTGTGCTTGTGGCCGAGGAGAGTAGAGTCCTTCGTGTGAAACAAAGGATTGGTTCCTTGAAGCTACATGATGGAGATGAGAAGGCCAACTTCTCAAGCAAAGGCAAGGCAAAGTTCAAGAAGAAGATCCAACACAAGGAGACCAAGAGTGATGATCAAGCATCAAGCTCTAAAGGTGGAAAGAAGAACAAGGCCAAACTAAAGTGCTTCTTTTGTGGAAAGAAGGGACACTTTGCATCCGAGTGCTACAAAAAGAAGAATGCACAAGGTGAGTGATGCGAATCGAAACAAATGCGAATGAATTCAGATGGAGTTCGAATATGATTGATGATCACTGCTTGCTATATCATTCCTACAATTCTCCAGAATGTAGACAGACACTGCTGACCTATGTATTTTAGTTAATTCAGCATTCAACAAGATTGAACCTATGTGCGGAATAGATAAAACAAAGCAAATGAGATACACGAACAATAAGTAGACAATAATTTAATCGAGATCAGACAATTTAGAATGATATGTGCATAACGGCTACAACATCATCTATTGATCCTCTTGGTTTAAGCACTGTGTGATAGAACCACATAGTGCATTGGCGTGAGAGAAGCAGTGTTCTCCCACGAACAGTGTCTCACTTACTAGCGGACTACTTGGATCTTTGTGGATCATGCTTACAAAATCTTGTCTGGTGCATTTTACAATTGCATATATTCAGAGTAATATTAGATAGATTAAACAATCTAAGACTAATCATAGATTTCAAGAAGGGTGGATTAGGCACGTCCTAACGCTCTTCTGATGATGTCATCATATTATATCAGGGATTTGTACTTTACGGTATTTCTTTGATCTTCTCGGTCCTTTCGTGCATGAGGTGTCGAAAGTATTCGACCTTCGGGTGTCTTGAACATTTTCCTTTCGTGTCATTTGACCTTCTCCTATTGTTCGTGAACATTTCGTCTTTGAGGTCTTGGAGATCTTCGCTTTCGAGGTCTTCGAGATCTTCGTTTTTGAGGTCTTCGAGTTTTTTGAGATATTCGTCAAGGTTGGGAGTCGAGAGCTAGCAGAGCTTTGGTAATAGAAACACTTTGTTTTTTTAGCTCCCTCTCAAAGCGTGGTAGCTTTATGACTCCAAGGCTGCTCCTCTGTTTCTTGAACAAACCTTTGTGAAGATGTCAGCAACCATCTTCTTCATTCCAATGAAAGTAGTCTACAACCTTCTTCTTTTTTATCAGATCCCTTATCAAGTAGTACTTGATTGCAATGTGTTTCGTCCTTGAGTGAAACACGGGATCCTTTTTCAGGTGTATTGCAGAAATCATAGGCTCATTTCTTGTTTCACCTAGTTTGTCAAGGAACTGTTTGAGCCAAGTGATTTCATTGGCCATCTTCGCTGCTGCTACGTATTCTACTTCGCAGGATGACTGAGCTACGATGGTCTGTTTTTTGTTGACCCAGAGAATTGCTGCTCCTGTTGCGATGGTACATCCTCCTGAGACACTTTTCTAGTTGTCCTTGAGAGATGCCCAGCTAGCATCACTATATGAAAGCATCTAGAATCCTCCTGCATCACGAGAATAACACAATCCAAAATCCATTGTTAGTTGAAGGTACTACAAGATTCTCCTCACGATCTTCCAATGAGTCGAGCCTGGATTCGTATTGAATTGACTCATTTTGAACATGGCATAAGCAATGTCAAGGCATGTGTTATCTGCAAGATACATTAGTGATCCGATTAGCTTCCTGTATGGTGTATGTTGCATCAATTCGCATCCCAGCATCTACTATCCTTGCAACTGATAGAAAGTCCTGCTGCAATGTAGGTACGAACACAATGTTTTTCAAGTCCTCTGTCTTTGTCGTTTGTGTTGAGCCACAATGAACCAATACCATTCACTTGATGTTTCGATCCATCTCCAAAAATAATTAATCTTGATGGATCTACACTCCAAAAGTCAGACATTATCCGTCGTGATGTATCGAGGTTGCTTTTGAATCAAGGATTACCTCCTGTGTGTCAGAAGTTGATACTGCACACATGTCTGTATAGATGTAGGTGGTCAAATTTCCATGATTCGATATTTCTTTGCCCATCTTTGAGCTTTTTGGCTCTTTAACGTAGGATTAACTATTATTGTTCTCCTGTTTGCCTTGAGCTTGTTTGTTTCTTGGATACCGGTAATAGTCCATGGCTGCATGACCCTTCTTGTGACAATGGATACTCAATCTTCGGATTGAGCTAGCACGAATCGAAAGTATGTCCTTCACGTCAAGGTTGCAAAAGTCTATTCTAACATCAAGTGATCAAGAATGTAGAATAGATAGAGTGGGAACAATCTCTTTAATTCTTGGATCCTCTAAAAGATTGGATCTAGAAAATGTACTCTATGCTCCTAATCTTACTAAGAGCTTGCTAAGTGTTGTGGACAACTAATGGATAGTGGTCTAGATGTCCATTTTAAGCAAGGTGTTTGCTCTATTATCATAAATGACACTTGCATTGTAAAGGGATTCAAGCAAGGGAGGCTATTTAAGCTTGATGCTAATGTATTTCTTGGAAGTGTGAACATGGCTAAGGAGGAGCTTACACAAGTGGAGCTTTGGCATAAGAGGCGGATCCTACACAAAGGAGCTTGAACTCGGCCTTCCAAAGGCATTTTCAAAGTGTGGAAAAATTTGTGAGGCTTGTAGCCTCTCAAAGGCTCACAAGCAACCATTTGCTAACTCTTCTACTAGATCTTTTAAGTCATTAGATCTCATTCATAGTGATGCGCACTCTTTTTTCACAAGTATCTAATGGGTGCATTAATGTATGTATCTTTTATTGATGATTACTCTAAATACACTTGGATTGAGCTTTTGGATTCCAAAAGTAACATGTTTGAGTTTTTCAATAAGATCAAGAATGATGTGTTCATTCATAATGTTGAAAATTGTAAATTTTCAATCTTAGAGGCAAGTTGTAAACTTCTTATCAGAATAAGTGAATCATCCAAAGTGGACACTTATACTACATAAGCAACTACTTAGCCTTATTGAGATGGAAATACTTTTTGATTCTAATATAGAAAAATAATGCCAAGTTGTGGTGATTTTTGGACTTATGTTTCTAGCATAAGTAATCATATTGATGATCATAGAAAGTGCACATTGTATGCTCATGTTTGTAGTGATCATTATGACACATGGAGGTCTCGAATTTCCATCAAGCAGGAGCATGCACATCAAGAAGGAGAATGCCTCAAGGTCAAGCATCTACATGAAATCTGGAGGGAATCAATTTTGGAGGTGCTAGGACGGTGCAAAGCTCTCAGGTTCATCAAAGAAGTCAACATCAAGGAGGCACTATCATGGATATGGTGATCTCGGATCTTCATCAAACTCATTGGCTGATCTTCACACCTCTGAACCAGCAAGGATCCATATTGGAAGATCAATTCATCCCATGGAGTCAAGCTTAAGATCATCATGCTTTTATCAAGTTAATTTTGAGGAGTGTTGGAATTGGCAAAAGCTAACTTGATCAAACCTTGTAAATACCATAATGACTTGTACCTATCATCATTAGACATGTGTGGATCTTGTTTCCATGTGTGAAATCTATGCCTAACTCATTTAGATAGATCACATAGGTTGTACATCTCATTTAATTTGGAAACTAGTGGTTAAATTGGCCAAAAACTAGTTTAGTAGTATTATGCCACTTGGCACCATTCTAACGGTCTTAGGGTTTCAAGCATAAAGTTAATATCCATTGAATATATATTTCATTTGAGTCAAATGTCAAATTTCCTAAATCGTAGGAGTTATCTCCTAGATTGTAGGAATCTAGAAGGTCAACACTAGCCACCAATGATGATGTGGAAAATTAGTGGAATCTTTGCCAAAGTGGATATGGATAAGCACTATGAGCTGTCTCACACATGCTGGATATGGCGTAGAGAGAGATTATGAAGATTTTGTATATCATCCATGTGAGATCCATTTGGAGGCTAATCTTGAGCAACATTGATTTGGGAGCTATCATTATGTTTTCACTCTCTTAAGCTAATTCTTTGTGGATGAATGCTTGGTATTTCCTTAGTAAACATATTATCTATTATCAGGTCATATACTTGTTGTACTTCACATGTGTGAAGCCTTTGGATCAACTTTTTTTATTGTTCTTGATTGGATTAATAGAAATTGTCAAGTAGAAGCTAGAATTGGATGCTAGTCTTGATATAGATCAAGATCCCAAGCTACCAATAACTCTTATTGATCATTTGTGGATCAAAATGAGTCCTTTACTCTGAAATTTCATAGGAAATAGGCTAGGGTTGCAAATTAGGGCAAGAAAGCCAAGTTGAATTCCTTATTACATGCTAGAAATTCACCTAACTTTACAAAGGAGGTCACTTTTGCTATGTATTCCATCTCTCCATAGTGAGTAGATAGATTATTTTTGGAGCTCATTGGCAATCTATGTACATGTGATTTTGTGATTTGAATGCAACCAAAGTGATTCAGCCTTCCATCTATGTTTGCGGGCTATACAACAAGCCTCATTTCACACATGTGATCTACACTTATGATCAATGCTTTTGATTGTTAATGCTTGTTGTCTGTCAAATTGCCAACATTTGTGTGACTAGTTTTTTTATAGAATGTAAAGCAAGCATCCAATCACTCTTGTGGATCTTTCTAAGATCCATTTATGGTCCTGGAGTACAGTACTTTCACAGAGGTAGGTGAGGTAAATGGATGTCTTAAGTTGGAAATTCCATATTGAAAAAGAATAATCATGTAAAACATCCATTCTTGACCACATAAGATCTGGATCATTATTACTACAAGACTTTTGTGATGAGCATTAGTTTTATTACACTAATTTCATTCACAAATCCGTAGATTTCATTGCATTCAGTCAAATTCCATTCACATAGTCAACTATGTCAGAATAGTAGAAAGAGAAACAGAAACAGAAAGAACAAAATATGATACAATGTAGATTGATATTGGAATTCTCAACCATTAGGTGATATCTTATTCATGAATGTTACCACAACTCTCTCCTTTCGTTATACAGGTCTTCTCTTTGTAAAAGACAAAGGTATAACCTTACCTTGAACAGAAGAAAATAAGGGCTACACGCCTTCCTAGAACTAAGAATTTCATTATCACATATTATCTAAAAAAGAAAACTGATCAATAACATAGTCTCACCTTGCATGGCATCTCCATTGATAGTAGCGGGTTCCTACATGGCAGTTTTCCTGTTGCCCATGGTTTTTACCTTTGCAATGCACACAATTATCAATTTTACTATAACTCATCTAGATCTAAAATGCATCACTTAGCATCTTCTAAGATGATTCACTAATTACATTTCATAGATAGTTCAAGAAATTGTAAAAAACTAAAAAAATTGAATTTTCGAATTTTATTTTTTTCAAAGTTTACGTAATCTTAAAAATTCATCAAAAACATTGTCATTATTCAGGCAATTGAAATTGAAAAAATGATTCAATGTTCATTTCCTAATCTTACTGAATTAATGTCTATCAGGCATGCATAACATGCGACATTAACTGCTTTTTTTTGACTTTACGGAATTTTACGTAAATTTCAGTTTTATGGAAATTGTCAGCCATATATACTGATTTGTGTCCTAATTGTCAGAACACATGCATATAACAACTCAAAACAAATGTGAATCCTTCATGCATGTCAGAATTACTATGAGAATCAAAATGCAATCACTCCATGCAAGCACAATACCTCAAATTAGTGTGGAGCCTCATGATCCCACATTATCCAAAGTTATTGTTTATATTGTAAGAAAATTAAATTTTTATACATGTAAATGTGCTATAGTACCTAAATTCATGTAAAGGCCTATTTGCACTTTGTAACTTCACATTTAGGTTAGAACTCGCCACGTCTTGTGCGACGTTCTATAGAGACACGGTAGCGGATCTCAACCGACATCTTAACGGTTGGCAAACGACATTGAGGCCGATGATCATTCCTATAAGGTCGACACTTTGTGCCATTGTACTTATGCATTTGCACAGATCTGGGTATCAATAGAGAGAGAAGAGAGCCAGTTTCTATAAGCTTGAGTGTTCTTTTCCTCTACCATCTTTTACAGCATTACTTCTTATCAATTGAGCGTATACACTCTGTATGATCTGTAACTGTTTGTGGTACTTCTCTGTCTGCGTCACACATATTTCTCATGTCTTACTGAATTTCAATTACTCTAACGTGGATTTTTAGGCGTCACCAGAGAGCAACCATTCTGACTAATGTGTGCAAGGAATTAGTCGAAGATGTTAAGCATAACCATAAGCAAAACTTCTTTCAATTCTGAATTAGCTATGTGTTCTGATAATGAACTTGTTTGATGCTCTATTCTGTTTGCTTCCTGTGATAAAAGATAATTCACTGATTAAGAGGAAGCATTAGCCAATACGATTCTGTTTGATGAATCTATTTGCTAGTTGCTATCTGATCTGATTGCTGTTATCCGAAGAGCCTGAAAGATAAAGATTTTTACAATCACAGACCTTGACCAAATCGTTTCACCATTGGTGTTCTTGGATGCCAATTTACCCAAATATCTTTGAATAACCAGATATGTCGTTGTAGTATATATTGTGAATATTACACATCACATTCCATTTACCATCTTATATACACTTATCATACAAAAGATGAGATTATTCTCTCTCTTGGAGAATGATCAAACCTTTTATGTAACTTAATTCATTGATTTTGTGAAAATCTATAACGACTAGGCCACCACATAATTTGGCGCCATTGCCGAGGAGATGAATTTTATCTGTTGTAATATTTTTAAGTGTATTACGTCTACAAATCTTTCTCATGTAACACATGCCAAGAACATACTCTCAAGCAACTATTGAACAGAAAGACTTAAAGCATGCACGACGACTAGAAGCATATAGGAAATCTAGATATTTGTATTTGCAGAATTTGCGAAACTCACCAGTTAGAGCAAGATTAACATCTGAAGCGTTTAACGATCTTCTAAACATTACTACATCATTTGTAGATTCATTTGAAAAAAGATCCGTTAAAACACCAAGTTCTACAGATTCATCAGAATTGGATTCGTTTGATTCCACTTTCGAACCAAGTTTAGAATCAAAATCGTCTTCATCCAGACCATCATCTGAGTGTAGCCTAGATCCCGATCCTCCTAGTCCTCCTAGTCCTCCAAGTCCACCTAGTTCACCACCACCTGATAATATGGCTAACCCAGCGCCACCCACATCTACAAAAATCAGATACGATTTCTTTAAGGGATCATCATATGAAGATGCGGACAGCTATTTGTCTCAATTTGAATCTATTACTATAGCAAATAAAGAACATACAGACAAGGACAAAGTTAGAATTTTGCCAAGTCTTATGCGAAAGCGGCTAGGATTTGGTACAGTCAATTAGTACCGAAAACGGTTGATACTTGGAACGCTTAAAAGCACCTTTTCTTAAGCAGTTTAGGGAGATAGGATACTCCACTAGATTGTTGGCTCGGCTTAATTATGTTGAGAAGAAGCCGAAGGAATCACTTAGAAAGTATACTCATAGAGTTAAGAATTTAAGAGGAAAGTTAGGAGTCCAGTATCCGGTTCCTATGCAAAACGAATGGTTCTTGGGTCGTTATTGTCGACAAGGATTGATGACTTCTTTGGAAGATGTCTTCGCCTCTGCCGAGAATTACAAAACTTCTCAAATTTTTTGTACACGGAGAAATGAAAGAAAAAGTAGTAAAAATCATCAATCGAAACGTACAGAAGAATCTGAATAATCTATTGAGTTTGAATCGAAATCTGATTCAGCATAGAGTCTCCAGAGTATGCATCTTATTCTTCTTCATTAGAAGAAGAATCTTCTTACAGGAAATTCAAGAATAGGAACTTAGATAGGAAGAAAAGAATGGAAAAATCTGAAAAGATGGATCCATTCAGGAAGAGTGTTGAGATATTAGCAAAAGAAATGAGTGATTTAAAAGTCCAAATGTCTGACGTTAAAGCCAAACGGAAAAAGGTGAAGCATAACGCTAATGTTTGGTGTACCACTGTGGGAAGGAAGGTCATTCTAAGACCATCTATCCTAGTTTATAGACTAGCTATTTAGAAGATGAATTATTCCTCTATCCGATTAATAATCATGAGGAGGTAGCTTATACTGCAACTCCTACTAACCAAAAGAACATTATACCGAAACCGTGTACTAGTCAACAATACACTATTTTGCGTAGAGGGGGGACAAGAGATTCCACTCTTCCACCCATAGTAAGGGGTTCGTGCTACAATTGCGGAGCCCCAGGTCACTATTCGCCTTATTGCCCTGAATCCAGGAGGTCAGTAGAATATGTGCCGCTCTGTGCTAACTGTAAAGGCCAAGAGCATGTCACTGCTGAATGTCGTCAGCCACAACAACCGCGGTCTAAACTGACGTTTGTAAAGATGACCTTCGGCCATCTAAAAACTAACACTGACATGATAGTTCAGAGGATAGAAGTAGAGTCTGAATCTTTAGATCAAGACCATAAATGGCCTGATTTAGATGTAGAGATAAATAAAGTAACTACTAGAAATAGTAAAGATTCTTCAACTTTTAAAGATAAGAAGAAAACTAAGACAAAATCTGCGAAAAACGCAAAAAAACGTGACAGAAAAAACGAAAGTCACAAAACAGCCAATAAAAATTTCTAATAGTAAATAATTAGACCTTGATAGGCCTACTGAAAAATATTATGATGTTGATATTAGTTCAGAAGCTAAAAAGCTTTTAGATGAAGAAACCAAAAAAGTTAAAAAAGTAACATTTTCAAATCCAGTTATAAGTAGCAAGATACCTAGAGATCTATCGCCACTTAGAACCCGTTCATATGATATAGTAGAAGACTTGTCTCCAAAATGCCCAATATAACTTTTAAACAGTTATTAGACGATAATCAGTATTATAAGAAAAAAAAAAGCACTTTGCAAAGGAAAAAGAAAAGAAAAGTGAAGTTACCATTAGTCAATGTAGGATTAGTTAACTACGGTGATGAAGGTCAACCCGAGATTTAGGTAGTAATCAATGGCTGCATTTTAGATAGTGTGCCCATAAATTCCGGATCTAGCGTAAACATAATGATTGAAGAAACAGCATACGAGTTAGGCATTCACCATAGAATAGCACCCACATTAAGACATTTAAGGTTAGCTGATGCAACTAGAAAATCACCAATAGGAGAATTGTCCCAAGTTATAGTTTATATTGGAGACCATAAGTCCCTAATGGATTTAATAATATTAAGAACTACAAGAGAATCGACGTATAAAGTATTATTAGGACGACCATGGCTCTAGCAAGCCGATGTCATAACCCACTGGAAGAAGAAGAAGATTACCTTGAGACATCGACAGGAAAAAGTCATAAAAGAATTACGATATCCTGGGAAAAGTATAAGTATGAAGGTGAGACACCTACATCGTCCTTGAGCTATACTTCGGAGGATGAAGGGCTTCAGTCCATAAGGACTGAGGAAGGGGAAAGATTTGTCACACTAAGTATACTTGCATACAGTAATAAAGTAGAATATGTAGATAGAGGAGATTGTAGAGTCTCAAAAATTAGTGCTATTATAGGAGATCATACTATAGATAGAATACTAATAGACTCGGATACAGTATCAACTTAATAACAGAAACAATGGTTAAGGAATTAGAACTAGAAAAACAGATACAATCTATTACTTACCATGGAATCCATTTAGCAGACACATCCAAAATACATACCAGTAGGTGAGCTAAAAGGTATTAGTGTAGTTATAGAGACAGAGACGTTCGTTATGGATTTCTTTGTCATAAACCCAGTACATACATCACCGTATTCAATATTATTTAGAAGACCGTGGTTATATCAAGCAGATGCTATTATAAACTGGTCTACCAAACAAATATTTTTTCTAGACATTCTCACAGCCAATCCAATAGGGGGTCACCTTTTGAGATGGGGTGAGGAGTTAGCCAGACCTGCTGAATGAGAAAATACCAACAACATCCGAGTCGAGGGAAGTTCTGGGTGGAACGAGAGCAAGTTTGACCGAAGGGATGGTAGATAAAACAGATTATGTAGAAATAAAAATTAATAAAGGTAAGATTTTGAATTTATATAAACACCAATCGGACCAAGAAGGTGAAGAGTATATATTACTTTTTCAGAAATACCAAAATGTATTTGCTTGGTCGATGGACGATTTAATAGGAATACCAGTTAAATGGGACGAGCATAGAATATATCTTATTCAGGGAACAATACCTATTAGGCGACGCCAATATAGATTGAATCCAAAGTATTCCTTGTTAGTAAAAGACAAATTAGATAGATGTCTTAGAGTGGATATTATATATCCTGTTCTAAGCAGTGAGTGGGTGTCACCAATAGTTATAGTACCTAAGAAGAAGATGGGCAAGATTAGAGTTTGCCAAGATTTTAGAAAACTAAATGTTGCTACAACAAAGGATTATCATCCTCTGCCTTATACATATACTATTCTTGATCAGGTAGCTGGTCATGAACGTTATAGCTTTTTAGATGGATTCTCAGGTTATAATCAAGTTTTTATCAAAGAGGAAGATAGATCCAAGACCACTTTTACCACTGATTGGGGGACGTACGCGTATACACGAATGCCCTTTGGTCTTTGTAATGCACCTGCCACATTCCAACATATGATGGCGAACATTTTTCAGAAAAATTCAAAAAAGCTTTTAGAAATTTTCATGGATGACTTTTGTGTCTATTTATCAACTAAAGACCATTTAGACGCATTAAAGAAGACATTGAGAAGATGTTGAGAGACATCTCTTAAATTGCATCCAGCCAAGTGTTATTTCGGAATGAGGGAAGACATCTTGTTAGGACATAAAATTTTGAAGGATGGTATACAAGCCGACATCAAAAAAGTAAAAAGGAGTTTAGAGCTATTGGAACCAACTAATCTATGAGAGCTTAGAGGTTTTCTAGGACACTTAGGATATTATCGTATGATAATTAAGGATTATGCCATAGTAGTAACTCCTTTAACAAGTTTATTAAAAAAGTCTGTTGAGTACCATTGGTCACAAGACCATCAGCAAGCTTTTGATAAATTGAAACAATCATTAGCAGAAGCCACTAGAGTTAGACCTCCAAATTGGGCTAAAAAGTTCCATGTATATGTAGACACATCACCATTTGCAATAGGTGTAGTGCTTAGTCAGAAAAATGACCAAAATATAGATTATGCCCGGGTAGGCAACTCGAAACATCAGAAAAGAACTATTCTGCTACAAAGCGTGAAGCACTAGGAATGATTTATTCAGTAAAAAAATTTAGACATTATCTTTTAGGATACCCTTTTGTTTTTCACGTAGATCACTACGCATTGAAACATTTAGTGAATAAACCTGATCTTTTGGGTAGGGTAGCTAGATGGGCTTTGTTATTAGATGAGTTTAATTATGAAGTAGAATTAAGAAGAGGCAAGAATCATCAAAATGCTAATTATATATCCCGCCTCCAAACAAAAAATCAGTTTGATCCCATTTCTAATGAATTTTCGGATGAACATATAATGCATATTCAATCGGAAACATCAATTTATATGGACATTATTAATTTTTTACAGGACCAGATTTATCCTGAACAGTTCAATAAATAACAAAAAATCGTTTTCCTTTCAAAAGTAGGACCTTATACGATTATAAATAAAATATTGTATAAATCAGGAGTTGACGATAGCCTCCGCCGATGTTTAGAACCAACTGAGACGACCACTATAATAAGTGCACTACATGAGGAAGATTCGGAGGGTCACTATGCTCTTAAAAATATCACAAGAAAGATCCTTAATGCTAAATATTGGTGGCCTACCATCTATAGAGATATTGAATTATTCATTCAAACATGTGATGCATGTCAGAGGATGGGGAGACCCAGTTTTGCGACGCATTGGCCGCTTACTCCAATTATTCCCTTAGCACCTTTTGAGAAGTGAGGGATAGATTTTGTGGGGCCTATCAAACCGATAATGCGTAAAACTCGTCGACGTTACATTCTTGTTGCTACGGACTATGCTACCAAGATGGTAGAGGTCGAAGCCACAGTTAAAAACGATGCTAAGACTGTAGCAAAGTTTTTATTCCAAAACATTATCACATGATATGGATGTCCCTTAGAACTCGTTAGTGATAGGGGAACCCATTTCCTTAATCAGACCATTGAGGCCATGTTGTCATACTTTCTATTACGCATCGCCAAACCACTCCATATAATCCAAAAGCAAATGGGCTTACGGAATGGGCAAACGGAATTTTGTGTAAAATTTTGAATAAAGTAACGGAAACGCATTCTTCTAATCGGGATCAGAAGTTACCATTGGTCTTATGGGCATATAGAAATGTTGAAAATATCACAACTAGGCAGACTCCATAATATCTTGTGTATGGAATGCATCCCATATTACCAATAAAATTAGAAGTTCCGACATTTCGCGTTAGTAATGAAGAGCGAATGGATGAACATGATAGTCTCTAGGAGCAGATGATATATCTTTGACGCAACTGGAGGAGGATCATCGTCTTTTATTAATCGAGACTGAAACAGGCCGAAGAAACAGTTTTGTGGCAAATAAGTGTTGAAGTCACATTGGGAGCCTGCGTATCAAATGCGAGATACAAGATTGACCCAACAATTTGGAAAGGTATTCAAGAAAGAATTATCCAGACCTTCCAGCTGCAATATTTGCAACCCCAGATAGTTGCATACGAGAAATTGAAAGAAAAACTGGAAGAGGCTAAGTTTTCCAAATTTAGAATCTTGAAGATGAAAAACCTGCCAGTGCCAGGACCAGTCTACGCAGATGGATGAGCTAGCCAAAGATACATCAGAGAAGGCCATCTAGACAGATATTATTTTTAAGCAAATCCAAAAAGATCAAGAGGTGCAGACTGACCCTGAGATGCTGTGAAGCCAATAGCAACTAGTGACACAGCTGCTGCAAACCAACCAGCAACTCTAGCAATTATTCCACAGCAAGCTGAAGCATCACATAGTGGAGCTATCGAGAGGAAGAACAAGATAGTGTATTCACTACTAAAGATAGAATTTCAGACATTCCAGCAAAAACTAACATTTTTTCATCCACCTTTTTGTACAGAACTCCAATGGAGAATGGATTATCTTCTTTTACCTAAACTTTTTGGTTATACTAAAGAACAATGGGAAAGCCCTAGGACTTTTTCTAACCTAAATACTTTTTGGGCCAAAGTAACATTGCACCAAAAAGGTATCCTTGCTCTTGCCATTGTTCAGAATAAGTTCAATGTGCAAACTAACTATATCTATGTTGTTACATGATCTTTGTATATACATATCCTAGAATACCTAAAAACATTGGAAAACAATATTTTTTCAACTCTGGATGAGTATCAGAATAAGCTAGACTCAATTAACATTTTTGATGTTAAAGAAGTTGTCCCTAGCCCTAATTTAATTCCTTCTAGATTCTCCACTCAGCTGTTATTCCCTGATCTGTGAGAAATCTACACATATTGGGAAGCTAACTATTCTCATTATTTGGAGGAAGTTAAAGCAAATAATATACTTTGTTCCACTAATCCAATGACCAGAACATACCATACTTACAATTATGTAAATATTGGTTCTCTCATTTCATATGCCCTTTTGTCCATTCAACAATTGTACATCAAAGCAAAATTCCTAGAATATACATATGCAGCTCTCTCACTAACTGTCCCTTTTGCTGAGATGTCTGAAATCTTGTCTGATGATAGTTGGTACACTCATCTTGAAAATAACACATTGATCGACAACCCCCTTGCACCACAAGGAAATCAAAGAATGGGAGGTTATCCAAATTTATCATTTCAAGAAGATTACAACCAGAAGAATAATTATTACCTTGCTACAAAAGGGATGACCTTAGAGCAAGTCAATGAAGAAAATGAAGCCCGAGCAAAGGCTATTTTCCATAGAAAGCCAGCCAGCAGGAAGCGACAAAGAAGAATGTAAGCAATTTGTTTGCGAGCCACTACACAATTGAAGAAGGGGATATGTGGAGCCTCATGATCCCACATTGTCCAAAGTTATTGTTTATATTGTAAAAAATTTTAATTTTTATACATATAAATTTGCTATAGGTCCTAAATTCTATTTTGTGTCAAAAAGCATGAAAAACTAAGCAATTTTGACCAAAACATAGCCTAGAATCCATTGAAAGATCCGGCATGCATCATTAATTTCATCACTAATATGAAAGTACACTTGCTAGAAAATTCAAATCTACATAAGAGTTGAGTTACACAACAAAAAGCTCCAAAAAAGCAACACAAATTGGCCTTCTAGGACAATTCTCCATAAACCACAAAAAAAATCAAGAGAGACATGGATTCTTAGTAATATGCAAATTGAAATTGGGAAGATCCACCAACTTGCACACTTGTTCCACCACCTGAATGAGAATACTAGCTGATCTCCACCAAAATTCAATGAAAAGCACCACCTCTCCAAGTTTCCCGATCTTCGTAAGCCTTGCTCTGATATGACTATAAGGGAAAGCTCCTCAAGATTACACGACAAACACAATGGAGAAACCACCCAACCAAGTAGAAGCAACCAATCAACTCTAGAAGCTTCACCCCCAAGCCAAGGATTAGGAAGCCATGAAAGTAGAGTGAGAGCCTGACAATGAATCAACCACATATGTAAGGTAGTAGTGTGAGTTTGGCCTCCTTATATAGAGCCTAGAACCACCTGTGCACATAGACCTGCAAGGTCCTAGATGCATAGATTCATCTAGAATAGATTCTCTATGCATGGATCCTCTATTCATAGAATTGCTATTGATAACTCTACACATGCATACATTGTCCCAAACCTTGTACTAACTCCATTTAGTGTGTTATGTGCCTCACAAGGATATTAGTTACTTTTGGGTCACGTCAAGTATGATGTGGCATAACAGCTTGTTTCACTGGAGTACCGTGTATCCAAGACCAGGAATATACTGTATTGGTCATGGACATGACAGATTTGTCCTAATACCTTGTTATGTGTGTGAGAGATTTCAACTAGTTTAGTCTAGTTTAGTCACATTTTGGTAAATTGTCAATAAGAGGCCAAAACTCATTTTAGACTTAGAGATAAACTTTTTGAAGTTATATTAGTTTAAAGTACATTCAATAAACACTTTTGGAAAGTGTGGAAAAGTTGGTAGTCGAGTTTGAGAGAGATTCAAATTTGAACTTTGGGTACATTGAATCTAGACCCAAAAATAGTAGTGTTTACATTTTGGAGGGAAAGCCAAGTGGCCAAATAGGGTTTGGAAAATCTATAAAAGGATGTAACTCGTGGAGAGACACATCTTCTCTCTTCTATCTCTCATTTCATCACTATACATGGTTCTCTTTGGGTTCTACTACTCATTGGTGCACTACCTTGATGTTATCTGGCAATTCTATGTGTAGAATGATCATTTATTGCTATTTTCGGTTCCACACGTGTGAAATACAATAGGGTACTGTAATTGTACGGACCAAAAACATATTTTATGTTTTGGTTCATTTTTTATCAATATCTCTTAGAGTTTGCATCTCATTTTGTATGTAGATGCTGATTTTTCTACATTGGCAGGATTGTTGGTTTGCTCCTTATTGTAACCAAAGATTTGGGACATGGATTGGATCTTGAATGATCTGAAATCCTTCACATGGTATCAGAGCTATTGTGTTTCAGGTTATGAAAGGATCAGCCATCTTTAGCAAGGATTTTGGAGGAGTTACCAATGCTAGAGCATGCTAGATTGATCTCTACTCAAAAATCAGCACTTTTGCATGTGTAGAATTGATCTTTTGTAGGTCAAAACTCAATATAGGGTTAGATACTTGATCAATTCCGATTTCACACTTGGTTTACTGGAGCTAGATGATTTTTGGTGCATTAGGAAGGTCTCATTGGAGTCTACAAGAATATATACCAAGTTTCTAAAAATTGCATGTAGAATTTGAGATATTCAATTTTTTGTGATTTTGTCAAAACCCTAATTTTGATTGGATCTCTAGTTTGTGAGGTTACTGAACTTCATTTGAGTGTGTTTCAATCTTAGCAAGTGGCAAGAATCATTAGATTGAGGATAGATCATAGGTTGATCAAGATTTCACTATTCTATGTGTTGATATTCTAGTTAGAAGTGTTAGAAAAGATTTGAGAGGTTCCATATCTTTGTGATTTCTTCTTGAGTTCATTTTTTGACATTCAAGAGAGTGCTTTGTGCATTGGAACAGGTCGAAAGAGAAGATCAGGTCACTTCAACATGACTACAAGTGGTGGATTTATGTTGGAGAGCAATGATAGGCTTACCTCAATCAACTATTCTACTTGGAAGGTGAGGATGGAGTCCTTATTGGAGATGAATGAGTTGATGGAGATTGTTGCAGGTGTGGAGGAGAGACCAGCAACTCAACAATATCAAGTGAGGTATGACAAGAGAGCAAAGAAAGCTCTACACATGATCAAGATGAAGGTTACCAATGAACTTCTCAAGGAAGTTGGTAAGTGCACATCATCTTTGGAGGCTTGGGAAGCTTTGAAGAAGCTTTATGAATCCAAGTCTACATCAAGAGTGCTTACTCTTAGGAGGCAAATTTTTCAAAGTTTGCAAAAGAAGGAAGAGAGTACTCATGATTTTGTTTTGAGGGTTAAGGCATTCAATGATGAGTTAGCATGTATTGATGAAAGCATCAAGGAGGTAGAGCTTGTTCAAGTTATACTTAATGGCTTGTTGGATGATCATGCTAATCTTGTTCAAAGTTTTGCTAGTCAAAAGACTTTGCCAACTATTGTGGATTTGCAAGAGATCTTGGTGAATGAGGAGTATAGGCTTCAATCAAGAGGAGGTGGATCTACATCGACATCTCATTATGAAGAGGATGCTATGTTCATCAAAGGCAAGTTCAAGGGCAAAGGCAAAGGCAAGCGGTCTAAAGGGCAAGATCAAGGTGAGACTTCTTCTTTTGGCAAAAAGAAAGATAAGTCTAAGTTGAAATGCCTTTATTGTGGAATCAAAGAAAGGGCATTTTGCAAATGAATGTTTGAAGAAGCAAAGAGATGAAGGTAGCAAACAAATCAACTTTACTACTAATGATGAGGCTCTAGGTGGTGGTGATTCTCTTTTGATGTGTTCATCAAGTACAATATCAAGTGAAGGTGACAAAGATTCATGGTGGATTGATAGTGGAGCTAGCTCACACATGACTAGTCACAAGGAGTTCTTTACTTCTTTGGTCACTTATGATGGAGCCAAGAAAGCAATTCACATGGCCAATGGTGGTGAGTGTGTGATTGAAGGTATTGGTTCAATTCCTATTTGTCTCTCTACTAATAGGAAAGCAAGACTTGATGGTATTCTTTACATTCCTTCACTTTCAAAGAATTTTCTAAGTGTTGGTCAAGTGATGAAGAAAGGATACATGGTAAAGTTTGGTGGTGATGCTTGTTTCATTACAAAGGAAGAAATCTTGGTTGCTAGGGGCAATAGACAAGGTAAACTTTTCAAGCTTGATGCTTTTGTTATGGCTAACAAAAAGGATGGAATGGAAAAGGAGATTGGTCTCAACTTTCCAAAGTTACCTTTTAGCATCAATAAGATTGGTGGATCTTATGCAAAGTTCAACAAGCTTCCTTATGCTAGATCTAGGTCAAGATCTAATATGCTTCTTGGAGATGTTCATCTTTGTGCTAACTTGGCTAGTCTTGAGGATAATGATGGTGTTTCAATGGTTCTTCATGGCAAGTGCAAGCATGCAAAAGGTAAGGAAAGAGCTAACTTCATCAATGGAGGTGGTGAAGGTTCTTCCTTGGAAAAGATTGTTGCTAATGATTTCTTTGATCATATGGAAAAAGATGTTGCTAGGTGCATTCATGAAGGAGGTGGTTCTTCTACATTCTTTTGTGATGAGTCCAAGAAATTCATTTTTGCAGCAAGTGGAGTCACATTTCTTCATAAATAAAGAAGATCAAATGGTTCTATCAAGAGACTTGGTGAGGGAGATAGTCACAAGTCAAGAAGAAGAGAAGTATGTGAAGAGTTCAAAGTAGGATGTACTTTGAATGATGTCATTGTGAATGATAGTGAGGAAGAATCATTATCATATGAGTCATTACCTAAAACATTGAGTAGAAGTTCTTGTTTGAAAAAAGAGAGTACTTCAATCATCCTTATGTTGAAGGTACTAATCATATTTTTCATGGCTTCTAATGTTTTTGAGGTTTCTACTTCTTATGATGCAATCATTAAGAGGGAGTCTTATGAAGGAAAGAGCAATGGAAGATTGGTTCTTGGGAAGATCCAAGGCATGGGTCTCACATCTCTTCATCAACTCAAAGGATTCTATGATTGTGAATTGATCACTCATGATCGAGATGGCAAAAGGTTGGTTGGAGAAGACTACATGGAACAAATCGAGAGGCAATTTTTTCAAGACAAGGGAGATCTCATTGGTGAGCTTATTGAGGTTTGTTATGGACTCAAGAGGGCTGGATTTCTTAGGTTTGATACTCATCTTCACCTACTCTACTTCGTGTTGGATAGAAAGTTTGGAATCTATCTTTTGATTTATGATGGTGACATTGGTGACATTGTTTTCACTAACCTTTGTGGAAATTCGATATCAAGCATTGATGAGATCTTGTTGGATCTAGATCATATGTTTGAGAGGGAGTATTTTCAGAGGTTCAGGTCTGAAGATATTCATATCTGTGATATCTTTGATGATCAAGAGAAAGGTAAGCAAGTGCAAGCGACACACTTTGCTTTATTCACATGTTTTGAAGAATTTTCTTGTGTAGATGATGCTATGCAAATGGATATTGGTTCTCATGTTTTTCATAATGGAAAAGAAAGTAATGGATCTGGAAAACAAAGTTTGTTCAATGACTTTGATGGTCAAGAGGAAGACCAAGAGGTTGGTCTCAAAGGGCTTCAACAACACAAAAGGAAAGGTGACAATTTGGAGCTAGTCAAGAGCATCAAAGGAAGGGTATTTGGCAAAGATGTTTTGGATCTATTTTTGAAGCTTATTGAAGACTCAAGTAAGGTCAAAGGAGCAGCAAGGAAGTGTTGTTCAAGTTTACTTTACTTGTTCTATCTCATGTTTAAGCTATTTCATGTGGATGTGTGCAAATTGTCAAGATATGGACAAACTAGCTACATTGTCTTGCAATATCTTATTGTTGGAGTTGTACTAGCATTCTTGGATGGTTTTGTTGATGGAAATGAAGCTATTGGAGGTTCATTATGTCACTCATTCATGGCCAAGTCATCAAGTGTTGATGATATCTTGTGGCAAGATGGAGATGGAGGCTCATTCATGGAGTTTTATGGTGAAGACATATCAAGAAAGGACAAAGTTGGAGGAGACAAGCAAGCAAATGGTCATCACTCACATTTATTGTTTGGTTGCTGTAATTTTCCAGAGAGTTCAAAGTTTGAAACATGGAGGAATCATTTCATTCACATTCTATTTGGTTCTTCATGTTCTAGTTATATCTTGATGTGTAAAATTGATGTAAGAAATAATGAAGCATCCAATTTGGACACTATTCTCTATATCAATTATGAAAGATACTTTAGAACCTTAGAAAGAAGATCTATACTTAGGATGGAGATCATTCTAAAGTTGGATCAAAGTTCTATTGTCAAAACTATGCCAAAACTAGTTGAAGAGGGAGTGTGAGAGATTTCAACTAGTTTAGTCTAGTTTAGTCACATTTTGGTAAATTGTCAATAAGAGGCCAAAACTCATTTTAGACTTAGAGATAAACTTTTTGAAGTTATATTAGTTTAAAATACATTCAATAAACACTTTTGGAAAGTGTGGGAAAGTTGGTAGTCGAGTTTGAGAGAGATTCAAATTTGAACTTTGGGTACATTGAATCTAGACCCAAAAATAGTAGGGTTTACATTTTGGAGGGAAAGCTAAGTGGCCAAATAGGGTTTGGAAACTCTATAAAAGGATGTAACTCATGAGGAGACACATCTTCTCTCTTCTCTCTCTCATTTCATCATTATATATGGTTCTCTTTGGGTTCTACTACTCATTGGTGCACTATCTTGGTGTTATCTTGCAATCTTGTGTGTAGAATGATCATTTATTGCTATTTTCGATTCCACACGTGTGAAATATAGTAGGGTACTGTAATTGTAAGGACAGCAAACATATTTTATGTTTTGGTTCATGTTTGATCAATATCTCTTAGAGTTTGCATCTCATTTTGTATGTAGATGCTGATTTTTCTACATTGGCAGGATTGTTGGTTTGCTCCTTATTGTAACCAAAGATTTGGGACATAGATTGGATCTTGAATGATCTGAAATCCTTCACAATGTGTCCTTGCCTAAACCTATTGCTAAGCTCTTAGTTACTATGGTGAATCTAGTATATGTACTTATTTCATACTTTGATTGACATAGACCAACACCCTATGAACTGATCAGTATAAGTCCCGATTCAAAAACATTTGGGTTCAACCTATCGCTACAAACTGAACACGACTAAGGAAAACTGGACTAAGAATTATGGGGAGCCCCTTTGTCATGCCTACAATTGGTCGAATAGCATGTCCTGCTAGAGATCAATAAGCCTACAACCCATATGTTAATTATGATTATGAGGGGTTTGGGACCCTCATGTGCATATGGTCATAATTGATGGTTGGAGGCCTAAAAACCCCATGATGGTGGATTATTATGGGTCTATCAGTGAGTCATAGGGAAACTGGATGATGTGGCCCAAATAGGCTGCAGAGGTGTCCAGTGAGGTGTCACAGTGCACTACTAGTGGTGCATGGGCCTTGGAGGGTAAAAGTATACCCATTGGGCTCTCACTAGTGTATGCTTGATTGTGGTGCTAGTAGCTACATGCTGCTGGTATGACTCCTTTATCCCTTGTGAGTGATTGATCCATAGCTTGGGGGCTAGATCCGTAAGATCTAGGAGGGTAAAAGTATACCCATTGGGCTCTCACTAGTATATGCTTGATTGTGGTGCTAGTAGCTACATGCTGCTGGTATGATTCCTTTTTCCCTTGTGAGTGATTGATCCATAGCTTGGGGGCTAGATCCGTAAGATCTAGGTTTGATTGGGTTGGTTTTTCCACCATCCCCTTGTGTTGCTTCGTTGTGACTTGCTTGGCTAGTGCATCCTAGTTATGGGCTTTACACCCTTCCTCCACCTAACATCTTTATTTAGACGCTTATCTATTGTATGACAAAAGCTATAAATATGCATAATTTTATTATTGATACTGATAGAGCTATTTGCAATGTAGTTGAACCTGATAATAAGGTCCTATGTTTGATTGATTTGTTGGAAAAACTGAAATGGATTAGAATCTACTTGGATTTTGTAAAAAAAAAAAAAATCCCTTAGGTATTGTAGAAACCTTGCATGATAGTTTGGCTAGTTTTGCTAAAAATTTTGAAGAGGAAGAAAGATTCTTCAATGTATACATTAAAAAACCTTTTTCTTGTCTTAAAAAAGAGAATGGGTCATTCTCACTGAACTTTCTTCTGCTTTTTCTGACGAACCTTTCTATCCACACTCCCTGGTCTTCATTGACGACCTAGATAAGAATAGTGCTTTTCAACTTGAATTTTTTTTTCCCAGGATATCTTTGATATTGGTGACCAGTCCACTTGGGTTGCCAAGTTCCTATGGTATATAGTCATACTATTGACTCAAGTCCTCCCATGCGTCATACAACTTTCTTGCTCCCTTACCTATTGATCTTTGCATTACAAATACCAACAAAAGAACAGGTACTTTTAACCTAAACAATCCAAGCTTAGTCATTTATGGTTTAAAGATAGGCAAGGGAAGGAAAAAAAAATTCAATGCATACAGTGGAAGAGTTGGACAAGGCAGTAACACGAAGAGCGATCTACAAGTTAAGAGATTGAATTTTTACAGAGATTGATTTCTTTGCAAGATGATGACATTGCAGATAGAAGAGAAATCACTACCGACTCACTATGAATCACAATTATCACTTATACCATAACTCACCTAGATCTAAAATGCATCACTTAGCATCTTCTAAGATGAAATTCCTAATTCTAGAGTGCAACCTAAATTAAAAATGCAATTATCTAAATTCATGATGCTCAACTATCCCATAATGCAAACATCTAAATTAAAATTGCTTACCTATTTAATAATTTAGATGAAATCACCTAAATTTCTAAAATGATCACCTAAATATAAATTGCGATACCTAAATCTAGAATGCAACACCTACATCTAGAATGCAACACCTAAATCTAGATGATGATCATTGAGATGCAATAGCAGAAGTTTTCATTATGTTACTAATTTATCTTATCTCCTCTCTAATGTTGCACATAAAACAACAATCACACTCATTAATACTATATAAAAATGAAGCATCTCATGATAATAACATTCTAAAATGATTTCTAAACTTAATTCGCTTTCTCATTGTCATTGAAAATGAATAGCTAACTTTTAATCTAGCATGCATTCATCTAAAAAAAAAATGTGCATTCACCTAAAAATCTCATGCATTCACATAAATGTTTGTGCATTCACCTAAATCCCTAACTAAATTACTAACTATCTAATATGCAGGTCACCTAAAATCTAACTAAAGTTGCATAACCTAACTCACTAATATGCAGTCACCTATAGAACTTTATCTAATTAAAATAATTCATCTAACTATTGAAATGCTCACCTAAAGTTTCTATTGTGCATTCACCTAAATTCTGGTTATAATGAACCACCTAAAATTCTAAGATGCATTCACCTAAAATCTACTAATATGGTTCACCTAAAGGTCTACTAATGCATTCATCTGACTTTCTAGTGCATATCCCAACTCATACGAATGAAATATGTTTGATAGTATAGAATTCTGAATTTTCCTCTATTGTTCCCAAAATCACATTCTTCTAACCAAGTTCATGTATCATAAGCTTGCTGCAAATGATTCTCTAATTACAAAAGCAAAGAAAGACAAACTTACGGCTTCACAATGTTCATATAATACTTAGTAACTTATTTCCCATTTACGAACTCTCTTAGGGAACTTTATTCTACTTATACCATTTGTGACATAGGTTTGGTAAACCTTTGTACAAAATCTTAAATCTTAGAGACTGTAGTAACTTCTAAAAAAAACAATTAAGTCTCTTAGGAGTGATGAAAAATATATTAAGAAGTTCAACATTTGTTTTTTTTTTTTTTTTTTTTTTTTTCTTTCAAAAAATCCTCAATATATCCATTTCATGATGTATTGTAGAGAAAGAATCACTTTTGCTCTCTATGGCATGGCAATCCAAGGTCATATGCAAAACTTATTAGAGTTTAAAGATTTTTTAGAAATATTGTAATTTACCTCTATAAAACAGTTCTAAAATCTTTGTTCTGACTTAACTTTTTTGGTACTGATCTAAATTCAGTAACCCCTATACTCAAACAAATCATCTCAAAAAGTTCTAAATGATTATGGTTTTGCTCAAAATGATCTGAGGACATTTTCATCAACTTTTTAGAGCTTTCATATTTTCCTAGTTCATTCTCTCTCTCTCTCTCTCTCTCTCTCTCTCTCTCTCTCTCTCTCTCTCTCTCTCTCTCTCTCTCTCTCTCTCTCTCTCTCTCTCTCTCTCTCTCTCTAGGGTTTTTGCTAGAATTATCTGACTTCTGATTGCAGTTTTCTTAATACATTGTGGCCACTCACATGGCTCCTTATACAGATACTATTAGATGTACTGGAGACTTTACGCAAATCAATCGTACAATGACCTACGTGCACAAAGCTTTCAAATTTTGATTTTAAAAAACCCTAGATATGAGCCTTTATATCATGTTCTAGGCTCTACATCCATGAGCACAGAATCATAAACATATCTATCTCCAATGGCCTCAAGTCTAAGTCCTAAAGGTAGGTGCCTATGGGACCTATGCCATTCTCCCACACCAATTGAAGCTTTTTCGTCCTGAATTTTTGAGCTTCTTGGAGGCAAGATTGTTGTTGTCGAGATTGGTAAATCTTGTGGCTAATGCCCTCCATCATTTTCCATCGTAATTTGTCAAAGAAGGGCATGGGTTTGTAGTAATGGAGCATACCCTGTAGAAAGTTATGGGTTTTCCATAGCTCCATCATATCAACGTGCAGTGCCGAAGTGAGAGCTGCTCGATAATAAAGTCATGCTATGTTGATGTGATCATGTTGCATTCACAATGGTTTATTGATATCAATGGCTATTGGTGGTAGCCCTCAATCCCAATAACGCCCAAGCCGCAATTATCTGCAAAATATCCGACGTCGCGATCAGGGTTGCCATGGTGCTTTTGGTAAAATACACGGTAGTTGGTGGCCATGCCTTCAGCTAAGTTGCCCGTATCCACTCCTGTGAGCTTGGGCCAAAAGATCTTGTTCTTAATCTTTGTGACAGGAAACAATTATCGCCTTGCTACAAGATAATAGTATGGATTGGTGCACATGTAGGAGGGCGCTTCGAGATACCGTGCCACAGAGGTTTTACTCTGTAGGAAGAGCTGATGGCGCCAAAGTGGTTGTGGATCCAAGAGATTGACTGCTTCTTTATGGGTTTTGCAGTGGTCTAGGTTTGGTAGTACGTAGCCGCCTCGCTCCTTTGTAGTATGATATTTCTTGGCGAACTCTTGAGATGCAAGCAACTCCTTGCTAGGTTCAGTAGGTGTGATCCTGTGCCTTATGGTTGGTGCTTCAGTTCCTTGCACTTGAGGTTGGTTAATGACAAACTATTGACGTGGTTGGTACTGATTTGGTGCAGTTGGTCATGGTTGGTATACCCCTGGTCGTGGTATGGGCTGTTGTGGAGGGTAGGGACAGTACGCTTGATACATGGATTTGGGTGTTGATGAAAAATGATTTTGCAGTTGAGGGCATTCATTAGCAATGGGATGCTATGAACAGATCGGACATTAGACATTCTCTCTTGCTGGAAAAGATTTTTCAGCAATATTTTTCATGGCAGTTTGGAAATCAATAGTAAGTTTATCCATATAAGTTTGTTGAGCTTTCTGCCAGGTTTCCATTTGTTGTAGAATTTCGGAAGATTGGGTGGTATTTTCATGCTTCGAGTGGTTAAGACATTTAGAATTCTTAGTTTTCTTTTCACGATTATCAAAGTCGTCATCATAACCTTCGTCTTCTTCACGGGTAGCATCAATCACTATGTCTTTAAGTTGATCATAAAGGTCAACTGGTTTTAGTTCACGGCAGATGTTTTTAGGCAGTCCAACCAAGAACAATTTGATGGCCATATGTTCAGCGATATTTTCATCAACACATTCTACTTTGAGACATTTAAAATGCTCAATGTAGTCTCAAACCGACTCTTCGCGACGCATATAGGTGATTTGGATAAATGGGGTCTAAGTCAGTTTGGAGGGTTTAAAATGCTTGTGAGGGCGTCTTTGAGGGTAGTCCAGGAAGCAAGATCAAGAGCTTCAAGGTTGAGATACCACTCTTTGGCTGTTCCATTGAGTACCATCCGGAATAGTCAGAGCTTTTTTGTTTCAGAGGTATCTCCATAAAAATGACATGCATTATCAAAGTCTTGGAGAAATCTAACTGGCTCAGATTCTCTCTAAAGGGTTTGCGGATCCCAAGGCAACCCTAACCCTAGTTAATAATTGAGAGGGATTTGGGACCTTGCGTGTGTAAGTCCAACCCAATGATTACATGGTTATGTGATACTTAGAAAGTCAATAAAAGGACTTTAGGTCTTTTTACAGGACTTTTAATGTTGCGGGCCTAAATGTCAAGTTAGTGAATAAAGTTGGGATTCCCACCAAATTTCAAATTCAAATTGGTTCCTTCCTTCCGCTCTTTTTTAAGTTTGAATAGTTAGGGAGGTAGAAATGGACCAATAGGATTCTGAGGCTAGGGTCCTCCTCTCTATTATGACCAACTTGAGTTTCCTACACAGATTGTTATTGGGATTGCATGTTCTTATACTTTTTGTGAGAGAGAAAGGGAGAGGGAAAAAGAGTGAGCTTTCTTCATTATGGATGTAGTGTTAATAATTGTAGTGTTAATGCTTAGGTTTAATGGATGTTAGAGTTAAAGCTGGATCTTCCATTCATGCTGAATTCTGAAATATGCTATCACTCTCATGGGAACGAACCTCCGCGTGATGACTAACTTCTACTCTTTGATGCTAGATCTTGGGTTGAGGTTAGGATAGGAAACCCACTACAATTTTGGCGCCGTTGCCGGGGAGCTTCGCCAATTTTTCAGTTTGCAGCATGTTTGTTGGATGGTTAGCTTGCATTAGGCATCTTGTCGTGGCATGAATAGTGTTAAAATTGCATTTAGGATCAATTTAGAGGTGATTTTGCCTAATTTGAGTGGAATTGCTTGTTTGAAATCTAATTTGATTATTGAACAGGGAAAGCTATTCAGATCACCAATCTCAAGATCCATATGGATCTCATCCATCCTAGGTGTGTGTGAATTCCTAGGATGTCACCAGAATCAAGAGAGACTGGTGGTAGTGTAGTTGCTACAACAGGAGAAACTGATCCCACAGGTTGCGCTAATTTGCCCTGAAGTTTAGCTTGAAGAGTCTTTACCTTCGAATCCATCTGGGACTTGCACATCGAATGTCTTTGGAGATCCTGGAGCACAATGGTGTTTGGTACTTGAAACTCTAATGATGGATCTGCCACTGAATTTGATTGAGGCGCAGAATCCAAGTTATGTGAAGTGTTTTGGAACTGATCAAATCCCATTCCAGGGGAGTTGGGATCAAAGGGGGATGGGCTTTGAGCCATGATGAACTGCTTCATGAAATGTGCATGGCAGATGTATGTGGGAGTGAAATGGCAAGCTCTTCTGTAACTCGGATTGTGGACTCGATTGTCACATAAGGCCTTTGGGAGGAGTCGATGATGAGGGTGGTTGCAGAGGAAGGGAGAATGGGACGTTTAGAGCGGCTAGCGGCACATGGAGTGTTTGCGCAATTTGCGGTACAACACCCACAGCTAAGCCACCCTATCGAGTTAATCAATCAGATGATATGCCTATTAAATTCAAATTATACTATCACGACAAGGGTCACGTTTGATTCTAAGTTTAAAATCATCGAAATATATGAAAGTGATTTTGTAGACAAACATAAATAGAGTAGAAGTATTGATATGTGTAAGTGTTTGATGCTCAGACAAAACTATAAGAGAATGAAATGAGATAACAATTTATCAGAAAAGCATACACTCATTCTAACATAATACTAAATACAATAAGATTGTAGGGTTGAATTGTGAGTAACATGTACAAATCAGATAAATTACAAGCACAAAACAACAGCAGATGCAACCGTGTACTCGTAAATAATTATGAATATTGGTCATCTTTGTCTAACACACTTTTGCTAACAAGCAGTGAAATGCTGCTAACAATAATCTATTAAGTTCTTGAGTTAATTGACTTGATTGATTCTCTATCTTCTTAACTTGAGAAAATGATTAGTTATTTATACTAGTTAGGAATGTCGAATGGGCTTATCCAAATGACTATTAATGACAATTGTTTAGCCAAGTCACAATTGGCACTTAACCACATTGAGTTGTAGATTGTAATTGGCACTTAATCATATTGCACTGTCACTTATCCAGTTAGAATTCATAATCGTAATTGATAAGGATCATCTCTAACCTTTGAGGGGGGTTTCGATCCCTTGTAGACCTCTTGAGCTCTCCCTGTTTGCTAGATTCAAGATTTTCTCTCTTCTTCATGTCACATGTTACCTCTAAGTACCATTCGGGTAACCGCCTTGGAGTCTCAGTTTTGGTCTTCTCTTTTTCTCCTGGATCTTCCACATACACATCAGCTTCTTGCTCATGCGCTCCATCATGCAAAGGCTCATAAGTCATTCCATCCTGCTCATGCTTTCTCATCTCATCAAAAATTGCATACCTAGAAACATTGAGCTTTTATGCATCCTTATCATACATCATGTATGCCTTAGCCTTCTCATCATAGCCAAGAAAAATGGAGTTAATAGCCTTTGAATCAAGTTTCCTTCTTTTTTCATCAGGGATATGTGCATAAGCGTCACAACCGGATACTCTCGAGTTGGTCCCTTTTTATCGTAGTTGACAGTATCGGTTTGAGAATCGTAATGAACTCCCAAATTTTTTACTGGTCGGTCACAAGTATGATCCGTTGTTGATGAATCATCATCCTCTTTTTGAACCACTGGTTTGATAGTCCAAGTTGCAGGATCGATCTTGACTGCACGTTCACGATTTTCAAAAGTGATTTTTTCGATACCCTAGTTATAAATTACTTGCACAACTCATAACCATGGGCATTCCAGGTATCCATAATGAATAAGCCAGCATGCATTGTTCCCCAAACAATAATCAAGAGTGATCTTTTAGGATCCTTGACAAGACACTTATCTTCTTTGAACTCAACAACTAGTCCTTGCTTCAACATAGTTGAAACCGAAAGAAGATTCTTCTTGATTCCCGGAACAGAAAGCACATTCTTAATGTACTTTTCTTCACCATTAGGCAAAATGATGGCTACAATTCCAATTCCATGAATAGAATAAGATGCATCATCCGCACATTGTACCTTACTTCCATTTTGCACTTTACTACTCTCAAGCTAGTATTAAGTTGCTTTTCCACAAGAGTTTTGAACTTTACAAAGGACTCAAAAACTTCACTTTTCATAGACAAGAGATAAACCCAAGAGTATCATGATCTATCATCAATTAAAGTGACATACATAAAAGCTCCACCATTTGATTCATGTGAAAATGAATGAACATCCGAGTGTATTAGGTCAAGAGGAGAGTTAGATCTTGTCAAAGATCTCTTGAAATGTAGCTTATGAGATTTGGAGAGTCCACAAGGGTCACAAAGCTTGCCACACTTGGATATGGTTTTGGAAAGTCCACTTGCTAGCTCCTTTGTCACCATGGTCTCCATAGCTTTGTAGTTAGGATGGCCTAACCTTTTGTGCCATAATTCCACTTGAGTGAGCTCCTCCCTTGCCATGTTCACACTTCCAACCATCACATTAGCATCCAACTTGAATAACCTCCCTTGATTGAAACCATTAGCAATACATTTTTCATCTTTCAAGATAGAACATGCTCCATGCTTGAAATGTACATCTAATCCACTATCCATAAGTTGTCCTACACTCAACAAGTTCTTTGTAATTGAAGGTACATAAAGAACATTGTCTAGGTCTACTTTTTTAGATGATCCTAGACATAAGGAATGGATCCAACGCCTACAATCTCACATTCTTGATCACTTGCAGTGAAGATAAATCTCTTAGAGCTATTGTAAGAAAGTAGATTAGAAAAGTGAGTCATGTGAGAGCTTGCCCCACTATCAATCGACCAAGTATCTTGATTAGATGTTTGTGGTGAGGATACCATCAAGGATATATTGCCTTCTTCCTCCTCCTCAAGCACAAGATTGCCTTGATTTTCCTTCTCTTGGGCATTCCTCTTCTTGTAGCACTCGGATGCAAAATGTCCCTTTTTTCCGCAAAAGAAACACTTTAGCTTCTTATTGTCCTTCTTGCTCTTGCCTTTGGAACTTGATGCTCCATCTTTGCTCTCCATCTCCATGTCTTGAGTCTTCTTGGATGGAAACTTTTTCTTTTTGCCTTTCAAGGAAAAGTTAGCTTTTTCATCACCATCATTCAAAGATAAGGAACTCATCCTACTTTTGATATGAAGCATTCTACTCTCCTCACTTACAAGCACACTTTGAAGTTTTTCAGTACTAGGAAGTGAATCTTGAATAGCAAAGGTTTGAGCTAGATTGGAATAATCATCTCCTAATCCATTCAAAATGATTTGAACTAATTAATCATCTTTGATTTTATCATCTATAGAAGACAACTCCTTATTCAAAGATTTGATCCTAAAGACATAATTTTGGGCACTTTCACTACTTCCTTTCATGCTTTGAAGGATTTGATTCCTAAGCATGAGTATGCTTGAAGTATTCTTGGATCCATAAATGGCTTTTAATGAATCCCATGCCTCTTTGGATGTGGTACAAGATGAGATGTCCTTCAAAAGTTCATTACTTACATTCATCTTTATGCAATGTAATGCAACTCTAAATCTCTTTTTGTACTTTACCAATTCAACTCCTCCTTGAGGTTCTACTTCCACCTCAAGTACTATGTCATAAAGATCATGAAGTACAAGCAAAGACTCCATTCAAACTATACAAATAGCCTAATTAGTAGATGTAAGCCTTTCACTAGCTTCAAGCAAAAAACCACCCATTGATGCCATTTTTGAATGTGAAAAAGCACTAGAAACTCTTATGGTTTCTCTAAGAGATCTGAACCTAAAGTCTTCTAGCAATTAAAAAGCTTATAGACACAATCCTTTCACTCATGAACCAATCTAGAATGATGGAAATTTAGATTCTAGTCTCAAACTTGCAAAATCACTCCTTAATCTATGATATTTAGCAATATCTCTCTTCAACTTCAATATACACTCAAAAAATCAGATAAGATCAATTAATGCACCTAATTCAAGCTTCAAATTTAATTTCTTGGTTGATCTAATCCAAGAACTAATCAAGGGATGAGATTCTCTATAGAAAATGCTTGATTTTGCACTAAAAATCACTCAAATTGGGTTTGTGAGTCAAATTGTACAAAATTTTAAAATTTCTCAGCCAAAATCGGAGCTGTACGGCCTCACACATGTGAAAAGGGTTCCTACAGCCCATAACAAGTTCTGGTCCACAAATTTTGAGGATATCTATCAAATCCAACTCGGTGCCCAAAATTTGACTAGTTTCCTAAAACTTGCTAATTTTGGCTTTGATTTGGATCAACCCTATCAATTTCAAAAAAACCTCTTGTACTTGGCTCTGATACCATGTGGAAAAGTACAATATGGACCAAGAGTGGATCCTAATCTGATCCTCAAGAGGGATTGGATGTTAGATTTACTTGATCTATCAATCTATATCAGATTAAAATCAATCTAGATCAATTCTAGACATAAAAAACCTAACAAGAACAATCATTAATGAAGGTAAATGTACTTGCTGGTTTCACACGTGTGAAACCTTGTCAGAGTATGGACTCCAACCTGAAAATAAAGTACACTATGATAGAACCTCAAAACAATCAAAACAAATGTAGGCAAATAGAGAGAATTACACAAAATTGCTTCCAAAATCAAGATTGATGTTTCTTGTTGATTGTGGCCAAATATGCCTCTATATATACACTTCTTGGAGCTCGAGGTACTGATCATGGATCATATCTCACACGTGTGAGTATGCCTTGTCATCATCATGCAATTTTGACACTTGGATCAAACTTTTTATTTTGGACATTTTTGGTCCAATTTTCTACTATATGGAGATCTTCATAGAAATCCTCTAGAAGCAAAAACTCGCCTACTTCAACTTTTTTCACACATGTGAGCTGTCCTCTACACATGGGATATGACACCTATCAAAAGTATTTGGCTCATGCAATCAATAGATTGATGCCATGTGTCATATATCTAGACAACTAGTTTTTGGCCATTTTAGCCACTAGAACTTGAATTAAATCATATGTACTACATATATGATTATGGTACATGACAAGTACACTAGTTTCACATGTGGGAACAGGCTGCACACATGTATGTTTATCCTATATACAAGAATTTTGGCCTCTACCAAGTTTATTTTTGCATTTTTCACACTGAATATAGTTTGCTGTTGAAACAGCTTCAGCCTAGAAGGACTTCAAAAGTGTTGCATGTGATAACATGCACTTTGCCAATTCAACTAGGGTTCTGTTCTTTCTCTCAACAAGACCATTTGACTGAGGAGAATAGGAGGTAATGTATTGTTGCTCAATGTTGTTGTTAACGCAGTACTCCTTGAATTCGATGGAGATGTATTCTCCCCCGTTATCTGACCTTAGTGCTTTGATTTGTTTACCAGTCTGATTTTTTGCATGCTCCTTCAATTGTCTGAACTTGATGAAAGCCTCTGATTTCTGTTTAATAAAATAAACAACTGTTCTTCTGGAGAATTTGTCAATGAAGGTAATGAGATACTTTGCATCTAGTAATGAAGGAGTTTGCATAGGTCCACATATATTTGTATGAACAACATCTAACAGACCTTTTGCTGCATGCCTATGGCTTGATCCAAAAGGAATCCTAGTCTGATTTCCAAGGATGCAACTCTATCAAATAGGGAGATCGACTTTGCCAGAAGGATAGTCGAGATCAAAAGCCATGGATCGTCTGGACATGTTCAATACAAATGCATAATTCAAGTGTCATAAGCGATGATGCCATAGTAATGCTTTATTGACAAGAGCAGAGGTTTTCAAGGCTTGACTAGCCAATCTATATAAGTATCCACAACCTATTCAAGAAGCGGATCATGATGCCTTCATGACCAACCATCAAGGAGCATCCGGCGACAGTTCTTGGTGCCTGGATTCCGGAGCCACTCAACACATGACAAGCCTCTTTGGCTGTTTCGAGTCCTATACACCTTACAACAATACCAATAAATATGTTCACCTTGGCGACAATAGCACACAAGATATTAAAGGTGAAGGTATTATGAGATTGAGCTTTGTAAATGATCAATCTAAGCTACTCTCTAAAGTCCTGTATGTACGAAACTTATCTACGAATCTGCTCTCTGTAAGTAGGATCACAGATCTAGGACATAGAGTAGAATTCGAATGTGATCAATGCAAAGTAGTTGATAGGACATGCAAGATCCTAGCACTCGAAAAGAGGCATGGATATTTGTATAAATTAGGTCATTGCTTTTCTGCCTCTAGTCAGGCGCTCAATACTTCTATTCATGCAAATAAAATTTTACTTTGGCATTATAGACTTGGTCACTTGAATCATGCTGATGTACAACAAATGTTTAGACAATCTATTGTTCTTGATCTCGATTATCCTCATGATAAAGTCGAGTTGGTAAACTGACTAGGAAACCATTTAAATCAAGCCATCAACATATTGTAGAGGATTGCTAGACATTATACATTTAGACATTTGTGGCCCGATGAGAAATCCTTCACTGAAGGATGCAAAGTATTTTATAACTTTTATTGATGAATTTTCCAAAAGGACTATGTTGTACTTTATAAAGAAAAATTTATAAGCCTTCAATTGCTTCAGAATCTTCAAAGAGCGTGCAAAAAAGGAGACTGGAAGGACGATCAAGGTCTTAAGATCAGACAATGATGGAGAATATATCTCTACCGAGTTCAAGGAGTACTGCCAAAGCCAAGGCATTGAGCAACAATTCATCACTCCTTATAGTCCTCATTCTAATGGCTTAGCCGAGAGGAAGAACTGTACCCTGGTTGAATCAGCCAAATTTATGCTAGCGTATGCATCACTGCTTAAGAGATTCTGGGTCAAACTTGTCTCCACTACAGCTTACGTCCAGAATAGATGTTCGACCAAGGCCCTCTTAGGCAAGACACCCCATGAGGTGTGGACAGACTCTAAGCCTTTGTAAAGAACCTAAGAGTGTTCGGATGCGTTGCCTACACGCAGATCCCAAAAGACACGAGGAAGAAATTGGACTTCCAAGGTCTCCAGACCATCCTAATTGGATATATTTAATCTGATAATACATACAAGCTGTATAATCCTGATACTACCAAATCTTGTATATCCGGGATACAGTCTTTATCAAGGATCAGTTCGTCGACATCAAAGGCAAGGACATTGTTCTAGAAGAACCTGCATCACCTACCATTGACACGATAATCAAAGCTTCAAGCTCAGGTGTGTCAATTGTTGACCCACTTCTTGATAGCAAATTAGACAAAGACATTGCTGCTACTCAACAACAAGTCCCAGGAGTGGTTCATCAGTTGATTCCACCCAAAAGATCAAGCCGACTGCGTACATAGCCCATAAGGTATACTCTTGAGTCTACATGTCTCTTGATACATGAACCGACAACAATCGAAGAGGCACTCAGCCAACCAGACTCTGATCTCTGGAGAGAAGCTATGGATAGAGAGTATTCCTCTCTGATCAAGAACCAGACATGATCACTAGTCGAAGCTCCTATTGGCTGCAATATCATTGATTGCAAATGGATCTTCAAGATCAAGTATAATGCCAATGGAGCAATTGATCGAAAGAAGGCAAGATTGGTAGCATGAGGATTCACTCATATCCCCAATGTCGACTACATCAAGACTTTCAGTCCAATAGTTGAACATCCGTCGATTCGAGCCCTCTTGTCTTATGCTACAACTGTCGACCTCGAAGTACATCAACTTGATGTACAAACAACTTATCTGAATGGAGTTATACAAGAAGACATCTACATGATCCAGCCTAAAGGATACATTCTGGAAGGTATGAAGAATCATGTCTGTAAACTCGACAAAGCACTTTACGGCTTGAAATAGTCTGCTAGAGCTTGGCTTCAGAGGATCAACACATTCCTCATCGAACAAGGATCCCAACCAAGCATTGTTGATTGCAACGTCTATTCCAAGTCGGTACAATAATTCTTCATTATCATCACCTTATATGTGGATGATACGTTGTTTTTCAGCAACAATACCAATTTGGTCAAGGATTCTAAGCGGATGCTATTTTCAGAGTTCGACATGATTGATCTGGAGAAAGCTCACTTCTGTTTGGGCATTCAGATCCACAGAGACAGAGCGAGATGACTGATCTATATCATTCAACAAAGGTATCTTCACAATGTTCTTAACAGATACAATCTAATGAATTGTAAGTCAGCTCACTCACCGATGGATCTAGGCCTGCATTTGTCAAAGGACCAATGTCCCCAGACCAAGTAGGAAGAGAAGCAGATGAGAGATTATCCTTATCAATCGATACTTGGATCTCTCATGTACACAATGGTCTGTATAAGGCCAGACATCTCTTTTGAAGTAAGCTCACTAAGCCAATATATGGCTAATCTTGGCATTACCCATTGGAAGGCTCTCATAAGAGTCAGTGAGGTATATTCGAGCTACCATAGACCAATGCATCTGCTATGGAGATGTCAGCAACGACAATCTTCATTAGCTCAGTGGATATTTTGATGCAAGCTAGGGAGGAGATGTAGACAATCGTAAGTCCACATCTGGATTTACATTCTTCTTCAACGGCGGTCCTATCTCATGGAACAGTCGTAAGCAAACCTCTATTACTCTTGTATCTACAGAAGCAGAATACAATGTTGTTTTTCAGTCTATTAAAGAAACATTTTGGCTGAGAAATTTACTGTCATACATTAATTTATATCAGTACATCCCCACAATTATATTCTGTGATAATTAGAGTGCTATTGCCTTATCGGCCAACCCTAGATTTCACTCTAGGAGTAAGCACATTGAACTCAAATATTACTACATCAGGGGAAAGGTTCTCAACAAGGAGGTGAACTTAATGTACTACAGAACGTAGGACATGGTTGCAGATATATTTATGAAGACATTAAGTGTTAATGCACACAAAAAGTTTTGTGTATTGCTTAGTTTGAAGATCAAGGCATTCATGGATCCAGATTAAGGGGGGGTGTTGGTTTTATCTCATCTACTCTCCTAAATCCTACTTTAATCTGCCTCCATGCATGTTGCATTTGTACTCATTTTGTCGCACAGTCTGCATATTTACATGTAAAATAAGACAGGCAAAAAATGCGATTGTCTGCATAAATACAAGTAAATTTCCATAGGTGAAAAAGGCAAAAAATACGACACTGTGTTTTTACACGGGATTTGTGACAAGCGAAAATGGCGACACTACCCGACAAAATTCCGAAGGTGCCCTAATGGAAAAGCGAGGCACCATGTAAATCAAATCTCAAGGCATTTGGCATAGTGTCACATTTTTTGCATCTTCACCGACGTTCATTTCAGCAAAGGCTGACGTCGGGGCCTTCTCACGCTCATCCCATGCAACTGTGCAAATAGATTTGACAACAACAACAGCCACCCATGATCTCCCACAAACAACACACCCACTTTGTACTTTCTTCATCTGCACGACAAATTATCTTTTTGTAGTTTGGTTGCTTAATGTTTGGCTACGTAATCAGATCGACCGTGATTTCTATCACTAATGTTCTGTTCGTGTCTGATAGGCATAGTCAAGCTTAGGGAAAGAGTAAGATAGCTCATTCCACTGCGCACAAACCCTTTTTGTTCGAGTTTGTTTCTCTTTCAAGTTTCGAGTTTGCTTCTTTTTGTGTTCATTTCTTTTTAAGCTATTTTCGTTTCTCTCACTCACACACCCTCTTTCCACCAGCAGTTAGAAATAGGTGAGTAATGGAATAGCGAAAACTTCCTACTTCCAATGCATGACTATGCCTATCAATATTGAACAAAACAGTAGTGATGGAAATCACGTTCAATTCTTAGTAGAAATCGCTAGAAACTAAGTGATTATGTAGCCAAACATAAAGCATTGAATTTTCAGACAATTTCTATCAATTACAAAAAAATTACAGAGATGCGTAGTGTTAATGCTTAGGGTTAATGGATGTTAGAGTTAGATGTGGATCTTCCATTTATGCTGAAATCTGAGATATGCTATCGCTCTCATGGGAACGAACCTATGTGTGATAACTAACTTCATCTCCTTGATGCTAGATTGCTTAGATCTTGGATTGAGAATAGGCTAGGAAAGAAACCCACTACAATTTTGACATTGTTGCCAGGGAGCTACGCCAATTTTTCAGTTTGCAACATGTTTGTTGAATGGTTAGCTTGCATTAGGCATCTTGTCGTGGCAAGAATAGTGTTAAAATTGTATTTAGAGTTAGTTTGGAAGCGATTTTGTCTGATTTGAGTGTATTTGCTTGTTTGAAATCTAATTTGATTATTGAGAAGGGAAAGCTACTCAAATCACCATTCTTAAGATCCATCTGGATCTTAAAAATAAAATAAAAAATTGGTCAAATTTGTCAGATCTTGGGCAAAAGGATGCAAAAATCGTCATCAGAGCTGATAACTTTTTACTCTCTTTTAGAAAACATTCACCGAGTTGTAGGCACCTTCGCTTTTGATCACAGTTTGAAGGGCGAACATTTGATTCCAGAAGATTTTCAGAAACGTCAGAAAAACCATCAAAAAATACCAAAAAACACCCAAAACCCACAAAAAAAAATACAAAAAGAGAACATTCGTCCGATTCACTGTGCATAGGTGTGATTCAGATCTATCTACTGCCATATCGACGGACGTTAATTCTGAAAATAGAAGTTTAAAGTGACTGTTCATCTAGAAATATATAAAATTTTGAGGGATCTTAACACCTTTTCACAAAAATTTTCAGTTTCCAGAAAGAACCCTCACCAAAAACCTTTGCCAAAGTCTCTGTCAGCCTGATTTACTATTTTAGTTCATCAATGAGTTCGGCGAACGATAAGCAGAGGCCACATGTCATATTGTTCCATTTTTATCAAAAAAGTATATTTTTTCCAAAAATAGCAGTATTACATTTGTAACCTTTGCCATAGCCTTCGTTGAAACTTCTGAGGATTTTATTTAAAGTAAATTTACATTTTGAAGTTCGACAAATGTTAATATTGTCACAAAAAATCTCTATTTTTACCCTCGTCAAATTACTGGAAATTGTATTTCTATGTGTTAGGAACCTTTGGCAATTCTACCCTAGATTCATCTGAGTCAAATTTTCTATCTAAGAGTTCGACGAAGGTTATTTCCATTACATTTGTTAGAAAAACCTGATCGGAGAGTTTTTACTTAAAATAATATTGTTGAACCTTCGTTGAGTCAACCTTCGTCTAGGAAACCTTCGCTAGTACTATTTTTAGGTTTTGATTTTCCAGATCAAGTCTCTGTCAAATTTTTGGTCAAATCTGTTATAATGTGATTCTGATTCTAAGAATTCATCATTCTTAGAAGTTTCGTTCGTTTGATCATAGATCTTTTCAAAAAAATCAATAATTTGATTCTTGTCAAGTAAAAAGAATTTTACAGATCTGAATTGAGATAGTTTCCGATTTAAAAATCTAGATCCAATCTCATTGTCTGCTTGTTTTAAATTGTAAAGATGGCTGTTCGAGGAGCTGCTCCTCAAGAAGTCAATCCAATCATTGTTAGGAGAGCACCCCGTCTGGTATTCCATTTGTATGAGCAATCACACAACAAATGAATGTCCTCAATTGAAAAAACAAATAAAAACCAGTATGTGCCATCTATGCAATTCACTTGATCATGAGACTGCTTATTGCAACTTTAATTCTCGGATTATCCAGCAACGATATGCCCAGATGGGATATCGAGAACCCCATTAAGGAGGGAATCTGATAGCCAGACCTCATCAATCTGCCCTTGGATACCTGGAACGATTAGCTTTACCAGCCCCATCGACACAACTGGCTCCTCCTGCTAATTTGATAGAACCAGAACCTTACAAAGGTACCGAGTAATGGAATTATGGTAATAATCATGAGAGCGGACCTTCAGAACAATATGTTATCTATGTTGTCGCACAACAACAAACATCTAGAAATTGGACCAGAGCGCCACTTGGATGCTTTGCATGTGGAGAAAATCACAAAGTTGCAGAATGTCCAAACAAAGGCAAATTTGTACCATTATGTCAAACTGAACCGAAAGTCCATCAAGAACCACTTTTTTGTGTTGGATTTGAAGAATCTAATGAAGTACTCCATGTTGGAGCAGCCTGGGAAAGTGAGCAAAAAAATATCACCCTGCTGATACAACATAGGCAATTTTCTAAAGAAGCAGTCGTGATAGATGGAAGTTCGGGAGTTAACTTGATTTCAACAAAGCCATGTGCAAAGTGGGGCCTTACAAGGATTAAGCCTGCGACTTTTGCCATTAACCTAGCTGATCCGTCCACGAGGAATGGTTGGAGACAGACCTGTCAAAATTGTTGGAGTATAGTTTGTCATTACTTTTGTAGTAATGGATTTACTTGAAGCACTAAATGTCTATCGAGTCTTATTGGAACGTCCATGGTTACGAGTTGTGCAAGTGATTCATAACTAGAGTACCAAAAAAATCACTGTTGAAAATCATGAACGTGCAGTCAAAGTTGATCCAATCACTTGGACTATCAAACGAGTAGCCCAAAAAGAGGATGATGATTCATCAACAACTTATCATACCTGTGACCGACTAGTCAAAAATTGGGGAGTACATTATCACTCTCAAACCGATACTGTCAACTGGAATCAAGCTCTTGCAACAATTGATTGTACAACAGGCTATATGTGTCAACAAGATAATTAGTCCAACTTGAGTGAGATTTCATTATCGGATCGAACTTTGGATACACCGATCACTTTTCCTTTGAATGTGCTGACTATCCATGCATTCAATTTAAGTTGAAATTAATTTAGGGCTACGTTGAAGCAGTTAGTCATAATGCATATTAAAAATTAAAGCATATAAAATCAAAGATAAACTGTAAGAGTAGTGTAAGTTCACTTACCATGCTTGCTTGCAATCCCGCCTTTCCGCTCGAGCCCAGCCTAGAATTGCCTCTCCCATGCATCCTAGCGACCGCAACATCTTTCTGAATCTTGTATTTATCTGGTGTTCGTTCATCCACTTTTACACGGTTCCAATCATTTCTTGAATACCAGGAGGGCTTGGATTGCTCGTCCCTATAAGCGTCGTGCCATATCATGACGATGCCTAATCCATAAGCTCATATGCTTATGAATTTCCTTCTTCTCGAATTCCTCTTCTTGTTGGAATTTGTCACGAAGGGCACCAATAACCTGTTGTTTATCGGCGGCAGGTTGTTTGGACCATTTACTAAATAATCTGTCGCCAAAATAGTGTTGGCATAAAGAATAGAGTCGACCCAAAACCACCCTCCTTTTCTATTGCAATTATATTGCCTTGAGGATCCACGTCATAATAAAAATTTGTGGATGACTCTTCGGTGGGGCCGAGAGCCGCGGGCGCTTGTGAGGGACCACCCTCATCTTGGCTAAGCATATTTTGCAGTTGTGTTTTCTACTTAGGAGTTAATGATTCATATAATTTTTTTACGAAGTCTCTTGAGCTTTCACCACTGCCTGACCCCGACATGATTACTACATTCATAAACATACAATACATTACAATAAACCCTAATATATTGAAATGAAGTAGAAAAGAAAATCGATTATAGAACTTTAATGCATATTGGAGTGAGACTTTCATACCTGTGTTAACAAAAGAAGAGAGATATGCGTGTAGAGCTTGAGCTTGCACCAAGATGCAAAAGAATCATATAAGCAACAATGTATAAAAATACTACTATCTAAAAATTAAAACATTAGAATCATACAATAATTTTATGTTATTTGTGTTTTGTACTTGTGCATATATGCAGTTTATCACAACGAGATGAATTACATTCAGATCAGTCTAACGATGAAGACACTACTCAAGTTAATAGGGTAAGTAATGAACATGCATGTTTTCTTGTTCATAAAAACTTTGTTATTATAAGTTAAAATATCGTGCTAAAGTGACATGTACTTGATGTTTGTTTCTCGTAGAGAAATTATTTTCAAAATATTATATGGTGCACATGCCTCAAGTGTGATGGACAAAAGATGCGTGAAAGACGCATTGTTGAAAATCATTTGTGGAAGTTTGGACGAAAAGAAGAAGGTCAACAATCGAATTTGGAAGATGTTGAGGTTTGTTAATTTCATATGATTGTTTTTTATTATAATCTTCGTCAATCTATATATGTCACTTATGGAATTTGTTTCATATGTGTAGCCAATACATCGAATGCCATTCCCCGGAGTTGATCCATCCGTGTTTAGTTACAATCAATGTCAAGTTTTAATAGACATGAGAAAACAAAGAATGAAACAAATTGAAGAGATAAACACAATTGGAAAAGAGAATAATCAACTTGATTCTAATGATTATGATGATGAGGTGCAACACGATGAAGCAATGCACAACATGTTTGAATCTTACTTTAAAACAAATGAGAATGATGATATGCATGCATCTTCTAATGAAAACGGAGATCACGAACAATTTGAGATGGATGAAGACAAGATTCTATTGCGCAAGGAGACAGACACTCCTCTATATCTTGGAGCATCCATTTCGAGACTAGCTACGTCAATTCTTATTCTAAACCTTCAAGCAACATACAAATGGAGTGATCGTAGCGTGACATCTTTATTCGGGTACTTAACGCATAACACAACTATTATACTTTATAGCGTATTTACATTAAGTTAATTTTTTTTCTTTTCTAACAACTCACATTGCTCTTTTTTTAGGTTGTTGCATCAAATACTTCCGAAAAAAATGTGATACCTAAAACACGAAAAGAAGCATGAAAGATGATGACCGTGCTTGGAATGGATTACGACACAGTACATGCATGTCCAAAAGACCATGTTCTATATAGAGCTGAGCATTCAGAAAAGCTTTAATGTCCAGTGTGTAACGCTTCACGTTTTTGAGATGACGTACAAGGGGATAAAGTGTCACAAAAAGTGTTACATTTTCCAATTATCCCACGATTGCAACGTTTATTTTGATGTAAATCTTTGGCACAACTAGTAGATTGGCATGTCAAAAATCGATCTACGGATGATGTAATGCGAGTACCAAGTGATTCACTTGCATGGAAACATATAGAAGACCAATGGCCCGAGTTTAAAAACGAACCTCATAATTTGAGATTTGGCCTTGCTATGGATGCCGTAAATCCTTTTAGCGTTCAAGCATCAACTTGGTCCACACGGCCAGTTGTGCTCGTTAATTATAACATACCTCCATGGTTGAGTATTAAAACAAGACACTTGTTATTGGCTTTATTGATTCTAGGAAAATACAAGGCCAAGAACATGGATGTGTATCTTGCACCTTTGGTCGATGAATTGTGCATTCTTTGGAATGGTATTCATGCTTACGACATCTCAATACCTTTACAACAACGTAACTTCGTTGTTTGTGGAATTCTAATGTGGACGATGCATGACTACCTCGGTTTAAGCGAATGTTCAGGTATCTATATAATGAATCTATAACGTTTGAGTATATTTAACTAAGCTTATGTTTAATTTGGTTTATGACTATGCAGGTTTAAACACATCGGGTTACAACGCATGTTATATTTGTGGACCACTTTTGGAGGGTCGACATAGCACAAATATGTTAAAAAAGTGGTGTACGAAAATCATCGCAAATACTTGCCGCCTGATCATCCTTTTAGAAGGTTGAATAGGCAATTTTTTGGAGGGCGAGGAGATAATCCTCTAACTACACCACCACCCCCACACATGGGAGTAGCGAAATGGCATGGTGAATGGCTTAAACATCGCGACGTTAATTTTTCATGGAATGAATCCATTGATGGTAAGAAATGGTTGTCTATTTCTCATAAATTACCATATTGGAGGAATTTATTCATAAACCATCTATTGGATCCTATGCACATATTCAAAAAATCTTTATGAAACCACATCATTGGCATAAAAGACAACTCTGCAGTTCGTAAAGATCTACAAGCGGCCGATGTGAAAAGACCCTATTGGATTCAGTACACCGAAGGTGGAAATGAGATTCTACCTAGCGTGTCGTGGATTCTTACAAAAGAGCAACTTCATATGTTAAAGATGTCATAAAACAAATGAGAAGATCTAATTTCTTTCTTTGTTTTCAATGGAGATAATTAGCAAATCATCATATCACGACAATTCTTTAACAAAATATTTTTACGTGCAAGATCATAAGATTCATTGGCCATCGTGTCAACAACAAATTCATAAGCTTGAAAGGTTTTATTGTTAGCAAAGGTCATAAGATCTCATCATAGAACACTTATGTCATCAAACCAACTTGCACTGTAGATCATGCTACATCCACATCTCAAAATTATGTATAGGGTGTTCATTAACACCCTTATATGCTCTGATCTAGAGGTGCAATTCGAGGTTAGTCCCAATGACAGTTACTACAATCATTCTTCATTTATGACAATCATCATCGTAGACAATGGTAATGCATAAAGCAATATCGAATTTCCATTTAGATCTAATTTCTTTGTTTGTTTTCAATGGAGATAAGTAGCACATCATTGTATCACGACAATTATTAAACAAAAAAAAGTTGTGTAATCGTAAGATTCATATTGGCAATCATGTCAATAACACGCTCATAAGCTTGAAAGTTTTTATTGTTAGAAAAGGACATAGGATCTCATTATATCTTTTGTACAACACTTATGTCATCAAACCATCTTGCATTGTAAAAGATGCTACATCCACATCATAATGTATGGAGTTTTCATTAACGCACGTAAACACTCCAATCTAGACATGTAATTCGAGGTTATTCTCATTAACGATTGCAATCACCATCATGGAAATGTTCATGCATAGACAATGTCAAATTTCTTAGGGATTATATTCTAAAGAGTTTTGTTATGAGCCTTTGATGACAAGTGTCTATTTTTTTTGTCATGCCATCTTAATGAGGAACATTTAGTGTGCTCACAAGCTTTCCAAATAGGCATGTGTGTTTGGAAATGTTTGATTTTCCAACACATCATACGAAGTAAGTGAAGATCTTACATCCCTATACAAAAACATATGGGCTTTGAGGAAATGCATCCCAAAAGTAGATGCACCCTAAATCCGCCTTATTTGTGAAAGATTTGGCTATGTTGGCATCTATTTGCCAGCCCTATGCTTTGATCCAAATCTTCGAATGGTGTCCAGATCAATTGCCGATAGCCAGAATCTACTACCGTGCGGCGATGTTGGGTGGTTCTTGGGAGCAGAAATTCATATCTTGGACAACGTTTGATTGGTTGTCATGAGTTAGAAGTGCTTTTTACCACACATTAGAGATTTTGCGCCTAGAGTTCATGGAGAAAATCTAGTACCACTTGATAAAGATCCGACGTGAGGCAAATCAAAGTCCGAAATAAGTCTCACGAGGTCTTGTGGGACCGCCACCAGTTTTGGTGGGGGATATTGTTGGACAGTTTGCGTATCTTGAGGCAACCCTAACCCTAGTTAGTAAGTGAGAGGGATTTGGCACCCTGCATGTGTAAGAGTCCAACTCGATGATGATATAGTTATTTGATTAGTTAAAAGTTAATAGAAGGACTTTAGGTCTTTTTGCAGGAATTTTAATGTCGCAAGGCCTAATAGTCAAGTTAGTGAATAAAAAGGGCTCCAACCAAAATTTGAATTTCAAATAATAAGGGAGGTGGAGATTGGCCAATAGGATTTGAGGCCAAAGCCCTAAAATCCACTATATATAGTGGTGCTTTGTAAGTCATTTGACATGTTCAATTCAATAAAAGCAGGTTGAACCTCTTATGGATTGAAATTGGATGTCCTTGCTCTTCTTCCTTTCTTCATATCTCATGCTTTATTTGGAATTTGCTAATTGTTGGAAGTGATCTGTGTTATACTTTTTGTGAGACAGGAGATAAAGAGAAAAGTAAGCTTTACCCACATTTGAGTAGTGTTAATGGATCGTAGTGTTAATCTTAGTGTTAGATGTGGATCATAAGCATGTGCTTGATTATAAACTATGTTATCGCTCTCATGGGAACGAATCTCCACGTGACAACATGCTAATCATCTTCATCTCCTTTGATGCTTCATGCGCTTGGATCTAGAGTTGAAGGTGGATAGGAAATACCCACTACATACATTGAACGATCAAGGAGACTGATGGGTTGGAATGGGGTGAAGTAGGTCACTTAGACATGATGGCAAGGGAAAACTGAAAGAAAAACAAAAAATACTAGGCGAATGGAGTGTATGATAGTGAATACGAGTGCGGGTTGCATGCGTGTGTAAGGAGATGCAAAAATTTCATGAAATTTTTTTGCAAGAGCTTTGCCTGGAAATGTGACAAATGAATGGTCGCTTTAGTTTTGTAGACAAGAACTAGATCTCCTTATGTAAGTCCTTCTCATACAGCCTGCGATCGTGCCATGTCTTATGTCGCGCTTTCTATGCTATCAGTGTGTGTACTGCTAACAACCGTGTTTCACATAGTTTGTGCAAAGATTCATGTCGAAGTTGTAGTGATTTGCGAACATTTAACCTTTCCGAGACCGCGATTCATAGCGATGGAATAAGAAATTCAATTGGCATCACTATGTCTTGCCCATAGACCAATTGAAATGGTGTACCATTGGTACTAGCTTTATAGGCAGTTTTGCGTGCAGCTTGTGCTCCCAATCAGAATGACGAGCTTCCACAGTCTTTGTTAGAATGTTGCATATAATATTATTGGAGGACTCTGTTGTCCATTTCCCCTTGGGAGTACAGGAGGGTACTAAATCGATGAACAACAAAAAAGTCTTCCAGTAGGATTTTGATGGTATTTTTCATGAAATGTGTATCTTGATCACTCATAGGACAACCAAAATGGGTGATGATATTTTCATATAGAAACTTGTTAATCGATTGTGCATCAGCTACCCTTAATTTAGCCTTGGCTTTGACCCCTTTGGTCATATAATTTGTAGCCACTAAGATATATCTCAGTTGTGTCCCTCCGATGTGGCGGGGTGTATGGGACCAATAAAATCTAGACCCCACTTCTCAAATGGATCTCTCGCCAAAATAGGATGCAAAGGCGCAGACATACATCACATCTTTGAATGAACTCGTCGATATCCTTATACATCATCGGCCACCAACATCCTAATTGGAGAATTTCTTTGGAAAAAGCACACCCCCCTCCCCCCCCCCCCCCACCCCACCCCACCCCAATGCCTTCATGCGATAGTGTAATAATTTGAGGGGTCTCATCATGCTGCAAAATGCATCTTCTCAATATGCCATCCATTCATCACCTATACAAAAATAACTAATATGGTCTCACTCTCATAATCAAGTTCCATTACTGAGCATTTGTAAGGGTTGGATCTAGTTGTCATTGTGTCAGGTATTCCAGTATGTTTGTGGCCCAATTCGGTACCGCATGCACATAGAATAAGGCAGCGTCAGATAGCGCACAATGATCAACTTCCTCATTTGGAGTTGTCTTATTTCAGGATACATGATAAGCTATATAATGTTGTTTCCCCTTGCGCACTACTACTCAAATTTAAAATTCTTCTAAGCCATTGTGCAATTTAGCCAATATCATAAGTTTTATTCACCAAGTACAATAGCGGTGGGTGATCCGTATAGAATGCAAACAATGTTGCCATTAAATGATGTCAGAATTTCTTGATAGCAAAGATCATTGCTATGCCTCATGCTCTATGGTAGTATAATTCACCTTAGCAGCATTGAATAATCCTGTTTATACTCATGAGGTTGAGTTGATACTACTCCCACAGCATACTTTGAGACATCTGTATGTACATGAAATTCAATCTACCAATTAGGAGGCCTTATGATAGGTTCTGAAATCAATGCGTCTTTTTTTGAAATGCTTCTAAGGATTATGCTGTCCAATAAGGTAAGATAGTAAGCTTGTAAATGGGCCTTGCTAGATTAGAGAATGACAAGATGAAAATCCGGTAATAATTTGCATGACCCATGATTATATAGACCTCTTGGATGGTGCCAGGTGAAGGCAGATCGGTGAGGATCTTTGCCTTTAAGATATCGGTTGCAATGCCCATTAGGGAGAGTATGGGCTCAAAATGGGCCCTTTGTTAAGGTACTTTTGTTGACTTCCTACCTTTAAAACTTTCAAATAGGCCAATAACCTTCATTCATGTGTAACAAACTGTTACAGTGATTGATGGACTGAAAACTTTTAGTCAAGAGAATATTCGCACAAGTAACCTTTGCCGACTGTTCCATTAAGTCCAGAAGATCATTTTCCATTAGTCATCATGTCTATGAGAGCTAGTTTGAAGTAGTGATGAATCTGTAAGTTAAAAAGTGACCAAAAACATCATCAGACATCAAGAACTTCCATATCTGCAAGAATTAACCTTCGCCACTTTATATATAGCAAGATTCATATCAGATCCAACTTTAGTTAAGAGGGCAAGAGTTAGTTTCTATAATATCACAAGAGCTATTTACTACAAAATAGTGAAAGAACTCTCGCACAACCAACCCTCGCATGAGTAACCCTTGCAGACATGTCAATAGCAAGACAATTTGTCTTACATTTATCTACTCTGAAAACAAATCTCAGACCAATCAAAACAAGGATCAGAGAGAAATCAAGGTAAAACCATCGAAAGAGGGCTAAAATCTCACCAATAGCCATTAAAACTAATCAGGTCTTCATAGATTCAGGTTGCATTCTCTACATCCATTAAGATCCATTATCCCTGGACTCCCTCGACGAATGAATCTGAAATCAGGATGATCAGTAGCAGGAAGAGTTGAAAATCAAGCACCAAATCTCCCAAGAGTTGCAGCTGCACTGATTGAAGCAGGAGCAGGACCAGCAGCAATGGACTCAATGGATCAACCCGTACCTGTTGTACCCTTGTAAGTAGTTTAGAGGGCACCTCGTTTTGAAATGCCAAAATATGATGGATCAACGGATCACATCTGGTTCCTCTAGATCTACGAACAAGCGTGCAAAATCTACGGCGAACAAACTCTTGAGAAAAAATTGAAGTTGTTCACTAAGTCACTAGTAGTTGTAGTCCAAGATTGGTTCACTAATCTAGTTCACTAAGTCACCAGTGCATCTAGCTGAGCTAGACAAAGAGCAGAAGATTCTTTATGTGGGAGACTAATTGACACCCACTCAGTTCAAATGGCTACGAGCTCTGTTGGTGGAATACAAAGACTGTTTTTCATGGTCATACAAGGATCTGAAAGGTATACCACCAAGCATAGTCCAACACACCATACCCTTGGTGGATGGAGCAGGCCCCAAGGTGAGCCGATATTATCGTTGCAACCCTAACTACACGGAGTTGATCAAACAGGAGTTGTAGAAGTGTTTGACGTCGATTTTATTTATGAAATTAAGCATACAAAATGGGTATTGCCAAGAGTCATAGTACCCAAAAAGGATGGCAAAATGTGAATATGTGTAAATCTGAAGGCGTTAAATGCGGTTACAAAGAAAGATCATTTTTCCTCACCTTTCACAAAAAGTGTTTTGGATCGAGTAGCAGAAGCAGAACCTTACAGTTTTCTTGACGGCTTCAGCGGCTACAATCAAGTAAAGATAGTGCCAAAGGATCAACATAAGACATCATTGGCCACTGAATGGAAAACTTATGCCTATAAGGTAATGCCATTCGGTCTTTGTAATCCCTCGAGTACCTTCCAGAGAGTCATGCAAGCGGCATTCAAAGAATACCTGCAAACATTTTTGGAGATTTTCTTGGATGATCTGTGCATGCACAGGCCAAACTTAGAACATTTATACAATTTGGAGAAACTATTGATATAATGCCACAAGTATCATATATCCTTGAACCCAGAAAAGTGTCAATTTTGGGTGACGCATGGCCTAATATTGGGTCATATTGTATCAAGACACGGAATCACCACGGATCTATCAAAGATAAGGGTCATAGTTGATCTGCCACCACCAGGGATGATTCGCATGGTCTACGTTTTCATGGGTCATGCTAACTATCATCAGATCTCCATTTTATATTTTGTGGAGTTAGCAAGGCCAATTTACAAACTCACCACGAAATCTCATTGGAGGGAGGAAGCCTTATTGGCTTTCCAAATGCTTAAATATGCATTGGTCTCAACACCAATCTTTCGACCACCCAATTGGACAATCGAGTTTCATGTGCATATAGATGCTTTAAAATATGTAGCTAGATCGATCTTGACCCAGCCAGGAGAATGCAAAAAGGACCTTCCGGTCCTATTTGCCAACCGATAGCTTAGTGAATCAGAAATGAACTACTCAACCACAAAGTGGAAAGCAGTGGCCATGATCTATGCGGTCAAGAAGTTTAGACACTCTGGTAAATAAAACTTGCAACATAGGGTGAATCACTCGTTGGTTGCTTCTATTGTTGGAGTTTTATTTTCAAATAGTGGTACACAAGGGAAAGCATCATCACATGGCAGATCATGTGTCGCGAATCAAAGGAAAAAAGAAAACAACAACCCAACCTGATGATGAGTTACAAGATGTTGTCTTATTCTATATTGATATAATACCGGAATGGGCTGCATATATAGTTGAATATCTAATGTGGGACCAGCTAGGTAAATCCCTACCAAAGGCTAAACAACGGAAATTGATACTTAAGGCTAGACCTTATGAGCTGATTGTCGGCCAATTATATCAACGAGGATCATATAACATCATCTGAAGATGCGTTCTTCCACGTGAAACCACCAGACCATATCACTATCACATAAAGATATGGGTGGTGGTCATTTTGCATCTGACATTACAGTTCGCAAGATCTTTGCAATCCGGATGCTGATGGCCGATAATTCATACACGGAAGAATACTTCAGGAAATGCATTGTGTCAACAAGCTAGGAGATCGACCAGACTGAACTATGATTTATTACATCCAATTCTAGCTCAAGCACCATTTAAAAAGTCGGGTTTGGACTATATCAGTCCTATCCATCCAGCTACAATAAGCTCACAAGCTTCATATATCATCGTGGCTACAAATTATCTCACCAACTGGATAGAAGCTAAGGTAGTGTGAACCGCAGATGCACGAGCTACTGCTAAATTCTTATACGAAAACATCATTGTGCGCTTCGGATGCCCGGTGGAGATAGTCAGTGATCGTGGAAGTCATTTCGTCAACGAGACCATCAAGGTTCTACTGGAATAATTCTTCGTGATTCATCAATTCAGCACGCCGTATTATCCTCAAGGTAATGGGCATATAGAGTTATCCAACAAGATCTTGTGTAGCGTTATCACGAAAATAGTTGAGGCTAGCAGATCTAATTGGGAACACAAACTATATGCTGCTCTGTGGGCATTCATGACAACATATAAGGGAAGCACTAATCAAATGCCATTGTAATTGGTTTATGATCAAGATGCCATAATGCCAGTGGAGTTTTTAGTGCCATCATTGAGAGTTGCCACTGCACAACATCTTGATGAGTCCAAATTTTGACAATTGCGCCATGAAGCTTTACATAAACTTTGTGAGATAGTACGGCTATTGGCTATACATGCACTGGCAGCTGAGAAAGCTCGTCGTAAAGCATGACATGATCGCCTCTCCACAACGTGCTGACCCCACCGCACCTGAGGAGATGGTAGTGCATGAACTTCTAATCGAAGACAACGATGACGACATGGAAGAACCACAAGAAACACCTCAACAAGCCCCAACAAGCAGTACAACCCCGACCGTGCCACGAGACATCACCAAAACTTGGGAACCTTACTTCAGGACTTGGTAGCGGCCAGATCCACCTTGGACCGATAGATAGTAGAATTGGCAACCAGCGATACTGGGTTGCGAGCGAAGCTGCCACAGCTCCAACAAGACCTGCAACTAGCACTACAACATGAGTAGGCAAAAAAGGACCGGGTCCTGAAGTGGAAGTAGAATGACGCTAGCCTTCAAAGGTATATCAAACACCTCTTCCAATCAGCAACAGATGTCTTTAACAAGGTCAAAGAAGCTTAGCAACAAGCTCAACAGCAGCTAGCCCCGCTCCAGGCCCAACTATTAGTGGTTGAGACATAAAATCAACACCTTGGAGTGGAGGTCCACACATTGCAGCAAGAGAAGACCGTTTGGTTAGCCCAGCCAATACCCACTAACCAACCGCCCTGCCAGCATGAGGCGTATTTTTTGATGCAACTGGTGGATCTTTGTAGAAAAACGCTGGATGGCTACCAAACGAGTTTGGACAATTATCACCATGGCACACACCAAGTATTAGCGCAATCAAAGACTACTCTCAAGGCTTGGCAACAACACATTGCACATCAGCCACAATCGGCGATCCGATGCAACGGGGCACGAAAATTTAGACCAAGGCCTAGACACGAGCCAAGGCATAGAACAGAGTCCAGACAAAGTTGGGCCATGTAATTAAAATAATGCTAAAAAGGCCCAAAGTTTAAGTTAACTAAGTTTGCTAAGTTTTATAAGTAGTCAAAGTCAAAATGGTGGTAGGTGGGGTGTGCTTTTTTGTGCACCATAGATTAGAGTCAGTTTCTTTTGAAGGGTTAGGATTTCAATCCTACCTTTTTGAAGTAGCCAATAGAAACCAAGGGGCAAAGCCTCCCCAAAGATAAAAAGGCACCTCTTGTAACCCATTTGGAATGCTAATAGAGAGGAGAAAACTCTACCATTTTGGTGAATCAAGCATCCTCATTTAAGCTATTTCTTTGTGGCTTATGCTCTTTTGCTTGTAGTTGCTATTTTTCTTTGTTTTGCTATTCATTGTTTATGATAGTTAAAGCTCCTCCATTTCATGCATGCAATAGCTAATGAGTGCCTCCCTCTAATCTCTCTCTCTCTCTCTCTCTCTCCCCTCCTTTCACCACTATCAAGGATGATGTACATTGCTAATGTGGGTTTGTGGTAGAGTTAGAGTAGGATAGACTTAGTATGAGTTAGAATGCAACTAAGCAAGCAACTAATCATAGCTAGAATATGTGAGAGATTTCAACTTGTTTAGTCTAGTTTAGTCACATTTTGGTAAATTGTCAATAAGAGGCCAAAACTCATTTTAGACTTAGAGATAAACTTTTTGAAGTTATATTAGTTTAAAATACATTCAATAAACACTTTTGGAAAGTGTGGGAAAGTTGGTAGTCGAGTTTGAGAGATTCAAATTTGAACTTTGGGTACATTGAATCTAGACCCAAAAATAGTAGTGTTTACATTTTGGAGGGAAAGCCAAGTGGCCAAATAGGGTTTGGAAACTCTATAAAAGGATGTAACTCGTGGAGAGACACATCTTCTCTCTTCTATCTCTCATTTCATCACTATACATGGTTCTCTTTGGGTTCTACTACTCATTGGTGCACTACCTTGGTGTTATCTGGCAATTCTATGTGTAGAATGATCATTTATTGCTATTTTTGGTTCCACACGTGTGAAATACAGTAGGGTACTGTAATTGTACGGACAAAAAAATATTTTATGTTTTGGCTCATTTTTGATCAATATCTCTTAGAGTTTGCATCTCATTTTGTATGTAGATGCTGATTTTTCTACATTGGCAAAATTGTTGGTTTGCTCCTTATTGTAACCAAAGATTTGGGACATGGATTGGATCTTGAATGATCTGAAATCCTTCACATGGTATCAGAGCTATTGTGTTTCAGGTTATGAAAGGATCAGCCATCTTTAGCAAGGATTTTGGAGGAGTTACCAATGCTAGAGCATGCTAGATTGATCTCTACTCAAAAATCAGCATTTTTGCATGTGTAGAATTGATCTTTTGTAGGTCAAAACTCAATATAGGGTTAGATACTTGATCAATTCCGATTTCACACTTGGTTTACTGGATCTAGATGATTTTTGGTGCATTAGGAAGGTCTCATTGGAGTCTACAAGAAGATATACCAAGTTTCTAAAAATTGCATGTAGAATTTGAGATATTCAATTTTTTGTGATTTTGTCAAAACCCTAATTTTGATTGGATCTCTAGTTTGTGAGGTTACTGAACCTCATTTGAGTGTGTTTCAAACTTAGTAAGTGGCAAGAATCATTAGATTGAGGATAGATCATAGGTTGATCAAGATTTCACTATTCTATGTGTTGATTTTCTAGCTAGAAGTGTTATAAAAGATTTGAGAGGTTCCATATCTTTGTGATTTCTTCTTGAGTTCATTTTTTGACATTCAAGAGAGTGCTTTGTGCATTGGAACAGGTCGAAAGAGAAGATCAGGTCACTTCAACATGACTACAAGTGGTGGATTTATGTTGGAGAGCAATGATAGGCTTACCTCAATCAACTATTCTACTTGGAAGGTGAGGATGGAGTCCTTATTGGAGATGAATGAGTTGATGGAGATTGTTGCAGGTGTGGAGGAGAGACCTCAAGCACCTCAAGATCAAGTGAGGTATGACAAGAGAACAAAGAAAGCTCTACACATGATCAAGATGAATGCTACCAATGAACTTCTCAAGGAAGTTGGTAAGTGCACATCATCTTTGGAGGCTTGGGAAGATTTGAAGAAGCTTTATGAATCCAAGTCTACATCAAGAGTGCTTACTCTTAGGAGGCAAATCTTTCAAAGTTTGCAAAAGAAGGAAGAGAGTACTCATGCTTTTGTTTTGAGGGTTAAAGCATTCAATGATGAGTTAGCATGTATTGATGAAAGCATTAAGAAGGTAGAGCTTGTTCAAGTTATACTTAATGGCTTGTTGGATGATCATGCTAATATTGTTCAAAGTTTTGCTATTCAAAAGACTTTGCCAAGTATTGTGGATTTTCAAGAGATCTTGGTGAATGAGGAGTATAGGCTTCAATCAAGGGGAGGTGGATCTACATCGACATCTCATTATGAAGAGGATGCTATGTTCATCAAAGGCAAGTTCAAGGGCAAAGGCAAAGGCAAGTGGTCTAAAGGGCAAGATCAAGGTGAGACTTCTTCTTTTGGCAAAAAGAAAGATAAGTCTAAGCTGAAATGCTTTTATTGTGGAATCAAATAAAGGGCATTTTGCAAATGAATGTTTGAAGAAGCAAAGAGATGAAGGTAGCAAACAAATCAACTTTACTACTAATGATGAGGCTCTAGGTGGTGGTGATTCTCTTTTGATGTGTTCATCAACTCCAATATCAAGTGAAGGTGACAAAGATTCATGGTGGATTGATAGTGGAGCGAGTTCACACATGACTAGTCACAAGGAGTTCTTTACTTCTTTGGTCACTTATGATGGAGCCAAGAAAGCAATTCACATGGCCAATGGTGGTGAGTCTGTGATTGAAGGTATTGGTTCAATGCCTATTTGTCTCTCTACTAATAGGAAAGCAAGACTTGATGGTGTTTTTTACATTCCTTCACTTTCAAAGAATCTGTTAAGTGTTGGTCAAATGATAGAGAAAGGATACATGGTAAAGTTTGGTGGTGATGCTTGTTTCATTACGAAGGAAGAAATCTTGGTTGCTAGGGGCAATAAACAAGGTAGACTTTTCAAGCTTGATGCTTTTGTTATGGCTAACAAGAAGGATGGAATGGAAAAGGAGATTGGTCTCAACTTTCGAAAGTTACCTTTTAGCATCAATAAGATTGGTGGATCTTATGCAAAGTCTAACAAGCTTCCTTATGCTAGATCTAGGTCAAGATCTAATATGCTTCGAGATGTTCATCTTTGTGCTAACTTGGCTAGTCTTGAGGATAATGATGGTGTTTCAATGGTTCTTCATGGCAAGTGCAAGTATGCAAAAGGTAAGGAAAGAGCTAACTTCATCAATGGAGGTGAAGGTTCTTCCTTGGAAAAGATTGTTGCTAATGATTTCTTTGATCATATGGAAAAGGATGTTGCAAGGTGCATGCATGAAGGAGGTGGTTCTTCTACATTCTTTTGTTATGATTTCAAGAAAGTCATTTTTCCAGCAAGTGGAGTCACATGTCTTCATAAAGAGAGTAGATCAAATGGTTCTATCAAGAGACTTGGTGAGAAAGATAGTCACAAGTCAAGAAGAAGAGAAGTATGTGAAGAGTTCAAAGTAGGATGTACTTTGAATGATGTCATTGTGAATGATAGCGAGGAAGAATCATTATCATATGATTCATTACCTAAAACATTGAATATAAGTTCTTGTTTGAAGAAAGAGAGTACTTCAATCATCCTTATGTTGAAGGTACTAATCATTTTTTTCATGGCTTCTAATGTCTTTGAAGTTTTTACTTCTTATGATGCAATCATTAAGAGGGAGTCTTATGAAGGAAAGAGCAATGGAAGATTGGTTCTTGGAAAGATTCAAGGCATGGATCTCACATATCTTCATCAACTCAAAGGATTCTATGATTATGAATTGATCACTCATGATCAAGATGGCAAAAGGTTGGTTGGAGATAACTACATGGAGCAAATCGAGAGGCAATTTCTTCAAGGCAAGGGAGATCTCATTGTTGAGCTTATTGAGGTTTGTTATGGACTCAAGAGGGCTGGATTTCTTAGGTTTGATACTCATCTTCACCTACTCTACTTCATGTTGGATGGAAAGTTTGGAATCTATCTTTTGATTTATGATGGTGACATTGGTGACATTGTTTTCACTAATCTTTGTGGAAATTCAAGATCAAGCATTGATGAGATCTTGTTGGATCTAGATCATATGTTTGAGAGGGAGTATTTCCAGAGGTTCAGGTCTGAAGATATTCATATCTTTGATATCTTTGATGATCAAGAGAAAGGTAAGCAAGTGGAAGCGACACACTTTGCTTTACTCACATGTTTTGGAGAATTTTCTTGTGTAGATGATGCTACGCAAGTGGATATTGGTTCTCATGGTTTTCATACTGGAAAAGCAAGTAATGGATCTGGAAAACAAAGTTTGTTCAATGACTTTGATGGTCAAGAGGAAGATCAAGAGGTTGGTCTCAAAGGGCTTCAACGACACAAAAGGAAAGGTGACAATTTGGAGCTAGTCAAGAGCATCAAAGGAAGGTTATTTGGCAAAGATGTTATGGATCTATTTTTTCAGCTTATTGAAGACTCAAGTAAGGTAAAAGGAGCAGCAAGGAAGTGTTGTTCAAGCTTACTTTACTTGTTGTATCTCATGTTTGAGCTATTTCATGTGGATGTGTGAAAATTGTCAAGATATGGACAAACTAGCTACATTGTCTTGCAATATCTTATTGTTGGAGTTGTACTAGCATTCTTGGCTGGTTTTGCTGATGGAAATGAAGTTATTGGAGGTTCATTATGTCACTCATCCATGGCCAAGTTTTCAAGTGTTGAGCTACTTGGTGCCAATACTTGGAGATTGTCAATTTTTGGTGAATTCATGGTCATTTTCTTATGTCAAGTAGATCTTGAAGATGGACTAGTGCAAAGTAATTGGTTTATGGAGTAATGTGGTGCTAGATTTGCATCATGTATGTACTCACCTACTCATGGATTTCCAAGGTTTGATTGTTTCTTGTGGCAAGATGGAGATAGAGGCTCATTCATGGAGTATCATGGTGGATACAAGGCAACAAAGGACAAAGTTGGAGGAGACAAGCAAGCAAATGGTCATCGCTCACATTTATTGTTTGGTTGCTATAATTTTCCAGAGAGTTCAAAGTTTGAAACATGGAGGAATCATTTCATTCACATTATATTTGGTTCTTCATGTTTTAGTTATATCTTGATGTGTAAAATTGATGTAAGAAATAGTGAAGCATCCAATTTGGACACTATTCTCTATATCAATTATGAAAGATACTTTAGAATCTTAGAAAGAAGATCTATACTTAGGATGGAGATCATTGTTAAGTTGGATCAAAGTTCTATTGTCAAAACTGTGCCAAAACTAGTTGAAGAGGGAGTGTGAGAGATTTCAACTAGTTTAGTCACATTTTGGTAAATTGTCAATAAGAGGCCAAAACTCATTTTAGACTTAGAGATAAACTTTTTGAGGTTATATTAGTTTAGAATACATTCAATAAACACTTTTGGAAAGTGTGGGAAAGTTGGTAGTCGAGTTTGAGAGAGATTCAAATTTGAACTTTGGGTACATTGAATCTAGACCCAAAAATAGTAGGGTTTACATTTTGGAGGGAAAGCCAAGTGGCCAAATAGGGTTTGGAAACTCTATAAAAGGATGTAACTCGTGGAGAGACACATCTTCTCTCTTCTATCTCTCATTTCATTATTATACATGGTTCTCTTTGGGTTCTACTACTCATTGGTGCACTACCTTGGTGTTATCTGGCAATTCTATGTGTAGAATGATCATTTATTGCTATTTTTGGTTCCACACGTGTGAAATATAGTAGGGTACTGTAATTGTACGGACAGAAAACATATTTTATGTTTTGGTTCACTTTCTATCAATATCTCTTAGAGTTTGCATCTCATTTTGTATGTAGATGCTGATTTTTCTACATTGGCAGGATTGTTGGTTTGCTCCTTATTGTAACCAAAGATTTGGGATTGGATCTTGAATGATCTGAAATCCTTCACAGAATACATATCCTTATAGTTCTAACCCCTTTTTGACAGGCAGAGGGCTGCATACCACCTATACCTACACCCTGTAGGGCTTTATTGTACATGTGTTAGGATCCACTCTTACAGCATGCGCCACAAAAAAATATGATACACCAAAGGAGTATCCAACTGATCCATCACTACAAAAGTGATGGAAAAATGCACACTAGCTATATGAACTAGTACATCTTCTACTATTCCTCTTGGGCACACTGTAGATTGGTCGACCAGCTTTATGGAAAAGGAAGCAGGCTTTAGGTTAGGCAAACCCCATTTTTCGTACAATTTCGTGGATATGAGGTTAATGATCCACCATCTATTACTTCAGCTTCTTCCTTGAACATCTTATGTGCAGTAGGACGCGTAATATTATCCTCCTTGCTTTCCCATGTGGCTCCCATATTTAATATATTGTTGGTTTCTTCAAACGCAGCACAATATATGGGCTCCTTTGACAATTGTTTCTTGCAGCCAATTTTTGAACTTTACATTGGCGTGAGATACCAACCTTAAAAATTCTCCCAACGAGATATTCATCCAACTAGATAACATATTTGCTAGCAACTCAGTTTTGGATCCTTCTCGTTCGACATGGAGAATGGTTCTTCTCTTTCATGGAGTGGCACATTAACATTTGATGGTTCCATTGTTTGCTCGAGCATGGTTCCCTAAACCCTAAACCCTAAACCTTGAATAGATCTGCTGCACTACTTCTGCATTTGTGTGACATGTGCGACCTAGGACTCATACAATCAAGGATCATTATAAGGTTATGCTAAATTCACCCATGGTTCAACAGGTGGTAAAAGTTCAACTTTGGCCATACTAAAGATTCACAAGAGCTCCGGGCGCATTTGCTCCAGCAGGTGGTGATTTGTTGCTGCGGCGGAGGTTCCAATCTCGGTGCACATTAGGTGCACTTTGATGATATACATGGATGTGTTGCATAGATGACAATAATTGGCTGAAAAGTGCTATTTCAAAGTTGGACACTCATTAGCAATATGATTTTGAGTGCGAACTGGGCACCAAGAATTATCAAACCTTGCATATTGTTGTGCAGGTGAATCTGATCACTGGGATGGAAGATTACGCCTCAGTTTCATATTTTGATCCAAGTTTGCAATCATTTGCTCCATTTGTTGCTGGTGTTGCCTTGCCATCTATTCCATTTGATCCATTAGGACCTGCGTTGAGGTAGATGCAGCCACATATGTTGGTGCAGAAGACACCGTTCTAGAGAGAGAGAGAGAGAGAGAGAGAGAGAGAGAGAGAGAGAGAGAGAGAGAGAGAGAGAGAGAGAGAGAGAGAGAGAGAGAGAGAGAGAGAGAGAGAGAGAGAGAGAGAGAGAGAGAGAGAGAGAGAGAGAGAGAGAGAGAGAGAGAGAGAGAGAGAGAGAGAGAGAAGGGTTGGAGGTCACACACATGCCCAACTAAAGTGGAGCGTTGTGTATGGAAGTGTCCAACTGCAATAGCATCTTGATTGAGCACACGGATCTGATCATGGCCATCAGATTTTGTGGGTATTGGATAAGTGGTGTGGATTGCAACTCACACGAATCGTTGGATCTCATCTAACCATTGGACCTTTAGAGTTAATCACTCCACTTCATTAGACGGGTCCCAAAGGGCAGAGGGCCCTTCAACATCATTAAAAAATTTCAAGGTGAAAGAGACCCTCAAATTCAAATTCAGTTGAAATGTGAGTTTTCTTCTAGGTGAAGAAACGATGTATTTTCTTCGGAGGCCCATAACATTTGGCCTAGTGACTCCGTTTAAGTCCAAAAGCAAAATCTTCCAAATTAAGAACATAAAAATAATGTACCCTGCAAGTATAACTTTTCCCAGATAAACTGATTGTCGAATTGTAGGGAGAAAGTGCGTCAAGGGACAAAAACATACCATTTTAGGGGAAAGCTACTGGTGATCCCGCATTGGAGCGATTCTAAAAAATTCCATCAATTTTGGCGAGTTAGGTCAAATCAAGTAGTGGGAGGGCATGAAATTTTTTTGGTCAGACTTTGAAGTTGACTTTCAAGGTTTCTAATTGCTCTATAAGCTCTTCATTTGGCCTCATTCAGGCAATATAGGAGTAACTTTTGGCAGAATGACAAGATTATGGGAATCTGTGCTTGGTGAAGCTAGTAAATTGGACAAGGTGTCCAAGTATAGCATTTGGAAATTCAAAATGAAAAGTATTTTGATGTAAACGAAGCTATGGGACATCATCACTGGGGTTGAGCATCGCCCAAATACAACTCCAGTCAATATTCGTGCATATGATAAAAGAGCACAAAAGGCCTTACCATTGATAAATTTGTCGGTTAAGGACCATGCCATTGCCCACATTAGTCAATGTGCAACAACAAGAGGGCTTGGGAGGCACTCAGAACACCGTTTCAAATGGCGAACCTCTCTCGAATAATGTTTTCTAGGACTAATTTGATAGGTGTTTGTATGTAGAAAAATGGGGGGATATGGTCCTATTTCACTCGAATTAAGGACCTGCAAAACCAGCTGACTGCTTTTGGTGATGAACGAATATGGGATGTAGAGTTGGTTCATACAGTAACGAATGGTCTAGATGAAAATTTCCAAATGTTCGCAAGTGGTTTATCATCAAGGGAGAGACTACCAACGTTCGAAGAAATTCTGAGACGTTTCAAGATGTGGGATAGTAAGCCGGTGTCTACACCCATGGAGGTTGGTAAGAAACTATCTAACTAGGATGAGAGTGCGCTAGTTGATGTTACTTTGTTTCATCAATTAGTTGGTCCACTGATTCATCTCACAACTACTCGTTTTGATATAAGTTATGTTGTAAGTGTTGTGAGTCAATTCATGGCTAGTCCTAGGGAGATTCATTGGAAAGCAGTGAAGAGAATTCTTTGTTATGTGAAGGGGACACTCACCCATGGGTGTTATATGAGAGGCACCAGGCTTTACCAGTTTTGTAGGGCTTCACAAATTCCGATTGTATGAAACGCGATACAGTTGCTCTTTCCACCACATAAGTAGATTACAAAGCCCTATGTTTAGCTATGCAAGAAGCAATTTGGCTAGGGAGAATGATGGAATCCCACAAAGTAAGTCTACTATGATCAGATTTGATAGCCAATGCTATTCAACTAGCCAAAAAATTGGTATTTCACATACGCATGAAGCACATAGAATTTAAATATCATCTCGTTAGAGAGAAATTGTTATCTAATAAAATAGATGTAGTGCATTGTAAGACACAGGATCAGCTAGAAGACATACTTACTAAAGCTTTAAGCATTAATAAATTTGAGTTTCTTAGAAAAAATCTCTTTGTAAGAAAAGTAAACTAGGGTTTAAAGGAGAGTGTCAGACTAAGTAAGCCCGAGTTTATTTTACGGTTCCATGACAATTTCTCGTTTTAGCGATGTTTTTAAATTTTTCATTTAATATCACAGTGCGCATGATGTGAAAATTGTCAACATTTCCTAGCTAGTTTGAGGCCTAAATTGGCTAAAATTGTAAATAGTTTTGGTTCTGGAGTTTCACACGTGTGAACCAGGCCACAATGTTTTTATTTACTGTATTTTTTCAGTATGATGAAGTGTCAAACTTCATACCCTTCAAAATGAGACCATTTTGATGTATTTTGGTCATATAAGCCATTTTTAGCTATTTTTCCTATATAGGGAATATCTAGGGTCAAGTACCTTCTAGAGAGAGGAGAGAGAGTCATCTTCCTCATCCATAAATAGTAGGGAAGTCGTGGAGAACAGGTTGGAGAAACCTTTTGTATGCTTCATTGAGATCAATAGATCATTGTCATTGTTTCTTCCTCCATTGAGAGCATTGTTGTGTGTATTGTCTTCAAGCTATTGTGTATGATCTTAGGTGCTTTCCAAAAGTGATAGGCTGATGTATTATGGACTGTATAATGCTATTTTGGGCCGCACTTGATGTTTATGGAAGTTTCCATTTGTGATAAATGCTTTTTGATCAAGTTCTTTGCATTCTAGGTAGCATAGAATGTGTTGCCAATTCCTAGCTTATGTAGTTTGGAGTGCAAGCATTCAAGCCAATGATCTTGGAGTTTAGATCCACTTAGGATCTGTATTTTTCACATGGTATCAGAGCTGGTTGGCTTCTATTTACAGTAAGTATTCCATTTTTGGTGATATTTGGATGTTTGATCAAGTTCTAGCATGATTTTGCATTGCTTTGTTGATCAAATCTTACTAACCTTTGTTTTGTGAGTTGAACTTGTGGATCAAAAGCATATTTCAGGTCTATTGAAGATCAGAGGCTGAAAAGAAACTATTTTGGATCAGATCATAACACCTAATCATTTGTGATTGTGAGGCTTGTGCATATTCAATACTAACAATGTTCTTTTCAATCCTATTGTTGACAATCTCCATTCTTGGATGAACACTCTCCTTAAGTGGATGAAACTTCTCCTTAAGTGGATGACAAATGCTCTTTTGAGTGAGTTGTAATTCTCCTAAAGGCTGAGCAAAGCTCCCATTTGGATGAAAGATCCCCTTTTTTGGGTGAACATATTGTAAGCTCCATTGTGAAGAGCATATTGTAAAGATTGTCATCAATTTTGGCATAATTTTTGGTGTACTTTGTTGAGCATGTAAGTAACTCTCCTTATGTAATTTGATTGGAGCATTTGCTGGAAGGTGTTAACCATTATGCAAGTGTGTTTTCAGGTTCTTAACAGGTTGAGGAACATTCTCATGTGAAGTGATCTTAGATCTACATCTAAACACCAAGATTTGACAAGATAGTGAAGCTAGTCTTGTGATTCACTAAGTGTGCTCATTCATTCACCTCTAAATCTTGTATTTATCACTTGCTGGAGTTTATAAACTTTTAGAAGTGTGGTTTACATGTGGTTTTACAGGTTGAATCAATATCTTAGTGTGTTGATCATATGTTGATCAAGTTTGTTCATTACTAGGTAATCTTGGCATCCTAGTTTTGGGTATTTTCTAAGAATGCAAGTAACTCTTCACACCATAACTTGATTTGGTCACTTGCTGGAAAGTTTGAGAGCTTAAGCAAGAGTGTGTTCAGGTTGGTTTGATTTTGTAATCCATTCTTAGTGTGTGCAAAGTGTTGCATGTGTTTCAATCTTCCTTTCTATGCTTGGAAACCATCTAGGTTCAAGATAGAAGTGTTTTAGGGTCCTAAATCTTCATAGATCTCTTTATCTATCATTTGTTGAGAGAAAAGTGAGTGCTAAGTGCTTTAGGACAGAACCTAAAAGTTGAAGAAACATTAGAATCATGGCTTCCAATGGTGGGATCATGCTAGAGTCTAGTGAAAGGTTGAGTTCATCAAACTACTCTACTTGGAAAGTGAGGATGGAGTCCTTACTTGAGTTGAATGAACTCATGGACATAGTTGCAGAAATTGAAGAGAGACCTCTCACACTTCAAGAGCAACAAAGGTTTGATAAGAAGGCCAAAAGGGCTCTTCATATCATTAAAATGAATGTTACAAATGAACTTCTCAAGGAAGTTGGAAAGTGTCAAAGTGCAAGTGAGGCATGGAATGCCTTAAAGAAGCTCTTTGAATCAAAGTCCACATCTAGGGTATTGACCCTAAGGAGACAAATATTTTCTAGTAGGCAAAGAGAGGGTGAAAGTGCTCATGCATTTATCTTGAGAGTTAAGTCCCTAAGTGATGATTTAGCATGCATTGATGAGAACATAAAAGATGGTGAAATAGTCCAAGTTATGTTGAATGGTTTGCTAAATGAACATGCTAACCTTGTGCAAAGTTTTGCCATTCAAAGAGTCTTGCCAAGTGTGGTTGACTTGCAAGAAATCTTATTGGCTGAAGAACATAGGTTGCAATCAAAGCTTGATGGTGCATCCTTGCAAGGTGGAGGTGAAGAGGCTTTCTTCACAAAAGGCAAATTCAAGGGCAAAGGTAAAGGCAAAGGGAAATGGTCCAAAGGTGGTAACTTTGATCATGATGATCACTCTTCCTCTTCCTCTTCTACTAAGAACAATAAGTCAAAGTTCAAGTGCTTTTATTGTGGGATAAAAGGTCATTTTGCAAATGAATGTTATAAGAAGAAAAGAGAGCAAGGAGAGAGGCAAGGAAATCTTACAATAGATGAGGAAGAACATAACACATGTGAATCACTTGTTATGACTTCAAGTTTGTTAGCCAACATAGATGATAATGATCCTTGGTGGATTGATAGTGGAGCCTCATCTCACATGACAAGACATAAGGAATACTTTACATCCTTATTGTCTTATGAGGGAGAAGGTAACATCATCTACACTGCAAATGATGGTCAATGTGACATCAAAGGCATAGGCACTATTCCTATTTCCCTTTCAACAAATAGGAAAGCAAATCTTGAAAATGTTTTGTACATTCCTTCAATCACTAAGAATTTTCTTAGTGTAAGTCAAATGATTGACAAAGGACTTGATGTGGAGTTCATTGGAGATGCATGTTTGATAAGTAAATGTGGATCCTTGATTGCTCAAGGTAGGAGGCATGGTAAACTTTTCAAGCTTGATGCATGTGTGATCTCTAATCATGAAGGATGTATGGCTAGGGAGCAATTGACAAACCAAGAAGTTTGGCACAAGAGGTTGGGCCATCCCAACTTCAAATCTTTGGAGGTAATGGCAAAGAAAGAGCTTGTTCTTGGTCTCCCTAAAAGTCTTGTTGCAAACAATAGTGTTTGTGAACATTGTGCCTTGTCCAAATCTCATAGACTTGCTTATTCTAGATCTACTTCTAGATCTAAAGAAGCTTTTCAACTTGTGCATTCTGATATTCATTCTTCTAGTACAACTAGCAATGGTGGGGCAAAGATGTATGCAACTTTCATTGATGACTTTAGTAGGTATACTTGGATCTATCTTCTTAAAAGTAAGGATGAAGTGTTTGCTGCATTTGTCAAGTTCAAGAATGAAATGGAAAACCAATTCAATACAAAGATCAAATGCTTAAGATCTGATAATGGAGGGGAATACACCTCAAATAGGTTCAAAGACTTTTGTATAGCACATGGGATTAAGAGGGAGATGTCTAGTCCTAGGACTCCACAACAGAATGGAGTGGCCGAGAGGAAGAATAGAACCCTTTGTGAATGTGCCAAGGCAATGAGACTACATGCTAATCTTGCTAAGTCTTTTTGGGGGGAAGCTTTAGCATGTGCTAACTATCTATGTAATAGATGGACAAGTGCTTCCTTGGATGGTAAAACTCCTCATGAGGTTCTTTATGGTAGAAGGCCGAGTGTCAAGCATTGTAGGATCTTTGGATGTACATGTTTTGTCAATATCACACTTGATGATAGAACTAAAGAAGATCCTTCATCAAAGAAGGGTGTGTTTGTTGGCTATAGTGAAGTAAGCAAGGCTCACAAAGTGTACATTCCTTCTACAAAGAAAGTTGTCATAAGTAGGGATGTCATCTTTCATGAAGAGAATGTTTCCAATGTTGTTGATGTTGATGTTGATGTGCCTACTAATCATCATGATGTGCAAGATGTCTTGGATGAAGATGGAGATGCCACTCCAAAGCAAACTTCAAGGAAGACTCAAAGGCAAAGGGCTAAGCCATCAAGGCTAACCTATGATGAAAAAGGAAAGCAAGTGGTGGACAACTCTAACTTTGCTTTTCTTACCTCTTTTGATGAACCAACTTGTGTAGGTGAAGCAATTCAAAAGAAGGAATGGATCCAAGCCATGGATCATGAGCATCAAGCACTCATCAAAAGCAACACATGGAGGTTGGTAAAGCTTCCAAAGGACAAGAAGGCAATTGGTTGTAAGTGGATCTTCAAGATCAAGACAAATCAAGATGGATCAATCAACAAGTACAAGGCAAGGTTGGTGGCAAAGGGGTATGCTCAAGAATATGGTATTGACTATGATGAGACCTTTGCACCCGTGGCAAAGATGGTAACTATTCGAATCCTAATCTCTCTTGCAACTCTTTATGATTGGGATATGTGGCAAATGGATGTTACTAATGCCTTCTTGAATGGTGATCTTGAAGAAGATATTTACATGGAGCAACCCGAGGGCTATGTTTCACATGATGAGCCTAATCATGTGTGCTATCTCCAAAAGAGTTTGTATGGGCTAAAGCAAGCACCAAGGAGTTGGTATGCTAAGCTCAATTCCTTCTTACTTTCTCAAAACTTTGTTATGAGTGAGTATGATCATTCTCTCTACTTTAGATTGAATGAAAATGATATCACTTTACTTTTGATCTATGTTGATGACATTATCTTAAGTGGTGGTAACAATCTAGATATAGATGAAATCAAGATGGCACTCAAAAGAGAGTTTGAAATTCAAGATCTTGGTAAACTTCATTATATCTTAGGAATAGAGATTATTAGAACTTCTAGATCTACATTCATATGTCAAGAAAAGTATGTTAACTCTATTCTAAAAAGGTTTCATATGGAAGATTGTAAAGTTGTTTCTACTCCTATGGAATCAAATGTAAAGCTAACTACAAGAAGTAATGAAAGATCCTTCAAGGACATTACTCTCTATAGAAAGCTAATAGGATCTCTTATATGGTTAACCATCACAAGACCTGATCTAAGCTTTGTGGTTGGTAAACTAAGTCAATTTATGCAAGATCCTAGTGAGGCTCATTGGAAGCTAGGAAAGAGAGTACTTAGATACATCTCGGGATCTAGAGATTTTGGCATCTTGTATGGAGGTAATACACCTAACCTTTGTGGATTTTCAGATTCAGATTTTGCAGGTGATCAAATGGATAGGAAGTCAACAAGTGCCTTTGCAATCTATCTTGGAGATGGAGTGGTCTCATGGCTATCAAAGAAGCAACCAACTATCTCTCTATCTTCCACCGAAGCCGAGTACAAGGCATTAACAACATGCACCAAGGAGATTCTTTGGATCAAGAGGATGTTATTGGATCTTCACTTGCTGGAACCAGAGAAGACTCCAATCATACTTTGTGATAACCTTTCAGCCCAAAGCTTGGCAAGCAATCCTGTTTTTCATGCAAGGAGCAAGCACATTGAGATTGCTCACCATTTTGTGAGAGATCAAGTCATTGCCAAAGAGGTGGAGCTTCAACATGTCTCTTCAAAGGAGTGTGTGGCTGATATCTTCACCAAACCATTGGGAAAGGACCTATATTTAATGCATAGATCTAATCTTGGAATGTGCTCAAAGACTATGTTGAAACTAGCATCCAATGTTGAAGAGGGAGTGTGAAAATTGTCAACATTTCCTAGCTAGTTTGAGGCCTAAATTGGCTAAAATTGTAAATAGTTTTGGTTCTGGAGTTTCACACGTGTGAACCAGGCCACAATGTTTTTATTTACTGTATTTTTTCAGTATGATGAAGTGTCAAACTTCATACCCTTCAAAATGAGACCATTTTGATGTATTTTGGTCATATAAGCCATTTTTAGCTATTTTTCCTATATAGGGAATATCTAGGGTCAAGTACCTTCTAGAGAGAGGAGAGAGAGTCATCTTCCTCATCCATAAATAGTAGGGAAGTCGTGGAGAACAGGTTGGAGAAACCTTTTGTATGCTTCATTGAGATCAATAGATCATTGTCATTGTTTCTTCCTCCATTGAGAGCATTGTTGTGTGTATTGTCTTCAAGCTATTGTGTATGATCTTAGGTGCTTTCCAAAAGTGATAGGCTGATGTATTATGGACTGTATAATGCTATTTTGGGCCGCACTTGATGTTTATGGAAGTTTCCATTTGTGATAAATGCTTTTTGATCAAGTTCTTTGCATTCTAGGTAGCATAGAATGTGTTGCCAATTCCTAGCTTATGTAGTTTGGAGTGCAAGCATTCAAGCCAATGATCTTGGAGTTTAGATCCACTTAGGATCTGTATTTTTCACACATGAGTGCCATGATAACGGCACGTACTAAGTAGAGGCGGGACAAGTGTCTCGTAATGGGGCCCATATTGCCATTCAACAATACCCCCTAAAAGTAAGTTTCAAGATGTGCGACAGTGGGTTGGTGTCTACACCTATGGAGGTTGGTAAGAAACTATCTAACTAGGATGAGAGTGTTACTTGATGCTACTTTGTTTTGTCAATTAGTTGATTCACTGATTTATCTCACAACTACTCGTCTTGATATAAGTTATGTTGTAAGTCAATTCATGGCTGCTCCTAGGGAGATTCATTGGAAAGCAGCGAAGAGAATTCTTCATTATATAAAGGGGACACTAACCCATGGATTGTTATATGAGAGGCACCAGGCTTTACCAGTTTTGCAGGATTTCTTGGATTTAGATTAGGCAGGTTGTGTAGATGACGAAAGATCCACCACAAGTTATGTCTTTCTTGTTGATAATGGTGTCTTTTCTTGGTCCAATAAGAAACATGATACAGTTGCTCTTTCCATCACATAAGTTGAGTATAAAGCCATATGTTATGCTATGCAAGAAGCAATTTGGCTAAGGAGAATGATGGAAGCCATTGGCATCCCGCAAAGTAAGTCTATTGTGATCAGATGTGATAGCCAGAGCGCACATACACATGAAGCATGCAGAGATTAAATATCATTTGATTAGAGAGAAACTGTTATCTAATGAAACAGATGTAGGAGAGGATTAGACAGACATACTTACGAAAGCTTTAAGTATTATGAAATTTGAGTTTCTTAGAGAAAGGCTCTTTGTAAGAAAAGTAAACTAGGGCTTAAGGGAGAGTGCCAAACTAAGTAAGCCCCAGTTTAGTTTACGATTCCATGACTATTTCTCCCGTTTTAGCAATGTTTTTCAAATTCTCATCTAATATCACAGTGTGCATGAGTGCCATGATAACGACACGTACTGAGTGGAGTCGAGACATGTGTCTCGTAACGGGGACCATATTGCCATGCAATGATACCCCCTAGAAATAAAACTGTATATATATATATATATATATATATATATATATATATATATATATATATATATATATATATATATATATATATATATATATATATATATATATATATATATATATATATATATATATATATATATATATATATATATATATATATATATATATATATATATATATATATATATATATATATATATATATATATATATATATATATATATGGACCATAAACCAGTTGAAAAGGTGTTTGATTTGTACTATTTTTGTAAGCGGTTCCGAATGCCCATAATGCTGCATACAGTTTATGGTCCCAATCAGACCGACTTGCTTCAACCGTCTTTGTCATAATGGTGCAGAGAATCTTATTGGAAGATTCAGCTTGGCCATTCCCTCTGGGATAATAGGGAGTACTAAATCTGTGTATAATTGATATGAGCAAAGTTAGTGAAATGTTTGCTAAAGATGGAGAGTCATATATCCATTGATTTCTTTTGTGAATGAAATGATTGGTACATACATACATACATACATACATATATATATATATATATATATATATATATATATATATATATATATATATATATATATATATATATATATATATATATATATATATATATATATATATATATATATATATATATATATATATATATATATATATACTTTGTTAGCTCTTTTGTGAATATTAATAGTCATAGATTATTTTCTTGGGGTGTGGAGTGATTTCACTTTCAGTTTACGAGTGTGTTTGATGAATTTCTTGTTGACATAGCTAACTATACTGCCCAGTAAGATCCGTGACACTTGTAGCTGAAAATTTCCAAATGTTAACAAGTGGTTTATTATCAAGGGAGAGGCTACCACCGTTTGAAGAAATTCTAAGACGTTTCAAGATGTGTGACAGTGAGCTGGTGTCTACACCTATGGAGGTTGGTAAGAAACTATCTAACTAGGATGAGAGTGCTCTAGTTGATGCTACTTTGGTTCGTCAATTAGTTGATTCACTGATTTATCTCACAGCTACTTGTCTTGATATAAGCTATGTTGTAAGTGTTGTGAGTCAATTCATGGCTAGTCCTAGGGAGATTCATTGGAAAGCAGCGAAGAGAATTCTTCGTTATATAAAGGGGACACTAACGCATGGATTGTTATATGAGAGCCACCAGGCTTTACCAGGTTTGCAGAGCTTCTTGGATTCTGATTAGGCAGGCTGGGCAAATTGGGCAAGCGATATTGACACCAGAAGATTGACTTATGGACTTGTCTTCATGTTCAATAATGGTCCAATATCATGGAACAGTCGAAAAGAAACCTTCATTGCAATGTCATCAACAAAATCAGAATACATTGTAGCCTCTCAAGCCACTAAAGAGACACTTCTGGATGTATGCAAATTGGGTAGGCGATATCAACAATAGAAGATCGACTTATGGACTTGTGTTCATGTTCAATAATGGTCCAATATCATGGAACAGTCGAAAACAAACCTCCATTGCAATGTCATCAACAAAATTAGAATACAGCTACTCAAGCTACTAACGAGGCAATTTGATCAAGAAATTTATTGTCTGATATTGGTCTCAGACAATCTGCTCCAATGATTATTCAATGCGACAATAAGAGTGTTATTGCATTATAGATCAATCCTATATTTCACTCTAGGAGCAAGCACATCGAGATTAAGTACCACTACACCAGGAGTTGGAAGCCAACTTGGTTTTGCCTTCCAAAATGCTCCTTACCATGCAATTGCAACTTTGTGCCCTATTGAGTGGTGAAGTCACTTTTGACGTGCTCCGAACACTTTTTTCGCGGCAATCACTCTGTTTTGTCATACCGTACTTGTAGGTACAATCAGGAGGCCCATAACTTTTGGTCTATTACTCCGTTTAACCATCCAAAGGCAAAATCCTCCAAATTAAGAACATAAAAACAATGTATTCTATAAGTACAACTTCTCCCAGACAAACAGATTGTCGAATTGTGGGGAGAAAGTGCATCAAGGAGCAAAACATATCATTTCAGGGTCAAGGTACTGGTGATCCCGCATTGGAGTGATTTTAAAAAATTCCATCAACTTTGGCGAGTTAGGCCAAATCAAGTAGTGGAAGGGCCTGAAATTTTGTTAGTCAGACTTTGAAGTTGACTTTCGAGGCTAGGCATTATAGGAGTAATTTCTGGTAGCATGGCAAGATTAGGGGAATCCGTGCTTGGTGAATCAAGTAAATTGGATGGGGTGTCCAGTTATAGTATTTGGAAATTCAAAATGAAAAGTATTTTGATGAAAAGGTAAACTAGGGCTTAAAGGAGAGTGTCAGATTAAGCTCGAGTTTATTTAACACTTCCATGACTATTTCTCCCGTTTTAGTAGTGTTTTTCAAATTTCTCATCTAATATCACATTGTGCATGAGATAACAGCATATACTGAGTGGAGTTGGGACATGTGTCTCGTAACGGGGACCATATTGCCATTCAGCGATACCCCCTAAAAGTAAGACTGTATATATATACCTATTTAGCTCTTTTGTGAATATTAATACAATTCATAGACAATTCTCTTGGGATGTGGAGTGATTTCTCTTTCAGTTTACGAGTGTGTTTGATGAATTTCTTGCTGACGTACAATTTGTTCATACGATAATGAATGGTCTAGATGAAAATTTCCAAATGTTCGCAAGTGGATTATCATCAAGGGAGAGGCTACCAACGTTTGAAAAAATTATGAGATGTCTCAAGATGTGCGACAGTAAGCCGGTGTTGGTAAGAAACTATCTAACTAGGATGAGAGTGCGCTAGTTGATGCTACTTTGTTTCGTCAATTAGTTGGGTCACTGATTTATCTCACAACTACTCGTTTTGATATAAGTTATGTTGTAAGTGTTGTGAGTAACTTCATGGCTAATCCTAGGGAGATGCAGCGAAGAGAATTCTTTGTTATGTAAAGGGGACACTCACCCATGGATTGTTATATGAGAGGCGGCAGACTTTACCAGTCTTGTAGGGCTTCGTAAAATTCAGATTGGGTAGGTTGTGTAGATGATGAAAGATCCACCACAAGTTATGTCTTTCTTGTTGATAATGGTGTGTTTTCTTGCTCCAGTAAGAAACGCGATACAATTGCTCTTTCCACATCATAAGTAGAGTACAAAGGCCTTTTGTGCTCTTTTATCATATGCACAAATATCGACTGGAGTTGTATTTGGGCGATGCTCCACCCCATTGACGATGTCCCATAGCTCCTTTTACATCAAAATACTTTTCATTTTGAATTTCCAAATGCTATAATTGGACACCTCGTCCAATTTACTAGCTTCACCAAGCACGGATTCCCCTAATCTTGTCATTCTGCCAAAAGTTACAGCTATAATGCCTTAATGAGGCCAAATGGAGAGCTTATAGAGCAATTAGAAGCCTCAAAAGTCAATTTCAAAGTGTGACCAAAAAAATTGCATGCCCTCCTACTGCTTGATTTGGCCTAACTCGCCAAAATTGATGGCATTTTTTAAAATAGCTCCAATGCGAGATCAGTTAGAATTAAAGTTAGAATCACTGTGTTACTGTACTGTGGGTCCTATCAGTGGATAAGGATCAGTTGGCCTCGCCACGAGGCAAGTCGACGGGACACGCGTCCCGCCAACGGCAACCTGAGTCATGCATGGGTTGCCTGAGTAAACAACTATATGTACATTGTAATTTCATTTTGAGAAATACAGTTGCTATGTGAGCTTGAACACAGTACAGTGTCGCCGTTGAAGAGAGCTTCGGGAGAATTGTCTTCTGAGAGTTCGGGGTTTTACGGCGGGGTGAAGACGGAAAGAGAAGCACTGGTGCACAGTTTCTAATTTATAGAGGCTTGCTAAGCTCAGCAGAGGGATTATTAGCCTGTGCATAGCATCAAACAGGGAAAAATTTGGTGAAAAATTGACAATTTTGAAGCCAGCTAAAAATTGAAACCGGACTTGGGGTTACGGTTTTTATACATAACCGGTGATTTCTTCGCTGTTTCTGCACCGTTTTGGATGCCGTAAGGACAGGAAGGAAGCTAATCACATTGTCAATGAGCCTTGGAGAGATTCTGAGGTTTGTGTCAGAGATTTGTCTCCAGACAGTTAACCTAGCAGATTTGCGGTAAAAAGGTAAAAAAGCCACTTCGTCAAGTTGAGCTAAAATCATCGTTTCTCCACGGAATTTCCTGACTGAACACTCTACAGTCATGGATTCAGTAGGGCGACCTTGCTCCAGGCCTCAGATCGTGTTCAAAACGATCTACAGGAGAGGTTGATCCAACATTTTTCAGGGAAGGAAGGCGCGGCCGCAGGCAGGGAAGTCACGGGCTGTTCGCACGTCCAACGCAACACTCAGCATAGTGTATCGAAGACCATAGCGTCTGCAAGAGTTTAGTTCGATGCCCAAATGAACTTTGAACCTGTGGATGAGGTGTCAAATGAATCAACAGTCCAGCATCTGTGATGGGAGAGAAATGTGAACCACAAGATCTGGTTCAGCCATTGGATGAGCTCTAAACAGGGTCCTGAAGAATTGAAGCGCATTCTGGCCTTCAACTTCATTAGAAATTTTCATACTGAAAGTTGAGTTGGGTCCCTTCACAAGTGAAGAGTGAAGTTTCTTCAAAGTGAAGAAACAGTTCAGAAGCTAGAAAAGTCCCTATTTTTGGGTCCTTTGCCCGTTTTGACCCAAACGAAAAGCTATAACCTCCAAACGAAGGGCACCCGGACTGTACCTGCAAGTGCGGTACAGAAAAACAGAGTGGTTGCAGCGGAGAAAGTGTTCGGTGTACGCCAGAAGTAGTTTCACCATTCCATTGGGCGCGTTGTTGGGAGTTGACGACTAAGTGCATTTCGGAAGGCGACGCCGATTTGGCTTTCAAATTGGTGGAAAAGCGGCGAGTGGCCTGGTAAGAAAAAAGGTGCAGGTCATTATTTTCAACTTCTGACATCACTGTTGGCCTCGACATACTGTTCTTAGCCTAAGGCAGAAGTTTTAAACAGTTTTGCGATGGCAAACATGGGAGAGTCCATTTTGAGTGAAAGTAGCAAATTGGACGGGATATCCAACTATGCAGTGTGCAAATTCAAAACATACTGATGGAGAAAGATGTGTGGGAAGTCGTCACAGGTGATGAGAGAAGGCCGCCAAATGAGGCAGACATCAAAGTGTTTGACAAAAAGATGAGGAAAGCTTTGACCTTCATTAACTTGTCAGTGAAGGATCACATCATTACCCACATTTGTGATGCTATTACACCCAGACAGGCATGGGATGTGCTAAAGGAGCAGTTCGAGACGTCAAATCCATCAAGAATCATGTTTCTGAAGTCAAAGTTGAATAGTGCCCGCATGGAGCAAGGAGAGCACATTCAGACGTACATGACTAGAATCAAGACAATGAGAGATGAACTGCATTCTATTGGAGAGCGCATACGTGATGTGGAGCTGGTGCATAATGCATTATGCAGCATTGCAGAACCCTATCAGATGTTTGTGAGCGGAATAACATCAAGAGAAAGATTGCCAAGCTTTGACGAGCTCACAAGAATCTTGATGCAGGATTAGCAACGACGAGAAATGGTGTAAGCTAGACGTCAAAATACTGATGATCAGGCACTTGCAACACGCCAAAAACAGGACAAGGGCAAGGGCAAGAAGAAGACTAAACAGCAATTTGCCAAGTCTTAGGAGGATGAGGGATCTTCCAGCAAAACTAAAAAGAAAGACAAGTGCTTCCATTGTGGTAAAAAGGGCCACTGGAAGAGTGAATGTCACAAATTCCTGGCGGAACAAGGCAAGGAAAAACCAAAACAAGCAGGTAACCTTGTCGATGAAGGTGAGATTGAAGACTCTAGCATCTTCATATCTGCATTGTCATCTAATCAAGATGATCAAGCATGGAATATTGACTCAGGAGCCACAAGACACATGACAGGTAACAAGAACTGGTTCAGTGGTTTGAAGGCATTGGATAATGGGACATCTGTTTCACAAGTCAATGGTGAAGTGTGCATGATCAAGGGAATAGGCACAGTTTCAATCCAACTGCCTGATGGCAAAAGAAGGATGATCAGGGAGGTACTTTACGTACCAGGTTTGAAGAAAAATCTACTTTCTGTTGGAGTCATTACTGATCAAAAGTTGAAGTAGAATTCGCCCATGATCGTTGCTTTGTGAAGGATGCGAACCAAAAGTTCAAAGTTATTGCGAATGGAGTAAGAGAGCCCAATACAAAATTGTACAGGTTGAATGCTACAATCAAGGGGCAACATGGACTTATATCATCCGTTCCTTCACAAACTGAGTTGTGGCACAAGAGGCTTGGTCACTTGAACTTGGGAAGCCTCAGTTTGATGAGAAAATTGGAGATGGTAACAGAACTGCCTACAATAGAAGATCATTTGAAATCGATGTGTGAATCTTGTATATATGGGAAGAAGCATCGAGAGAAGTTCAATAAAGGGGGTGCTGCAAGAGCAAAGAACATCCTAGATTTAATCCACACAGATTTATGCGGGCCTATGAGGACCATGTCCTTAGGAAAAGCCTTCTATTTCATGACCTTTATTGATGATATGTCACGTAAGACATGGATCTACTTCTTGAAGAAGAAATCAGATGCTTTTGATAACTTCAAGAACTTCAAAAACTTGGTCGAAAATCAAACAGGTAAGAAGATCAAAGTCCTAAGATCAGATAGTGGAGGTGAGTATAAGTCTAATGACTTCAATGATCTTTGTGATCAATGTGGGATTAAAAGACAATCTACGCAAGCTCATACTCCTGCTCTCAATGGTGTAGCTGAGCGCAAAAAACGTACGATTGTGGAAAGTTCCCGATCTATGCTAGCTGAGATGAAATTACCAAAAGATTTTTGGTCAGAAGCATGTAGCATGGCAGTCTATCTTCAAAATAGAAGTCCTACCATTGCCATACCAAAAATTACACCTGAGAAAGCATTCACAAAGAAAAAGCCAAAGGTGAACCACTTGCGAATCTTTGGATGTAAGGCCTTTGTACATATTCCTAAGGAAGAAAGACGTAAACTTGATGTAAAAGCTATCAAGTGCATATTCCTAGGATATGATGATCGCGTGAAGGGCTATAGATGTTTTGATCCAGTCGAAAACAAAATCCATATAAGCCGAGATGGTATCTTTGATGAATCCAAGACGTATGAAGACGAAGATGCTGAGAAGATAGACACATCCAGTAGGGAAAATGGTATAGTGAGGATACCACCTGATGATGATCCATTCATTGACCTTCCGAGTGATGAACATGAGGATACATCTCAAGATACTACTACTCAACCTCATGAAACAGGTTGGAGAGGTAGGGACAATCTTTTGGTGCAAGAAGGATTGAAATTGCAGGTGACAAACGCAAGGAGAAGGATGTACCGTGGGATACATTTTCACTAGAAAGCCGATCACCTGACAGAAAGATCCCTAACTGGTTTGAGAGATTGATGGAGAGCCGCGATATATATGACTTTCCAGAATCATCTAACCAGGGAGAGCTACAAAGATCAACAAGAGAGAAGATACTACCTAAAAGGTATGAAGCAAATTATGCTCTGTTATCCAGCATTATTCAAAGCAAAGAACCTTCGACTTATGGTGAAGCGAAGGATGATGACATTTGGATCAAAGCCATGGGAGAGGAGATGGAGTCAATTGCTAGGCATAGCACATGGGACTTAGTAGAACCACCAGTTGGCAATGAACCCATTGGTTGCAAATGGGTATATAGAACTAAGTACCATGCAGATGGAAGCATAGCAAAGCACAAAGCAAGATTAGTAATCAAAGGGTACGCACAAAATAAAGGCATTGACTATGAGGAGACCTTTGCACCGGTGTGTAAGTGGAATACTCTACGTCTACTTATTGCTTTAGCTTCACATTTTGGTTGGCCTTTGCATTAGATGGATGTGAAATCTGCTTTTCTAAATGGTGAGTTAGAAGAAGAAGTGTTCATGGATAAACCTGAAGGCTTTGTAACGAAAGGACAGGAAAATAAAGTATGTCGCTTGAAGAAAGCACTTTATGGTCTTAAACAAGCACCACGTGCGTGGTATAGCAGGATTGATGCCTACTTTCGTTCAAAGGGGATGGTAAGAACACATTCTGATCCAAATCTATATGTTTTATGCTTTGATGGTATGGTTGCTTTGATTGCTCTTTATGTTGATGAATTGATTATTATGGGAAATAATCAAGAGATGATAGACATGATCAAGAAAGACCTCATGGAACAATTTGAGATGACGGATCTCAGCCTGATGCATTACTGCCTTGGAGTAGAAGTGTGGCAAAAAGGATATGAAGTGGTTTAACACAGGTGAAATATGTCAAAGAGTTGCTGCACAGGTTTAGGTTGCAGGATTGCAAACTAGTAAACACTCCTATTGAACCAGGTAAAAAGGTTTCTAAGCTTGATGAATCACAGTCATTTGATGCTATGCTATATAGACAGTTAGTAGGGAGCTTGATTTACCTTACCACAACTAGACCAGATATATGCTATGCTGTTGGCATTGTAAGTCAGTTTATGGCAGCACCTACGGAAACGCATTGGAAAGCAGCTAAACGCATTTTGCGTTATGTGAAAGGCACTTCAGAGTATGGCTTGATTTACAGGAAGCATGATGGTTTACCTGAGTTGTGTGGCTATGTGGATGCGGACTGGGGTGGTGACTATGATGATCGTAGATCCACCACAGGATATATATTCCAGTTTTGTGGTAATTGCTTTTCCTGGTCTAGTAAAAAGCAAAGTACAATTGCTCTTTACACCACAGAAGCAGAGTATAAGGCAATGTGTAGTGTTGCACAAGAAGCTATATGGTTGAGACAAATCTTGGAAGAAATTGGCATAAAGCAGAAAAATCCCATGACTTTACATAGTGACAGTCAGAGTGGCATTCAGCTAGCAAAGAATCCAGTGTTCCATGCGAGAACTAAACACATTGAGATTCAATATCACTTCATACGTGAGAGGCTGCTGAGTCGTGAAATTCATGTTGTTCATTGTAGCACAGAAGAACAACTAGCTGATATTTTCACTAAGCCACTTACTGGAGAAAAGTTTGATAAATTTAGATCAAAACTTTCTGTATTTAAAGTTTGTTGACTTTAAAGCTATGTATATGACTGTATAAAAAGTGACTCTACTTTAAGGGAGAGAGTTAGAATTAAAGTTAGAATCACTGTGTTACTGTACTGTAGGTCCTATCAGTGGATAAGGATCAGTTGGCCTCGCCACGAGGCAAGTCGACGAGACACGCGTCCCGCCAACGACAACCTGGGTCATGCATGGGTTGCCTGAGTGAACAACTATATGTACAGTGTAATTTCATTTTGAGAAATACAGTTGCTATGTGAGCTTGCTGAGGAGAGTGATTTTCTGTCTGTGTTACTGTGTAGCATGATCTGTGTTCCTATGCAAAGCAAATTCTAAGTAGATCACCAGTACCTCCTTGAAATGGTATGTTTTGTATGTTGATGCACTTTTTCTCCACGATTCGGCAATAAGTTTCTCTAGGAAAAGTTATACTTGTAGGGTACATTATTTTTATGTTCTTAATTTGAGAAGCAACCCATTACATTAGAAGCTTCAAAAACTTATCGTGATGCAAAGATGGAAATGAAGACTTACCAGAAGGTCAAAAAAAAATCCAAGATTGGCAACAAGAAGAAGAGACAGCAATCGACAAAGGATTGCAGGATCTTCCCACGCTCGAGCAAACAATGGAACCATCAAATGTTAATGCGCCACTCCATGAAAGAGAAGAACCATTCTCCATGTCAGAACGAGAAGGACCCAAAACTGAGTTGCTAGCAAATATGTTATCCAGTTGGATGAATATGTTGTTGGGAGAAGTTTTGTGGTTGGTATCTCACGCCAATGTAAAGTTTGGAAATTGGTGCAAGAAACAAGTGTCAAAGGAGCCCATATATTGTGTTGCGTTTGAAGAAACCAACAATATATTAAATATGGGAGTCGCATGGGAAAGCAAGGAGGATACTATTACGCGTCCTGCTGCACATAAGATGTTCAAGGAAGAAGCTAAAGTAATAGATGGCGGATCAGGCATTAAACTCATATCCACAAAATTGTATGAAAAATCGGGTTTGCCTAAGCTAAAGCCTGCTTCCTTTTCCATAAAGCTGGTTGACCAGTCTACGGTGTGCCCGAGAGGAATAGTAGAAGATGTACTAGTTCATATAGCTAGTGTGCATTTTGCCATCACTTTTGTAGTGATGGATCAATTGGATACTCCTTTGGTGTATCATATTTTTTTGTGGCGACCGAGATCGTGCTATAAGAGTGGATCCTAACACATGGGCAGTAAAGCCCTGTAGGGTGTAGGTATAGGTGGTATGCAGCCCTCCGCCTGTCAAAAAGGGGTTCTAACTACAAGGATTGGTATTCTAACTGTGATTAGTTGCTTGCTTAGTTGCATTCTAACTCATACTAAGTCTATCCCACTCTAACTTTACCACAAATCCACATTAACAACATACATCACCCTTGATAGCGGTGAAAGGAGGAGAGAGAGAGAGAGCTTAGAGGGAGGCACTCATTAGCTATTGCATGCATCAAATGGAGGAGCTTTAACTATCATAAACAATGAATAGTGAACAAAAAAAAATAACAACTACAAGTAAAAGAGCATAAGACACAAAGCAATAGTTTAAATGAGGATGTTTGATTCACCAAAATGGTAGAGTTTTTTCCTCTCTATTAGCATCCCAAATGGGTTACAAGAGGTGCCTTTTTATCTTTGGGTAGGCCTGGCCCCTTGGTTTCTATTGGCTACTTCAACAAGCTAGGATTGAAATCCTAACCCTTCAAAAGAAACTGACTCTAATCTATGGTGCACAAAGAAGCACACCCCACCTACCACCATTTGGACTTTGACTACTTAACAAAACTTAGCAAACTTGGTTAATTCAAACTTTGGGCCTTTTTAACATTATTTTAATTACATGGTTTTAGTTTTTTTAAAATACATTATTTTACAAGTCCTCATTGGGCTATTGGCTTACGCTCGCAGGATGCCACAACCCTTGCAACTTATTTTCTACTTTCGGCTATTTTATTTATGTACAGGGAATACCCACAACAGGGCCCCCGACCTCAAGTAGTGTCGGTCCCTCGGTACTATGGTGCTTGGTATGGGCCTCAGTTTCACGACGACGCTTTATTAGGTAGCCGGTGATGTCGTCCATATACTCAACGCGCGCCAGGTTGTACTCATCCTTGGGAGGAAAAAAGACCTTGTGGACCCTTGTGAGCCAAGATTGGGCAATCCAGGTCTGAAATTTGTCGGGGCCTAACATTGCCGCTCTATAATACACTCGGGCCACTAGAGGTTGGTCTTCCATTTTCATTGATACTAGGGCCGTGTTGGGATCAAAAAAGAGAGGGGACAAAAGTTGTCCTTTAGTGAAAAACCGCAGCAAAAATTCTAACTCCCAAGCGAATGCAGCTGTCGTGTGGAACCCGCAGCAGAAATTCTAAGTCCTAGTGGGTGAATGTAGCTGTCGCGCGGACTATCGGATTGAGGCACTTGATATAATTTTTGGAAAACTAGACTAGACCCTTTTGGCATCTACGTCTGTACACCAAATGTGCTCTGAGTAGATGCCAGTTAAAGGTGTTGATGGTGATCTGGTCCAAAGGGGTTCCATATTTCGCCCATTTGTATCCTCGTGAAATGGGGACAAAATGTGGATTAACCCACAACTGCCTTGGACTGGTCACGTAAGCTCTGATGGTTGATGAATCTTTTACGAAAGTGTGTTGTCACCATTTAGGTTGTGGACGTAGTGCCAGAAGGCAGGCAATCTCATTTTCTTTGATATCTTTGACAGAGAAGGATATTTGCCAACCGTCGCATGAGGATTCATGTGGAAATTGGACTAGGAATTCGTTGATTTCATCCTCCATGCTTTTTGGTCGGTGAAATGCACGGCTGCGGATATTGATCGAGAGCCCTAGGAGGTTGATGCTTGTTGTTCCTCCTCGGCTCTATCTGGACTCTATTCTGTGCCTTGGCTCGTGTCTAGGCCTTGGTTTGGACTGTTGTGCTCCACTGCATCAGATCGCCGGTTGTGGCTGATGTGCAACGTGTTGTTGCCAAGCCTTGAGAGCAATCTTTGCTTGCGCTAATTCTTGGTGTGCACCTAGGTGATAATTGACCAAAGTCGTTTGGTAGCCATCCAGCGTTTGTCTATAAAGATCCACCTGCTAGACTCTTGCCACATCAGCCAGCCACCTAGAATTCACACGTGTGAGTTCAAAACAACCAAAAAACCTGTAGGAGGGCGTGGTTTTTAAGCCCAATCTGCTGATGAGTCCAAATCTCTACAATTGCGCCATGATCGCCTCTCCTCAGCGTGCTGACCCCACCGCACCTGAGGAGATGGTAGCGCAGGAACTTCTAATCAAAGATGATGACAACGACACAGAAGAACCACAAGAAACACCTCAACAAGCTCCAACAAGCAGCACCATCCCGGCCGTGCCACAAGACATCACCACGACCTACCAGAACTTGGGAATCTTACTTCAGGACTTGGTAGTGGCCAAATCCACCTTGGACCAATGGATAGTAGAATTAGAAACCAGCAATACCAGGTTGCAAGCGGAGCTCACACAGCTCCAACAAGACCTGCAAGTAGCACCACAACATGAGTAGGCAGAAAAGGACCGGGTCCTGAAGCAGTAGAATGACGCCAGCCTTCAAAGGTATATCAAGCACCTCTTCCAATCAGCAATAGATGCCTCTAACAAGGTCGAAGAAGCTCAGCAGCTCTAGGCCCAACTATTAGTGGTTGAGACATAAAATCAACGTCTGGGAGCGGAGGTCCACACATTGCAGCATGAGAAGACCATTTGGTTAGCCTAGCCAATACCCACCAACCAACCGCCCTGCCAGCATGAGGCGTATTTTCTCACTAGGTCTCCCTCTGTACTGAGCTTTACAACATCCAATTTGGTGTTCTAGAGCCAAAGTTATGATCATCTGAAGTTTTGCAATTTTGTGAGCAAAATTGGTAAAATTTCGAATTGTTTTGATTTCATGCAAGTCAATTTCCTATTTTGAGGTACTGTGCCTGCATGGAATGTCTGCATGTTGATTCTCAGAGTGATTCTAACATGCATGTGTGGCTTAGATATGTTTTGAGTGGTTATACGCATGTGCTCTGACTGATAGATACAAAACTGGGTTTTATAGACATTAATACAGTAAGGTTAAGAATCGAACAGTGTATCGAATTTTTGATTTCGATTGCTTAATAAATGATAGTGATTTTTTAAGCGTCATGCTGTTTTTAAGCGGCAAAGTGTCATCATGGTGGCGAGATTTACCCATGAAGCCAACTACTTGGGATGTGTTTGCGAAAGTCTTCAAGAAACTTTCGTAATTGCTGATGACCTAGACTAGTACCTGAAGTTCGTGAACTGCAGGATGGGTACAAAGAGTTGGAAACTGAAGCCAACAATCATAGATATAAAGTTTATCTAGCTTCAGGAGCAAAGTTGGAGACTTGGAACATAAAAGTCCCGAAGCTCCCAGTTTTGAAGCAAGGACACAAAGAATTAGTTAATTTTCATGTTTTAGACCTAGCCCGTACTGATTTAATTCTAGGTTATGAATGATTATTCTTTGTTGATTGATTTTGAGAAGCATGTTCTCACTTTCAAGGAGGGTGATAAGGTAGTTACATTATTTGGCAGTAATTTTGTACGTCCGTTGGATCAAATTTCTAAAGTTAATGAAATGGAAGCATCGGATTATTCAGAGTATGAAGTTTTTCCAATATGTGCCATTCCAGTCGTGGATGGCTCTAAAATAAATCTAAATGGTTGTGAATTCTCAACAATTCTTAACTCAGTAAATTTAGATCATGAACAAGCAATGAAAGAATAGATCATAAATGAATTTAGGGATGTTTTTCCATCTGAATTACCTCATGGTTTACCACCGTCTAGGTCAGTAGACCATAGGATTGAGCTAATTCCAATAAGTCAACCTGTCTCTAGACAACCTTATAGGTTTCCTCATAAAGAGGAGACATAGATTTTAAATCAAATAGAAAACTATCTAAGGATGGGACATATACAACCTAGTAAATCACCATAAGGTGCTCCTGTTCTTCTTAAAGCCAGTACCGAAGAAATTCGCTTCTCCTTAGATACTCCATGCAGACCAAAATAGCTATTCCACCTGTTAATCCAAGACTCCACTGCTGCCGGCTGCTGAAATTTCTTGCCCCCCAAAAAAACTTCCAGCTGAAAATCTAAGTGTGAAGAAGGTGTCGCATCATGCTTAGACCTTAGACAAAAGAAATTTGATTTGCTCGTCCCACTGTTTGTTACTCTGGTGGACCATTGTCCGGGCTTTGCCTATCACATCCAGAGGCCATAGCTGCCAACACAACATAAAATGTCATAAGAAGTGTCGAAACCGTCCGGAACTCCACAAAAAATAATTCTTTTACCAATCGTCAACTTACACTTAAAAAAAAAGTGAGAAATTAATTTTGACTTAGGAACAAAAAAATTCACCCATAAAGTAACAAACCCCAAACTTTGACCACTCCTATGAAACATGATCAACTAGATCCAACCATGGGAGACCTAAAAATCCAACATGCACCAACCCAAAATGTTTTTCATGTGGAATAAGGTCCCCCCCCCCTCCTTTCCCTACTCCTCAGTTCACAAGTTCTCCTTCCTCGAGGCTCAGTTCTCACGATCGAATCAACAACAGGAAAGGAACCACCACCGTAGAGAGAGAGAGAGAGAGAGAGAGAGAGAGAGAGAGAGAGAGAGAGAGAGAGAGAGAGAGAGAGAGAGAGAGAGAGAGAGAGAGAGAGAGAGAGAGAGAGAGAGAGAGAGAGAGAGAGAGAGAGAGAGAGCACAGAGAGATGAGCCCCTACTCTGACCCCCCCATCAAGATCCACAGCCACCTGTGCTTCATCTGAAGCACGGGACAACGCACAGGAGTTACAAATTTTTTCTTTTGGATTATTCAACTCCAAAGCAGGGTTTATTCACTTTGTAGATTCAAGAAGAGAAAACAGGCACCCACTAGCAGCTATACAACTCAAAGATTCCCTTGCAGTCCAGCAGAGGCTTTTCTGACATTTCATATGTAGTTCTTACCTATTTCCATTCCAAACACAGATTGCTATGTTTGCAGGCCTCAATCATGAAGCACCAAACAATAGAAATCAAGGATTTGCTCATGCATGCACCTTACAAGCAAGATTCCCCTCAGAACAACACATATGATAGAAAACCAGGATTACTAAGTAGAATAGTGGCATGAAATTACTGACAGTGCATTCCATTCTTTGCTACTTTTCACTATATTTCTTGGTTTACTTAGAAGCTTTCAGAAGTTATAGTATGCCATGCATGAATCAAGAATTAACTTCTCTTTTCAACAACAAGATTATTCTAAATATCAAATCACAATAATTCCCTCTACATCCCCCTCCGGGATAAAATTTGGGAATTACATGCAATTAGTAATTTGCTTCAAAACCAAGAAATCAGAATACAAAAAACAGAAACCATCATTTCATGTCACCAACCGGAAAGTTATCAACGAATATACCATTCCAAAAGACCATTCCAAAACCGATTCAACCAAAATAGGGTAGTGCACCTACTTGGAAGACCACCGATTTACCAAATTCTCTAGATTTTCGTCGACACACTTCCACCACGCTTTGGTCCACACTAAGCTGCTCACAAGCTCCAATTGGCTGCTTTGATACCAATAAAATGTCCCCCAAGACCTCCAATAGTGAATGAGCGTTAAGAATACAATAAGGGAGTGCAGTGGACGAAACCGTCCCAACCAATCCTAGATCGTCTGATCTAGCCCCCGAGCACTAGGGAGTATGGCAAATCACTATGATAGGAAGCGCTTACCAATCCGAAAGCATAATGGCCACAAACTCTCAATGAATCAAATGGACACAGGAGTGGGTATATATAGAGAGAAGCCCCTCCCTTACCTGTCCATGCAATGAATCCACATGTAAGCGTGCTATCAACTCATGCCTAACTCCCATGCATGTCCATTGCATGTAGGCACCCCTAACTCACAATAGCAAAGACCCATGCATAGACATAGTGCATGTACATCCTATCCCATACTAGGATGCAACACACATGCCTATACTGCATGCAAGCATAGCCTAAGGTCCTACTTAGCTATTGTCCAAATTAGGCTTGGCCCCTACATCTAAGGCAGCCCCCCAATGGTGCAAACCCCCCATTAGGGCCATAACAGTAAGTACAACAATTAGTTCACAATCCTGTGCCCAAGAATGGTTCACAGTAATGTTGCACTGTCTTTCTTAGCTAGTTACAGATTTAATAACTATATCTATCCTCTGAATGGATTTCACTCTCTCTAAGATCTCTGATCATATGGAATCAAATAATGAAGACACAATTTAGTTCGTGCATGAACTCTATTTTACTCTTCTCCAGTTACTTGCATTCATCACAAACTGACTCATCATCTTTGTGATTGTCATTATGTATATATGTACATGGAGCAGTTATAATGACTGTGTAGGCAACGAGCGCAAAACAATGTAGTTATTAAAGTGAACTTTGACGTGGTCTGCATCTGACGGGGCAGTATGGATGGCGTTGATCTCGAACCGAAGACTTTGAGTTCGTGGGAGAACGAAGAGAATGTACTTGAGTACCTTGAACTCAAGGAGTTCATCGTTGATCCCGCTTCTGCTTCAGTTGATTATTGCGCAGACATTCAACTTCAAAGGGTAAGATTGCAAGGCTGTCGTAGAGAGAGAGAGAGAGAGAGAGAGAGAGAGAGAGAGAGAGAGAGAGAGAGAGAGAGAGAGAGAGAGAGAGAGAGAGAGAGAGAGAGAGAGAGAGAGAGAGAGAGAGAGAGAGAGAGAGAGAGAGAGAGAGAGAGAGAGAGAGAGAGAGAGAGAGAGAGAGAGAGAGAGAGAGAGAGAGAGAGAGAGAGAGTGTATTTACATAGTGTACTAGTACTCAAGAAATGCGATGAACCCGAATGATTCGTGTTCTGATGACGCGAATAAAAAAGGTTCGAGTTCTGGTGAGTTGGAACAAAGGCTCATAACGAAACTCTTTAAGATATAATCCCTAAGAAATTTGACATTGTCTATGCATGAACCTTTCCATGATGGTGATTGCAATCGTTAATGAGAATAACCTCGAATTGCATGTCTAGATTGGAGTGTTTATGTGCGTTAATGAAAACTCCATACATTATGATGTGGATATAGCATCTTTTACAATGCAAGATGGTTTGATGACATAAGTGTTGTACAAAAGATATAATGAGATCTTATGTCCTTTTCTAACAATAAAAACTTTCAAGTTTATGAGCATGTTATTGACATGATGGCCAATATGAATCTTACGATTGCACAACATTTTTTTGTTAAATAATTGTCATGATACAATGATGTGCTACTTATCTCCATTGAAAACAAACAAAGAAATTAGATCTAAATGGAAATTCGATATTGTTTTATGCATTACCATTGTCTACGATGATGATTGTCATAAATGAAGAATGATTGTAGTAAATGTCATTGATACTAACGTCGAATTACACCTCTAGATCAGAGCATATAAGGGTGTTAAAGAACACCCTATACATAATTTTGAGATGTGGATGTAGCATGATCTACAGTGCAAGTTGGTTTGATGACATAAGTGTTCTATGATGAGATCTTATGACCTTTGCTAAAAATAAAAACTTTCAAGCTTATGAATTTGTTGTTGACACGATGGCCAATGAATCTTATGATCTTGCACATAAAAGTATTTTGTTAAAGAATTGTCGTGATACGATGATGTGCTAATTATTTCCATTGGAAACAAAGAAAGAAATTAGATCTAAATGGAAATCCGATATTGCTTAAGGCATTCCCATTGTCTATGATGACGATTGTCATGTATGAAGAATTATTGTAGCAACTGGCATCAAGACTAACCTCAAATTGCATGTCCATATCAAAAGGCTTAGGTTTGCTATTGGAAACCCTTTGCATTATTTTGAGATGTGGATGTCGCATCCTTCACAATGCAAGTCAGTTTGATGACATAAGTGTCCTACAAAAGATATAATGAGATCATATGACCTTCCCTAACAATAAAGACTTTCAAGCTTATGAACGTGTTGTTGACATGATGGCCAATGAATCTTACAATCTTGCGCACAAGAATATTTTGTTAGAGAATTGTCATGAGACGATGATGTGCTACTTATCTCCATTGAGAACAAAGAAAGATTTAGATCTAAATGGGAATTCGATATTGCTTTATGCATTGCCATTGTTGTCTATGATGACGATTGTCATGAATGATGGTAGCAACTGCCAACAAGACTAACCTCGAATTGCATGTCCATATCAAAAGTTTTAGGTTGCTAATGGATACCCTATATATTATTTCAAGATGCGGATGTAGGATCCTTGACAAAGTAAGCTGGTTTGATGACATAAGTATTCTGACATAAGTATTCTACAAAAGATATAATGAGATCTTATGACCTTCCTAACAATCAAAACGTTCAAGCTTATGAACATGCTATTGATAAGATGACCAATGAATCTTACGATTTTGTGCACAAGAATATTTTGTTAAAGAATCGCTGCGATAAGGTGATGTGCTACTTTTCTCACATGACAACACGATGAACATAACATATTGTACGAGGAACGAGAGGTGCATTTTCCTTAGGACAACGACATTAGGGAGCATAGGTGCTTATCACTCCGTTGTCACCATGGACGTTGAAGATGATTCCAATAGCCAACATTGAAGATAGGCATTGCATGATCAAATGGGTCCGGAGGAAGAAAGAAAGAAAGAAATCAAATATAGATTGGAATTCGATATTGCTTTATGCATTACCATTGTCTAAACTCGAAACAACGACCTTAGGCCACCAAGGAAGTTGAAGATGATTCCAAAAGCCAACATTGAAGATAGCCATTGCATGATCAAACGGGTCTGGAGGAAGAAAGAAAGAAATCAGATATAAATTGGAACTCGATAATGCTTTATGCATTACCATTGTCTCAAAACCCTAAACAAGGACCTCAGGAAACATAGGTGCTTATCAATCCGTTGTCACCAATGAACCTGAAGAGGATTCCAATAGCCAACATTGAAGATAGCGAGTGTACGATCAAACGGGTCAAAAGGAAAGAAGAAAGAAATCGTATCTAAATCGGAATTTTGATGATCGTCATTGCATGAAGAATGATTGTAGCTAGGACTAACCTTGAATTGCAAGTGGAGATAAGTGTGGTAACGGGAACCTGTACAAACAATGATTGCAGGTAAGAGGCATTTGATGGCATTGACAAGAAACTTGGGAAGAAGCAAAGTGGAAAGTGGGAGTAATTGAACTCGGGTGGGCAAAGATGATTATACCATGAAAAGTACTCAATATCTATGGCATTATATCCTACCATACCATGTAAAATGCGAGTTTGATATAACATTAGAAGCAAAGGAATGAAAAACTTGTGCATATATTGAATGAAAGAACATGAAACAAAGCTGGCAAGAAATTGGTGAAGTCACTCATTATCTTCTTCAACAAACAGCTGCATAGGATGGATGGATGAAAGATCAAGCAGCTTGCTTAGTGAGTGATTGTGTAAGAACAAGTCCAAAAAAGGGTTGTGAGAAATAAAATGAGATGGATGTTTGGCCTAGATAGATAAGTTGCTTGCTTCCAGAATCGATGAAGCAGCGCAAAAAAGCAAGGGAAATCAAGCATGATTGGAGCTGAATGGAATGGCAAAGAAACAAGGAAGGGGCGGAGTTTGGAAAGCAGAGAAGATCTAAAACGCAGCAGCGGCAGCCCGTTGTGTTTCCATAAGTGCCGTGTCTGTGTGTCTAACTAAGTGAGTAGCTAGCACATAAGAAGAAGCTTCTTCTTCTTCTTCTTACATTTCCATCCTCATCCTCTTTCTTGTGCCTTTCGTGTTTTCTATTCCATTCAATTCAACACGCCTGCCTTTGTCAAAACGGTGAGCTCGTTTCCTTGGTAAGGTAAGGCCCAACGATGGATGGATGGATATGCAAGAAAGAAAGAAGCCTGCCTGCATGCTCGAAAAGAATCTTCAAGAAGAGAGAGAGAGAGCACCTGCTGCTGGTCCTGGAGCGAGGGCTGTGAGCGGAGGAGGAGGAGGAGGCGGTGGAGGTGGGAGAAGTCCCATAAGCATCTCAGGAAGTAAGGTTGAGGAGGGGTGCAATAAGAACCAAGGCCCGGTCCTATCCAAAGCATACCTTTCTCGGCCTTTTGGCTAAGATCAAGTGTAGTATCTGTTCTTATCAGTTTAATAGCTGATACGAGACCCACTGGGCCTCATGCTATTAATCTAATTTGTTTCGGGGTTGCAGGCTCATCCGGTAGCTTGCTACTCGGGTCTGCTTGCGTCGCCTTTGTATTGCACTACTTCAAAGGCCTGGCGCAGCCCATCCCTCCATCTTCCCCGAGGAGGGAGCCCAAAATCACCAATACTCAACAAGCAAGGACCATCACCCTATTTCCATATTTGAAATGCTGACTCCCAAAATCACCAATACTCAACAAAGCAAGGACCACACCACCTTACTTCCATATATTAAATGTCAACTCCCAACTCCGTAACTCATCTAAGATCATATTTATCTAAAGAGCTTGATCATATTAATCGGCGTATCAAAAAGAAGCATAATACCAAGAGAAAACATTGAGTGTGCAAGCCTTAAAAGTGTTGAACGTACGGAAACAAGCTCCAAGAGTTTTAAAGGCTCAAATTTGAGAAAAAAAAAATTTGCTATAAAATTTTAAAGCAAAAATTAATATACTATTATTGTTGTGTGATACGTCGATGATTTGATCATTATAAACACACAAAAGAGTCTAATCACCAAAATCAACTAGTTGCTCAAAGAATTCAAGACAAGAAAAACACAGAATTCTTACTAAATTTTATGGAATAACGGGAATAGTGACATGCATTTCAAAGTAGAGGTATGCATACGAAGCTAAAAGGAATTTCGATATGAAATATAGCAAGCATCTAGCAAGGCCAATTTAAACATGTGCAAAATCATCCAAGGAAGATAATATAGAAGAGGTGAATAAAAGCTCGATTCATTTAACCACTAGCATATTACATCTATTATTTGTAATTGGGCTTGTGAGCCACTTTATTAGTATATGTATGGGACATGTTGAAAGAAATCTGAACCCCCTATTGGACTGGCTGTGAGAATACCTAGAAAAAATATCTGTTTGGTAGACCAATTTATAATAGCATCTGCTTGATATAACCATGGTCTTCCAAATAATATTGAATAAGGTGGTGTATCTACTAGATTTATGACAAGGAAATTCATAACAAACGTCTCTATCTCTATAATTACGTTAATACCTTTTAGCTCGCTTACTGGTATACATTTAGTTGCGTCTGCTAAATGGATTTCGTGATAAGTGATAGGCTGTATCTGGTTTTCTAATCCTGATTCTTCAACCATTGTTTCCGTTACTAAGTTGATACTGGATCCCGAGTCTATTAGTATTCTATCTATAGTCTGATCTCCTATGATCGCACTAATCTCTGAAATTCCACAATCTCATCTATCTACATATTCTACTCTATTACTATATGCAGGTATACTTAGTGTGACAAACCTCTCCCCTTCCTCAGTCCCTACTGACTGGAGCCCTTCTTCCTCCGAAGTATAGCTCGAGGAAGATGTAGGTGTCTCACCTTTGTACTTATGCTTTTCCCATGATATGGAGATTCTTTTATGACTTTTCTCTGTCGGTGTCTCCATCTGGTCTCTAAAGGTAATCTCCTTCTTCTTCTAGTGGGTTATAACATCGGCCTGGTAGAGCCATGGTCGTCCTAATAACACTCTATATGACAATTGTCTCGTAGTTTTTGATATTATAAAATCCATAAGAAACTTATGGTCTCCAATATAAACTGTAACCTGAGACAGTTCTCCTATTGGTGATCTTCTAGTTGCATCAGCTAACCTTAAATGTCTTAAGATGGGTGCTATTCTATGATGAATGCCTAATTCATATGTTGTTTCTTCAGTCATTATATTCACACTAGATCCGAAATCTATGGGTACACTATCTAAGATGCAGCCATTAATTATTACCTGAATCTCTGGTTGGCCTTCGTCATCGTAATTAACTAATCCTACATTGACTACTGGTAACTTTGCTTTTCTTCTTTTTTTATTTTGCAAAAATTGCTTAATTTCTTTCTTATAATATTGGTTATCGTCTAATAACTGTTTAAAAGTTATATTGGGCATTTTGGAAACAAGGTCTTCTACAATATCATAAGAACGGTTTCTAAGTGGCGACAGATCTCTAGGTATCTCGCTATTTATAACTGGATCTGAAAATGTCACTTTTTTAACTTTTCTAGTTTCTTCATCTAAAAGCTTCTTAGCTTCTGAACTAATATCAAGATCATAATGTTTTTCGTTAGACTTATCAAGGTTTAATTCTTTATTACTAGGAATTTTTACTAATTGTTCTACGACCTACGCTTTTTCTGTCGCATTTTTCGCAATTTTCAATTTTCATCTTAGTTTTCTTCTTATCTTTAGGAGTTAAAGAATCTTTACTACTTCTTGTAGTTACTTTATTTATCTTTTCCTCTAAATCTAGCCATTGATGGTCTTGATTTAATAATTCAGACTCTACTTCTATCCTCTGAACTATCATGTCAGTGTTAGTCTTAGATGACCAAGGGTCGTCTTCCCTAGGTGAGTTTACAAACCTTGGTTTAGACCGTGGTTGCTGTGGGATATTTGGGTAAATTGGTGTCTAGGAACACCAATGATGAAACGATTTGATCAAGGTCTGCAGTTGTAAAGATTACTTTATCTTTCAGGCTCTTCAAACATCAGTAAACAATCAGATCCGACAACAACTAGCAAATAGATTCATCAAGCAGAATCACATTGGCTAAAGATTCCTCTTAATCAAACACAGAGAATTAGTTTTTATCGCATGAAGAAAACAGAACAGAGCATCAAACAATCTCATTATCTGAACACATAGCTCATTCAGAATTGAAGGAAGTTCTGCGAAAAGTTCTGCTTAACAGCTTCGAATAATTCCCTGCACACATTAGTCAGAATTGTTACTTGCTGGTGTCGCCTGAGAATCCACGTTAGAGTAACTGAAATTCAGTAAAACGTGGAAAATATGTGTGACGCAAACAGAACAATATCACAATCAATTACAGATCATACAGAGTGTATTCGCTCAAATGATAAAAAGTAATTCTGTAAAAGATAGTAGAGGGAACGAATGCTCAAGCTATAAAAACTTGCTCTTCTCTCTCTATTGATACTTAGCTCTGTGTAGAAATGCGTCAATGCAATGGCACATAGTATTGTCCTTATAGGAACATTCTCCGACCTCGATGTCGTTTACAAACCGTCAAAATGTCGGTTCTGAACTACTACTGCGTCTCTTATAGAACGTTGCAACTTCTACTCTTAATATGAATTTACAAAGTGCAAATAGGCCTTTACATGAATTTAGACACTATAGCACATTTACATATATAAAAATTGAAAATTTATAACAAAAACTTGGACAATGTGGGATCATGAGGCTCCACAGCTTTTATATGCTTAGTTCTATTAGTTCGTGGGATCAGAGAAAGAGCTCTGCAGCTCTGATTGTCGTACTGGAGTATTGTTGGACTAATCTGTGGGAATTGCAGATCCTGTAGCAGCCTCCTTAGCCGAATTATTTTCTTCACTGCCGATGTAGCTGCAAGATATTCTGATTCTATGGAGGACAGAGAAATGCATTTCTGCTTTTTGTTGTTCCATGAGATGGGTCCTCCTACAAGGAAACAAATGTAGCCTGATGTGGATTCTCTGGTATCCATGTCTCTAGCCCAATCTAAATCTGAATAACTGGTCATTGTGAGTGCAGCTTCTGTATCTCTCTCTCTCTCTCTCTCTCTCTCTCTCTCTCTCTCTCTCTCTCTCTCTCTCTCTCTCTCTCTCTCTCTCTCTCTCTCTCTCTCTCTCTCTCTCTCTCTCTCTCTCTCTCTCTCTCTCTCTCTCTCTCTCTCTCTCTCATTACTAACTCTGAGAAGTCAACTACTGAAAAGGGTGTTCTCCGCTATTCCCAGGGAAACTCAAAAATTTGCTGTCTGAGAAGGTTCTAGGCCACTTTTTGCTCTTGGGAACCTTCACAACGGCACTTTTTCTGGGATCTAACTCTCGCAGACTTCTCTGTGTCCTTGTCTTAGTGAGATGGAACTTCAGAGAGCTTTGCAAGGGTTATTTTTGAGTTTTGAATCTTTTTTTGATTTTTACAAAGGATTTTTGAATTTTTTTGGGTTTTTCTCTGTTTTTTCAAAATCTATTGGGAAGTAACCTTCACAAGCTTCTATGCAAGTCTAGGACAGTGCATAGCAAGAAGAGAGAGGGAGAGGAGAGAGAGGAGAAATAGAGTGGAGAGAGGAAGAGAGAGAATGCCTAGGTTGATAAAGCTTTGGGAGCTCGAGCGCCTACCCAAAGCTATTCTATCCCAACGTAGAGAGAGAGAGAGAGAGAGAGAGAGAGAGAGAGAGAGAGAGAGAGAGAGAGAGAGAGAGAGAGAGAGAGAGAGAGAGAGAGAGAGAGAGAGAGAGAGAGAGAGAGAGAGAGAGAGAGAGAGAGAGAGAGAGAGAGAGAGAAACCAAGAGTGTTTTATTAGAATGGAAATGGAAGATGATGCAATACAAAAGAAATGGCTCCCTCTTATAGATTTTAGAGGTGAGTCTCCTTCACTCTTATTGGCCACTTCATTGGGGCAAGGATTCTAATCCAAGCCTTTAAAATGAACACAACTTAAATCTATTGGTTGGGCTTACACGCGCAGGATGCCAGTGCCCTCACACTTATTACCCTAATTACAATGTACTATGGCGGGGCCCACTAGGTAAGGTTGGCCAACAGTATTATAAATGGTGGGACCCACTTGTTGATTATTGTGCAGGAAATACCCACAACATGCCTTCATGCAATAGTGTAATAATTTGAGGGGTAAGCCTTATGTTGTCCAATAAGGTAACATAGTAAGCTTGTAAATGGGCCTCGCCAGATTAGAGAATGACAAGATGAAAATCCAGTAATAATTTGCATGACCCATGAATATATAGACCTCTCGGATGGTGCCAGGTGAAGGCAGATCGGTGAGGATTCGTGCTTTTGAGATATCGGTCGCAATGCCCATTAGGGGGAGTATGGGCTCAAAATGGGCCCTTTGTATAGATACTTTTGTTGACTTTCTGCCTTTTATACTTTCAAATAGGCCAATAACCTTCATCCATGTGTAACGAACTGTTACAGTGATTGACAAACTGAAAACTTTTAGTCTACTTCGTCTATAGTTTTATGTTTTTGAAATTTGCGCTGGGCAGCGAAAAACCATTTGATTGAGTAATAGTTGTTGCCCGGATGTCCTTTCGCTGCCCACGAAACATACGTCTATGGATAAATTTCATCGATGCTTCCCAAGGTTTCCAAGTCAGAGTTATAAAGAGACATATCTTGATTCGCTATAACTTTTGATTAGTACATTACAATGCAAAACTGACTACACCACCAAAAAGAAGATTCCAAAAGCTTTCCAATGCATACCATATTGTCATAGTCTTGCTAATGAACAAGAAACTTATCAAATTTTCAAAATTGAGATATCTATTCAGAGTGACCATGTTCATTTGCAAGGTGTCAAATGGCACTCTTAGGCGTTGAATAGATATTTCCATTTTTGGTAAGCTACAATAACCTTTTTGTTTATTGGCAGAACGATGACAATATGGTATTCTTTGGAAAGCTCTTGAAGTCCTCTTTCGGATGGTGAAGAAGAGACACAACTCCAACATAGAGAACATTTCAAGATCTTTACCAAAATTACAACATAAGCATTAACTTAGAACGAATGGAGGAATATCTTGTAGGTGTCAAAGACAACCATTGAAGGAGCGAACAATTAAGCGTCTAAGACATCTATTCTACCTTCGAATATTAGACATTATGGCAAGATGGTTTGATGACATAAGTGTTGTACAAAAGATATAATGAGATCTTATGTCCTTTTCTAACAATAAAAACTTTCAAGCTTATGAGCGTGTTATTGACATGATGGCCAATATGAATCTTACGATTTTGCACAAAACATTGTTTTGTTAAGTAATTGTCATGATACAATGATGTACTACTTATCTCCATTGAAAACAAACAAAGAAATTAGATCTAAATGGAGATTCGATATTGTTTTATGAATTATCATTGTCTACGATGATGATTGTCATAAATGAAGAATGATTGTAGTAACTGTCATTGAGACTAACCTCGAATTGCACCTCTATATCAGAGCATGTAAGGGTGTTGATGAAAACCCTATACATGATTTTGAGATGTGGATGTAGCATGATCTACAGTGCAAGTTGATTTGATGACATAAGTGTTCTGTAATGAGATCTTATGACCTTTGCTAACAATAAAACCTTTCAAGCTTATGAATTTGTTGTTGACACGGTGGCCAATGAATCTTACGATCTTGCACACAAAAATATTTTGCTAAAGAATTGTCGTGATACGATGATGTGCTAATTATCTCCATTGAAAACAAAGAAAGAAATTAGATCTAAATGGGAATCCGATATTGCTTTAGGCATTACCATTGTCTATGATGACGATTGTCATGTATGAAGAATTATTGTAGCAACTGGCGTCAAGACTAACCTCAAATTGCATGTCCATATCAAAGGCTTAGGTTTGCTATTGGAAACCCTTTGCATGATTTTGAGATGCGAATGTCGCATCCTTCACAATGCAAGTCAGTTTGATGACATAAGTGTTCTACAAAAGATATAATGAGATCTTATGACCTTCCCTAACAATAAAGACTTTCAAGCTTATGAACGTGTTGTTGACATGATGGCCAATGAATCTTACGATCTTGCGCACAAGAATATTTTGTTAGAGAATTGTCGTGAGACGATGATGTGCTACTTATCTCCATTGAGAACAAAGAAAGATATTAGATCTAAATGGGAATTCGATATTGCTTTATGCATTGCCATTGTTGTCTATGATGACAATTGTCATGAATGATGGTAGCAACTTCCAACGAGACTAACCTCGAATTGCATGTCCATATCAAATGTTTTAGGTTGCTAATGGATACCCTATATATTATTTCAAGATGCGGATGTAGGATCCTTGACAATGTAAGCTGATTTGATGACATAAGTATTCTGACATAAGTATTCTATAAAAGATATAATGAGATCTTATGACCATTGTCAGATCTTGAAATTCAGAAACGACAAGAAGAAGCAGCCGGATCAACAAGCTCATGCAGCCAACACGAAGCAGAAGATCCAAGAAGATGATGATGACGAGAGCAAAGGCCTTCATGGTGAACCACCGCCATGTGAACAATCAGAGAAGTGATTCCTCAATTCTGGAGCAACACAACACATGACAAGCCATCAAGAATTGTTTATCGACTATTCAGCTGTAGTGCATTTTTCTAGTCAAAATTTCAGCAACTACAATCATTGATGCTGATTTTCTAGAAGAAAATGTGCTAGATGTATCTCATATGTGCACAATCTGCTATTATGCCACTTTTTACCGATGTACGAATGTGGCTATGAAATTCTATGGCATGTTCAAATGTCATAATCAATTTTCAAATGACAGTTATATCAGACAAATTAGAGCTATTTTTAGTACATTATTATTTTTAGTAAGTTTGTTGAATAGCAATAAGCTATTTTAGCAACACTCATAAGTGACTTTGATGGATGATAATATCGACAGTTGTACCTTTAAGGCACTGACTTAAGTTTCAAGGAAAGGTCCAAAGGCTAAGGGTCCTGCAAACAATGACAAGCAAAGTTCAGTTCAAGACAAAGACAACAAACCAGCGAAAATACCCTTTTGAAGATTAAGGATGTCCTTGAATAATTAGGACCATGACCTTATCATAAGGTCCAAAAAGGTTCCACAAAATAAAATACGTTGGCAAGTTCAAAATCGTTCAAAGAGTAATTAACCATGATCCATCAAAGATTATCGAAGACAATTTGGAGTTCTAGCTCAAATCAAGGATTTAGTAACATTGCTTCACAATTGAAGGGGTCCTGGATAAAAATCGATGAATCCTTATCGATTGAGGACACTGCAAAATATACAAGTCAAAATAAAATTTTGCAGGTGAAAATGCTTATAAGACATTCAAGTGTCTTGGACGAAAAGAATTGTCGAGGTCGACACAATGCGAAAGATTGAAATACAACCTGATTGATCAATTTCGAAATTATGTTGAGAGGCCAAACGCATATTCATGTGCTTGTTTTCAAAATAAAACAAAGAAATGTTATGAGATCTACTAATAGCCTTATTGAAGGTTAGTTTTGAAGAACTCACCCTTGTGAATGTTGTTGGTTGGAAGAGGATACACCAAGGACTATTGGTTAATTCAAAGCCAACAACTCCTTAATCGACATATGTCAAATGGACTTAAAAATTGTTTTCAAAATGAGTAAATTCGAATTCTATGGAAGGGATTCAATGGGAAACAAGAATAGGACGGTGTTTGGAAGTGAGCGGTTGGTAACCTCTCTCGTTCTCTCTCACGAGGCATTCATCAATTCATTCGTTCCAGTGTTCGTTGCAGTGTAGAGGAGAGGAGATTAGAGACTGTTCATGCAAGAACTGTGTCAAGAGAGATGATCACAGAGCAGTCAGTCCCTCAGATTTCCATTGTGGAAGCAGCCCAAGGTGTTCATTGCTTAATGTTTGAAGTAATTACATACTGAATCTTTATGAGAAAACTAAAGTGCAGATTGTAGACAAGGAAATTTTTGCAATCTGTTTACAGTTGTGGTGAACCAGATCTGATGTTTGTTGTTGCACTAAATCTGAATTCTATTGAATATGTGAGATTTGAAGAAGTGAGAAATACCATTGTGCCTGCTGCTCGCTGGAAGCCATCGCTGTTCACAGATCTGATGTTTGTTGTTGCTGTCTAAAGCATTAATGTCTGCTCAAACTCTCTGCCATTTGATCTGTGAACTGAGCCGCTACAGTATGAGGACCAATCTGCACAGGTCTGAAAATGCCTGTTCAGTGAAGGGCGACTTACAAAATTCGGAAAGGATCTGCTTGTGAACGCAACCTCTGCTGGAATTTTGAGGAGCGATCCTTTGTGAAAACGGTTGTGTGCAGTCCATGCGACTCTGTTCCTGAGGAGTGGTCTGACCATCGCGATTTAGTGAAGGGAGTCGAGGTCTGATCCAGAAAGGTGGAATGAGAGTTCACGCTACCTGCTCCACCACGCTGTCCACGCGACCCAGCCCACGCCTATTTCTGGGTTGTGTGAAAAAGCCGACCCAGTAAAGATATTGATCGAACCGGCAGTCTGGCAGTAAAGTATGTAGGATACTAAAGAAAAATGCAGAGTGACTCCAACTGTTGAAGAAAAGACCTTAGCCTATGGACAATCTCCTTGAAATTTAAATTTAAGTTAGAGCATAAGGATCTGAGGTGAAATCAATTACCTTTTTACTGTATTTTTTGGTTTAATCATTTGGTTAAGCATGTAGACTGGTTTTTTTTTTTTTTGGTTATTATGAATACTAAGTATCTGTTTTTATGAACCTGAAAAAAAAAAAGGATTTATGTGCTCATATTGAATCTATAACCGAGAGTATACAATAAATTGTATGTTTTTACAGTCTAATGAATTACAGATTCACCTTCTCCTGTAAAAACTCCAGAAAATAAAGAACAATTAGACTCCGTTTTTATAATGGAATATTATATATGCCTTTCAAGAGTTAAACTTATTAAGGATTTTCAAATGGCTATAACTTCTAATCCTTCTAGTATAATCTATGGCAATATCCGAACTAGAAACCCAATGACTGGCTTCATAATCATACCAAAACCCCGCTATAGTGTTATGAACACTATTAAGCAACACACAAAACGTACCACATCAGCCTACAACACCAAGAAGTTCGTTAACTTTGGAGACAACAACTTACACAGAATCAAAGGTGAAGGTACTATTAGATTGAATTTTCAGAATGGACTGTCAAAGCTCATACCAAATATATTGTATGTCCTTAATCTGACGACAAATCTGTTGTCGGTCAATCAAATTATAGATTTAGGACATAAGGTAGAGTTTCAAACATATTTCTGTCAAATTCTTGATAAAAGAAAGAGACAAGGATATCTCTATAGGCTTAGTCATTGTAACTTTGCGACTGATTGTGCTTTAAGCAGTTCAACATTTATCAATAAAAAATTGATTTGGCATAATAGACTTAGCCACCTTAATCATATATCAATAGGTAACATGTCTAAGCACTCTTCAGTTCTTGACTTAGACTATCAAATTGTCGACCCTCTTGTCTTCCAAGGCTGTATCATAGGATAACATGCAAGAAGGCCATTTAAGTCAAATCAAAAACATATATCTAAATATTGTTTGGACATAGTTCATACAGATATATGTGGCCCAATGTAGACACCATCACTGTTAGGTGCTAGATTCTTTATTACATTCATAGATGACTATTCTAAAACAACTGTTGTATATTTTTTGAAGCACAAATTTGAAGCCTTCCAGTTCTTCAAGATATACAAAGAAAATGCAGAGTTGCAAACAGGCAAGAAAATAAAAGCTCTTAGAAGCGACAACGGTGGTGAATTACATATAAAATGAATTCAAGGATTACTGCTCCTCCAACGACATCGAACAGAGTACTTGGATGTACAACCTATGCTCATGTTCCAAAGGACAACAGAAAGAAGCTAGATGAGCATTATTTCAAAACAAATTTTGTTGGCTATTGTATTTTTGATGGAATGTATAGATTGTTCAATATAGAAACTTGTAAAGTTTTCACTAACATGGTTGTGACTTTTATTAAAAATCAGTGCATTGATTTGAAGGGCAAGGACCAAATTCAATCTACAATTTCTACGCCAACAACTAATACATATCAAAATACTATCTTGATCCTTCAAGCAGTCACCTTGTACAGTCAGATTTAGAAGAAGATGAAGAAGCTGCAACTCATGAGCAGCCGACACCAGGTCGAATTTCGCAGCCAGAAAGTTCAACCAGAAGATCAACAAGAATTTTACTCAGCATGTTCGATACATTGATGAGTTTGTTCACTACACTATTCAAGAGCCAACCATAGTTGAGGAAGCTATGTCACAAGCCGATTCAGATCTCTGGAAAGAAGCTATGGACAAGGAGTACAACTCACTATTGAGGAACAACACTGAGCTGCCAGCAAACAGAAAGATAATCGACTGCAAATGGATCTTTAAGATCAAATACAAAGCAGATGGCAGTATCGACAAAAGAAAAGCTCGACTCGTGGCAAGGGGATTTTCACAAATTCCCAATATCGACTACTTCGAAACTTTTAGTCCGGTTGTCAAACATACTTCCATTCGACTGCTACTATCATATGCTACTGCAGTAGATCTTGAGGTACACCAGATGGATGTACAAACAACATTCCTCAATGGAGTTATCGAAGAGGTCATTTACATGATCCAACCAGAAGGCTATATTCTCAATGGTCGAAAAGATCAGGTATGCAAACTCCGAAACAATTACCCAGAACATGGTTCCATCGAATCAACACATTCTTAACCAATCATGGATTCGAACCAAGCTCTATAGATTGTAATGTATATTTCAAAGTTGTTAATCAAAACTTTGTCATCATCACAATCTATGTGGATGATACGTTGTTGTTCAACAACAATATCGAACTGACAAAGGACACTAAGAGGATGCCAAGGATTCGAGATGATAGATCTAGGAGACGCGCATTACCATTTTGGGATTCAGATCCATAGAGACAAAAGCAGAAGACTTCTCTCCATTACCCAACAGAGGTACTTCTATAATTTGTTGACGAAATTCAATTTCCTGGATTGCAAGTTTGTACATAATCCCATGGACCAAAGTCTAAAATCACTTAAGGAGCAATGCCCCCAGACCATGAGGAGAAGGCCGAAATGAAGGGAAATCCGTGTCGATCCATTATCAGAACTATGATGTATGCAATGATCTCTACTAGGCCTGATCTTACATATTACGCCATCATCTCCTTGAGCCAATACATGGCCAAAGGAGCTATGAGGTGGAGCATCGCCCAAATACAACTCCAGTCCATCGTGCATATGATAAAAGAGCACAAAAGGCCCTTATCATTGATAAATTTGTCGGTTAAGGACCATGCCATTGCCCACATTAGTCAATATGCGACGACAAAAGGTGCTTGGGAGGCACTCAGAACAAAGTTTCAAACGGCGAACTGCTCTCAAATAATGTTCTTGAGAACCAAACTGATAGGTGTTTGTATGAAGAAAAATGAGGGGATAGGGTCCTATTTCACTCAAATTAAGGACCAGCAAAACCAGTTGACTGCAAATGGTGGTGAACCAATAAGGGATGTAGAGCTTGTTCATCTAGTAATGAATGGTCTAGCTGCAAATTTCCAAATGTTCGCAAGTGGTTTATCATCAAGGGAGAGGCTACCAACGTTCGAAGAAATTCTAAGACATTTCAAGATGTGCGACAATGAGTTGGTGTCTACACCTATGGAGGTTGGTAAGAAACAATCTAACTAGTTGATGCTACGCCAAAAAATGGGTATTTCACATACGCATGAAGCACATAGAGATTAAACATCATTTCATTAGAGAGAAATTGGTATCTAAGGAAATAGATGTGGTGCTTTGTAAGACAGACGATCAGCTAGAAGACATACTTACTAAAGCTTTAAGTATTAATAAATTTGAGTATTTTTAGAGAAAAGCTCTTTGTAAGTAAACTAGGGCTTAAAGGAGAGTGTCAGATTAAGTAGTCCTGAGTTTATTTTAAGGTACCATGACTATTTCCCGTTTTAGCACTATTTTTAAATTTTTCATTTCATATCACAATGTGCATGAGCACCATGATAACGGCACCGTGATAACGGCACGTACTGAGTAGAGTCGGGACATGTGTCTCATAACAGGGCCCATGTTGCCATGCAACAAAAGTAAGACTGTATATATGTACCGTTTTATCTCTTTTGGGAATACAGGTCATAGATCATTCTCTTGGGGTGTGGAGTGATTTCTCTTTCGGTTTACGAGTGTGTTTGATGAATTTCTTGCTGACGTAGCTAACTATCTTGCCCAGTAAGATCCGTGACACTTGTAGCTAGAGCTCTTTGTCACTTACACATTCAATACCAATGCTATGTGTGCCTTTACAATACCTCAATGTTCATTCAGATTTCTTTCAACATGTCCCCTACATATACTAATAAAGTGGCTCACAAGCCCAATTACAAATAATAGATGTAATATGCTAGTGGTTAAATGAATCGAGCTTTTATTCACCTCTTCTATATTATCTTCCTTGGATGATTTTGCACATGTTTAAATTGGCCTTGCTAGATGCTTGCTATATTTCATATCGAAATTCCTTTTAGCTTCGTATGCATACCTCTACTTTGAAATGCATGTCACTATTCCCGTTATTCCATAAAATTTAGTAAGAATTCTGTGTTTTTCTTGTCTTGAATTCTTTGAGCAACTAGTTGATTTTGGTGATTAGACTCTTTTGTGTGTTTATAATGATCAAATCATCGACGTATCACACAACAATAATAGTACATTAATTTTTGCTTTAAAATTTTATAGCAAATTTTTTTTTTCTCAAATTTGAGCCTTTAAAACTCTTGGAGCTTGTTTCCGTACGTTCAACACTTTTAAGGCTTGCACACTCAATGTTTTCTCTTGGTATTATGCTTCTTTTTGATACGCCGATTAATATGATCAAGCTCTTTAGATAAATATGATCTTAGATGAGTTACGGAGTTGGGAGTTGACATTTAATATATGGAAGTAAGGTGGTGTGGTCCTTGCTTTGTTGAGTATTGGTGATTTTGGGAGTCGGCATTTCAAATATGGAAGTAGGGTGATGGTCCTTGCTTGTTGAGTATTGGTGATTTTGGGCTCCCTCCTCAGGGAAGATGGAGGGATGGGCTGCGCCAGGCCTTTGAAGTAGTGCAATACAAAGGCGACGCAAGCAGACCCGAGTAGCAAGCTACCGGATGGGCCTGCAACCCCGAAACAAATTAGATTAATAGCATGAGGCCCAGTGGGTCTCGTATCAGCTATTAAACTGATAAGAACAGATACTACACTTGATCTTAGCCAAAAGGCCGAGAAAGGTATGCTTTGGATAGGACCGGGCCTTGGTTCTTATTGCACCCCTCCTCAACCTTACTTCCTGAGATGCTTATGGGACTTCTCCCACCTCCACCGCCTCCTCCTCCTCCTCCTCCCTCACAGCCCTCGCTCCAGGACCAGCAGCAGGTGCTCTCTCTCTCTCTTCTTGAAGATTCTTTTCGAGCATGCAGGCAGGCTTCTTTCTTTCTTGCATATCCATCCATCCATCGTTGGGCCTTACCTTACCAAGGAAACGAGCTCACCGTTTTGACAAAGGCAGGCGTGTTGAATTGAATGGAATAGAAAACACGAAAGGCACAAGAAAGAGGATGAGGATGGAAATGTAAGAAGAAGAAGAAGAAGCTTCTTCTTATGTACTAGCTACTCACTTAGTTAGACACACAGACACGGCACTTATGGAAACACAACGGGCTGCCGCTGCTGCGTTTTAGATCTTCTCTGCTTTCCAAACTCCGCCCCTTCCTTGTTTCTTTGCCATTCCATTCAGCTCCAATCATGCTTGATTTCCCTTGCTTTTTCGCGCTGCTTCATCGATTCTGGAAGCAAGCAACTTATCTATCTAGGCCAAACATCCATCTCATTTTATTTCTCACAACCCTTTTTTGGACTTGTTCTTACACAATCACTCACTAAGCAAGCTGCTTGATCTTTCATCCATCCATCCTATGCAGCAGTTTGTTGAAGAAGATAATGAGTGACTTCACCAATTTCTTGCCAGCTTTGTTTCTCCATGCTCCATTTCATGTTCTTTCATTCAATATATGCACAAGTTTTTCATTCCTTTGCTTCTAATGTTATATCAAACTCGCATTTTACATGGTATGGTAGGATATAATGCCATAGATATTGAGTACTTTTCATGGTATAATCATCTTTGCCCACCCGAGTTCAATTACTCCCACTTTCCACTTTGCTTCTTCCCAAGTTTCTTGTCAATGCCATCAAATGCCTCTTACCTGCAATCATTGTTTGTACAGGTTCCCGTTACCACACTTATCTCCACTTGCAATTCAAGGTTAGTCCTAGCTACAATCATTCTTCATGCAATGACGATCATCAAAATTCCGATTTAGATACGATTTCTTTCTTCTTTCCTTTTGACCCGTTTGATCGTACACTCGCTATCTTCAATGTTGGCTATTGGAATCCTCTTCAGGTTCATTGGTGACAACGGATTGATAAGCACCTATGTTTCCTGAGGTCCTTGTTTAGGGTTTTGAGACAATGGTAATGCATAAAGCATTATCGAGTTCCAATTTATATCTGATTTCTTTCTTTCTTCCTCCAGACCCGTTTGATCATGCAATGGCTATCTTCAATGTTGGCTTTTGGAATCATCTTCAACTTCCTTGGTGGCCTAAGGTCGTTGTTTCGAGTTTAGACAATGGTAATGCATAAAGCAATATCGAATTCCAATCTATATTTGATTTCTTTCTTTCTTTCTTCCTCCGGACCCGTTTGATCATGCAATGCCTATCTTCAATGTTGGCTATTGGAATCATCTTCAACGTCCATGGTGACAACGGAGTGATAAGCACCTCTGCTCCCTAATGTCGTTGTCCTAAGGAAAATGCACCTCTCGTTCCTCGTACAATATGTTATGTTCATCGTGTTGTCATGTGAGAAAAGTAGCACATCACCTTATCGCAGCGATTCTTTAACAAAATATTCTTGTGCACAAAATCGTAAGATTCATTGGTCATCTTATCAATAGCATGTTCATAAGCTTGAACGTTTTGATTGTTAGGAAGGTCGTAAGATCTCATTATATCTTTTGTAGAATACTTATGTCAGAATACTTATGTCATCAAACCAGCTTACTTTGTCAAGGATCCTACATCCGCATCTTGAAATAATATATAGGGTATCCATTAGCAACCTAAAACTTTTGATATGGACATGCAATTCGAGGTTAGTCTTGTTGGCAGTTGCTACCATCATTCATGACAATCGTCATCATAGACAACAATGGCAATGCATAAAGCAATATCGAATTCCCATTTAGATCTAGATCTTTCTTTGTTCTCAATGGAGATAAGTAGCACATCATCGTCTCATGACAATTCTCTAACAAAATATTCTTGTGCGCAAGATTGTAAGATCCATTGGCCATCATGTCAACAACACGTTCATAAGCTTGAAAGTCTTTATTGTTAGGGAAGGTCATATGATCTCATTATATCTTTTGTAGGACACTTATGTCATCAAACTGACTTGCATTGTGAAGGATGCGACATCCACATCTCAAAATAATGCAAAGGGTTTCCAATAGCAAACCTAAGCCTTTTGATATGGACATGCAATTTGAGGTTAGTCTTGATGCCAGTTGCTACAATAATTCTTCATACATGACAATCGTCATCATAGACAATGGGAATGCCTTAAGCAATATCGGATTCCCATTTAGATCTAATTTCTTTCTTTGTTTTCAATGGAAATAATTAGCACATCATCGTATCACGACAATTCTTTAACAAAATACTTTTATGTGCAAGTACTCCTTGTTAGTAAAAGACAAATTAGATAGATGTCTTAGAGCGGGTATTATATATCCTGTTCTAAGTAGCGAGTGGGTGTCACCAATAGTTATAGTACCTAAGAAGAAGAAGGGCAAGATTAGAGTTTGCCAAGATTTTAGGAAACTAAATGCTGCTACAACAAAGGATTATCATCCTCTGCCGTATACAGATACTATTCTTGACCAGGTAGCTGGTCATGAACGTTATAGCATTTTAGATGGATTCTCAGGTTATAACCAAGTTTTTATAACAGAGGAAGATAGATCCAAGACCACTTTCACCACTGATTGGGGGATGTACGCGTATACGCGAATGCCCTTTGGTCTTTGTAATGCACCTGCCACATTCCAACGTATGATGACAAATATTTTTCAAAAAATTTAAGGAAGTTTTTAGAAATTTTTATGGATGACTTTTGTGTCTATTCATCAACTAAAACCCATTTAGACGCATTAGAGAAAACATTGAGAAGATGTCAAGAGACATCTCTTAAAGTGCATCCAGCTAAGTGTTACTTTGGGATCGTAACAGCGCCCATATTGCCATGCAACGATACCCCCTAAAAGTAAGACTGTATATATGTACCGTGACTCTGCTCCATAAGCTAGATAAACTTTATATCTATGATTGCTGTCTTTCGGTTTACAAGTGTGTTTGATGAATTTCTTGCTGACGTAGCTAACTATATTGCCCAGTAAGCTCCGTGACACTTGTAGCTAGAGCTCTTTGTCACTTACGCATGCAATACCAACGCACAATACCTCAATGTTCATTCAGATTTCTTTCAACATGTCCCCTACATATACTAATAAAGTGGCTCACAAGCCCAATTACAAATAATAGATGTAATATGCTAGTGGTTAAATGAATCGAGCTTTTATTCACCTCTTCTATATTATCTTCCTTGGATGATTTTGCACATGTTTAAATTGGCCTTGCTAGATGCTTGCTATATTTCATATCGAAATTCCTTTTAGCTTCGTATGCATACCTCTACTTTGAAATGCATGTCACTATTCCCGTTATTCCATAAAATTTAGTAAGAATTTTGTGTTTTTTTTTGTCTTGAATTCTTTGAGCAACTAGTTGATTTTGGTGATTAGACTCTTTTGTGTGTTTATAATGATCAAATCATCAACATATCACACAACAATAATAGTATATTAATTTTTGCTTTAAAATTTTATAACAAACCTTTTTTTTTCTCAAATTTGAGCGTTTGAAACTCTTGGAGCTTGTTTCCGTACGTTCAACACTTTTAAGGCTTGCACACTCAATGTTTTCTCTTGGTATTATGCTTCTTTTTGATACGCCGATTAATATGATCAAGCTCTTTAGATAAATATGATCGTAGATGAGTTACGGAGTTGGGAGTTGACATTTAATATATGGAAGTAAGGTGGTGTGGTCCTTGCTTTGTTGAGTATTGGTGATTTTGGGAGTCGGCATTTCAAATATGGAAGTAGGGTGATGGTCCTTGCTTGTTGAGTATTGGTGATTTTGGGCTCCCTCCTCAGGGAAAGGGTGATTGTCCTTGCTTGTTGAGTATTGGTGATTTTGGGCTCCCTCCTCAAGGAAGATGGAGGGACGGGCTGCGCCAGGCCTTTGAAGTAGTGCAATACAAAGGCGACGCAAGCAGACCCGAGTAGCAAGCTACCGGATGGGCTTGCAACCCCGAAACAAATTAGATTAATAGCATGAGGCCCAGTGGGTCTCGTATCAGCTATTAAACTGATAAGAACAGATACTACACTTGATCTTAGCCAAAAGGCCGAGAAAGGTATGCTTTGGATAGGACCGGGCCTTGGTTCTTATTGCACCCCTCCTCAACCTTACTTCCTGAGATGCTTATGGGACTTCTCCCACCTCCACCGCCTCCTCCTCCTCCTCCTCCGCTCACAGCCCTCGCTCCAGGACCAGCAGCAGGTGCTCTCTCTCTCTCTTCTTGAAGATTCTTTTCGAGCATGCAGGCAGGCTTCTTTCTTTCTTGCATATCCATCCATCCATCGTTGGGCCTTACCTTACCAAGGAAACGAGCTCACCGTTTTGACAAAGGCAGGCAGGCAGGCGTGTTGAATTGAATGGAATAGAAAACACGAAAGGCACAAGAAAGAGGATGAGGATGGAAATGTAAGAAGAAGAAGAAGAAGCTTCTTCTTATGTGCTAGCTACTCACTTAGTTAGACACACAGACACGGCACTTATGGAAACACAACGGGCTGCCGCTGCTGCGTTTTAGATCTTCTCTGCTTTCCAAACTCCGCCCCTTCCTTGTTTCTTTGCCATTCCATTCAGCTCCAATCATGCTTGATTTCCCTTGCTTTTTTGCGCTGCTTCATCGATTCTGGAAGCAAGCAACTTATCTATCTAGGCCAAACATCCATCTCATTTTATTTCTCACAACCCTTTTTTGGACTTGTTCTTACACAATCACTCACTAAGCAAGCTGCTTGATCTTTCATCCATCCATCCTATGCAGCAGTTTGTTGAAGAAGATAATGAGTGACTTCACCAATTTCTTGCCAGCTTTGTTTCTCCATGCTCCATTTCATGTTCTTTCATTCAATATATGCACAAGTTTTTCATTCCTTTGCTTCTAATGTTATATCAAACTCGCATTTTACATGGTATGGTAGGATATAATGCCATAGATATTGAGTACTTTTCATGGTATAATCATCTTTGCCAACCCGGGTTCAATTACTCCCACTTTCCACTTTGCTTCTTCCCAAGTTTCTTGTCAATGCCATCAAATTCCTCTTACCTGCAATCATTGTTTGTAGAGGGTTCCCGTTACCACACTTATCTCCACTTGCAATTCAAGGTTAGTCCTAGCTACAATCATTCTTCATGCAATGACGATCATCAAAATTCCGATTTAGATACGATTTCTTTCTTCTTTCCTTTTGACCCTTTTGATTGTGCACTCGCTATCTTCAATGTTGGCTATTGGAATCCTCTTCAGGTTCCTTGGTGACAACGGATTGATAAGCACTTATGTTCCTTGAGGTCCTTGTTTGTTTTGAGACAATGGTAATGCATAAAGCATTGTTGAGTTTCAATTAATATCTGATTTCTTTCTTTCTTCCTCCAGACCCGTTTGATCATGCAATGGCTATCTTCAATGTTGGCTTTTGGAATCATCTTCAACTTCCTTGGTGGCCTAAGGTCGTTGTTTCGAGTTTAGACAATGGTAATGCATAAAGCAATATCGAATTCCAATCTATATTTGATTTCTTTCTTTCTTTCTTCCTCCGGACCCGTTTGATCATGCAATGCCTATCTTCAATGTTGGCTATTGGAATCATCTTCAACGTCCATGGTGACAACGGAGTGATAAGCACCTCTGCTCCCTAACGTCGCTATCCTAAGGAAATCACCAAGGAAAATGTACCTCTCGTTCATTCTCGTATAATATGCTATGTTCATCGTGTTGTCATGTGAGAAAAGTAGCACATCACCTTATCGCAGCAATTCTTTAACAAGATATTCTTGTGCGCAAAATCGTAAGATTCATTGGTCATCTTATCAATAGCATGTTCATAAGCTTGAACGTTTTGATTGTTATTTTTTCCCTGAACTATTTTACTATGCACTTTAGCATGCCATCTTTGGAGGCTACCCAAAAAAGTTTAATTTCAAAATTTTCTTAACTTGGAATTCTATTATGGGATTATTTAAGTATGTACCAAACCACAATTCTTAATAATAAACATTCAATAATGACATAAAAAAGGTAACACTTCTTTTTGTTAAATCTTGTCTAGGAAAACACTTGCAAAAATTTACTTGCAAAATGCTAAGGCCCTCCTCAAGCTATCAAAAATGAAAATAGAGTTAGATCAAATGCGTGCAAACTTAGCAAGACAAATTGATCATATCCGAGATCGACGACAGGCTGTTGCTTTAGCCTAGATTCAAGGGCCATTTCTCGGTGCAGCAAGAAGTAGCTCACTATTGCTTTATCATCTACCAAAGCTGAGTATAGGGCAAAGGGCAACTAGGAGGACCACTTGTGAAGCTATTTGATTACGACGCCTACTTAATGATATGCAGATTACTCAAATAGGACCTACATTGTTTCATTGTGACAATCAAAGTTGCATTCAACTTCAAAAAATCTAGTCTCATGCACGAACAAAACATATAGAGATGGACCAACACTTTATACGAGAGAAAGTGCACAATTTTGAGATTGAGCTAACATAATGCTACACCAACAATCAGATTGCAGATATCTTTACTAAACCACTTAGTAAACATGTGCAAATTTCAAGCATCATATGAGATGTTTGAAAAAAAACGTAAATTTCAACATCCAAGTGTAGCTACACTACTATATAAGATGAAATTTTGTTTGAAGTCACTATTTTTGTTAATCCAAAGCTTTTATGACCAAATGTATTGAGGTTGCTCTAAAATCAAATATTTGGTTCACAATGCTTTGATACCACAATAGGCAAATATTGGCCTATACATCTAATACATGCATAAAATCATTCATTATAGCAACAAACATATTTAACTACAAAGCAACAAGAGATGTTCATTATCTCAATGAATTTGAAAATTTCATAGTGCAAGTGCAATATTAGGCTGTCAATCCTTACATGGAGCCTCAATATAGATTCATTACCAAATTCTTTAATGCTCTTTCAACTATTTTACATCATCCCTACTCAGTGTTGAACTTCTAAATATTTTTGTATTATGAATAACAAGCATCAAAGAGATTATTTTTTAAATTGTCCATTTTGTTTCATTCTTGCAATGTTTATTTTAAGATTATTGCCAGCTAGAAGTTACTTATGGAATTCAATGCATGAAGCCAAACACCAAAATTTTGTGAAATACTAAGGAGTAACTTAAAATTATTTAGATGTAATTGTCAATCGCATACAACATTGTTCATGTTTTTTATTTTGAGTATCTACTTAACGCTAATTTGTGAGGAATCAAGATTTAACCCAAATTTCTATCAACACAATTATCAACTACCTAAAACATAATCAATGTGTTTTATCTAAGTATAATGCCTTAAGAGTCGCAAAACATCAAGTCTCTAAGTAGTTTGGGGGGGATTTGATTCGTGATGTTAAGATAAATATTCACCTTCAAATGAGTTCATTTTAGGATGATGTCAAGGAGATATGATGTTCATGAGAAGTGAACTGTTGGTAGTCAATCTCCTTTCCTCACTGGCCTAATGCCGAGTTGTTAAGATGCTATTTGGCATGCAATGTAAGTACAAGAATATCATTGATATGCTTGCATAATACGACGATTTGATCTATGAAAATTTAAAACTAGATATAAGATGCATCCCTTTGTGCGATTTGCAAATTTGTTAAATTTGGATAACTATGTGCAAAATATGAAATCCTAGGGCATTTAAATGTAAATATCTTACAACAAGCATTTGAGGAAGCTTACAATGGAAACATATATCTCATGAGTACATATAGATAGCAACTGGAATTCTTTTTGAGGTTGAATGATATCTCATTTTTTCACAGAGTAGGTAGGTAGATTTAATATTTGAAACTTGATTTATATTTTCTCAATCTTATAATTTTTGAAATAGACATCTTCATATTTAAAGTTTTTCACAAGAAGACAAACAATGTGATATATTTTGTCATGCACATATGAATTGAAAGCCTACTTTATTCGCACAGTCATTATTTTAGACAATTCAGTCAAGAGATATAAATGGTGAAAAGAAGCCTCTGAAATAGTTTAATGTGGGAAAAAAGCAATGGTTTCGGTAACGAGTTTGTTTTGGAATGTTGTTGAAAAACTACTCCTCGCCTATCATGTTTGTTGGATATAATTTCGTGCACGGAGCAACTGTAACAAGATTGAATGTTGCCTAGCTTAGGACTAGACAATGGGACTTGCCATCACGTGGAATCCTCAAGGAGATTCTTACATATAAGGCTAGGCTAGCAACTTCATGAGCATCAAGATGGATCATAATGTACGCCTTGACAAGAGTGTATAATTCTAGATTGGACTTTAAATGCAAAAAAATATATGCTCTGTAGCATGATTTGACAGAATGGTTTACATGAGATTCTAAATGTGGTGTTGTTTCGAGATATACGAATTCGGCACCTAGACATTTGAGATTCCTGAATCATTAGCAATTGACTTGAGTAATCGAGTAATTGGATTACTCCTGGTTAAAAGTTAAATTGGTTGATTAAGCAGTGTGAAGTGATGGAATGAATGTCACTGTGAACATGCATTTTTGTTCAGTAGAGAGATTTTGGAAACCCTTTGACTGGTGGGCTATGGGAGGGAGCAAATCTGAACTTAAAAAATCATGAGCTGTCTTTTGAATCAGTTTATGTACCTGATTAAATCTTTAAGATATGCAATATCAAGACTCGATCTGGAGCATAAAGCAAACCATATTCTTGGTTAGACCCTCAATGCAAGAAAGGTAACCCGGAGTTGGCTGAATAAACTAATCTCCTGAAGGGAATTCCAATGGAGGAAACTGTTCTTCTAAAAAATTTCAAATATCCAGTACTTAAGTTTTCTTAATTGACAAGATGATCTGGAATTGGGCTTACATCTGAATGGAGATAAACATGTTGACACACCTTGAAGAACAAGGCGATGTGCGATTCAATAAATAACTAACGTGGTTCAGCCTTAGATTGAAAAGCGTAGAATGGCAGCAGGAGTTATGGCCAGTATTCTCAACAGATGCACTCCTATCATTATTATTTCACGAAAACCCCCAGCAATCTTCCTTCAAATCCATTTACATACATGATTGCTGAATGGCAGGTGCATCATTGGAAATCCTTACAACAACCTGCGGCACACATAACTAAGTTACATCTCTAAAGAGCTTCACAAAATAGAAATTGTGGATTGTGGATCCAAACGAATGTATATACTCTGTTTCCGCAGAACATGAGAATAACCAAAAATGTCACAAAAAGGACTCTTGAGTATTTAAGTCTGCATCATATGAGACACAAGAAAGAATTCGAATCTTTCATTTTCTTTTCTTCAAGCAAAATATTCGACGATAACAAGCATGAGCAGTCACCTTCCCAATGCTTCTGCCTGAATGGAGATATTCCACTGCATCGGGCACCGATTCCAAGCCCGTGAAGCTAGTTGGATCAATAATAATCTGCACGATACAGTAACAGACTCTTTTACAATTCAAAATGTGGTAAGTGAATCTTCCTGCAAGGATTCTGTACTTGACCAGTAACTATGACTATATGCCATTTTAGTTAGAAAGACAAGGAATATAGAACTGTTAAAGCGAAACTGCAGACAATGCAAAATCAACTTAAGCACCTTCTTATCTAAACTAATCAGATTAGCAACCAAAGATATTGTATTCTCTGAGCTTGAATAAAGATTTTTCAGCCAGGAATCTGTGTGCTAATTTTGCATGAATGCTATTACCTGGTAAACAAAGTCTCCCATATGGCAATAAATGACAAAACCACATCGTCTGCCAACTATATAACATGAAATGATGCTTTTTATCTTGCAATATCTGGACACATTCAAACTCTTGACACACTTATTGTGTTATTGTCAAGTAGCAGCCAAGTAGGTATAATCTCCTGAGAAAGTTGGTATACGGTGGGCTCTATCTCTCTGATAAGGAACTGTGGAGGAAGGAAATGCACACGATGCACAGAAAAAAGGAAAAGTATAAAGAAATATCACATAGAGCACATTGGCAAAACCACTAGTAGAATACTATATACTCGTCTTGACTTAATGTTAGAGTTGTAGCAAACTTGGGTGATCATGTGTCCTAAAATATACTTTGATCCTTTTAAAATATACTTTGAGCACCTAAAGGTCATTCACTATAGAAAGTTTCATGGTTTAGTATGTACTATCTGATGTTATAAAGCAAAATCTGCCATTCAAAATTTTGTTTTTATAATTGATAAGTACTTCAAAGATTCATCAAAGAATAAAAGCCAATTCATTCCATAGTTCCTCAACCAACATAATTTTAAGCTAAAATGGGCAGGATAGCATTTAGTGTTCATTGGCCCAAAACTTTGGCCATATCATGAGGTATCATAAATAGGGCATTAATCATTGTGAGGCAAAATCCATATGATAGAATATTTTTTTAAACTTTTATTCTGTTTTTCTTTTGGCCGATGAGATTGACCAAGAATAGCAGCTGACTAAATGACGTTTGTACAGATTTTCAAGCTTTTGTAGCGAACAGCATGCTGAGAGGTGATATCAGAGTCAAACTCTTTATATAGTTGAGAATGCAAGCTTGCAATAAAGGACAATATAGTGTCCTTAAGCCAAAAAAATGTCCCTTGTAGAACTATAGTGTTAATAAATCCAATTATTAACTATAATACAGCAAACAGAAAAAAAAATTCAAGACCCGTTTTCTTCACTAATCTAAAAACTGTTAGAAGTCAATGTTTTTACATTTGATTATTAGGAAATGGTGAACAATACTGTAAATTATCTCTCTCTTTATGTGAGAAATTCCTTTACTGGTCCTAATCGTTATGTTGATGTACCTGTTGGTGTTCTCCTTCTCTTCTTGGCGTGTGTTCTTGCTATTGTGATTGTTTGATTCTTTACATACTATCAGAGCTTCCATGTTCCTAAAGTGTCTGTGACGAAGAATCTCGTAGTGAGGCGAGACAGTTCCACAGTCATTGTGAGAAGTGCAATTCTTATAATGGTTTCGAGTTCAACTAATGAAATCTGATCCTGATTTGGCAGTCGTTTTTTTTTTTGGAAATGAGAGATTGATAGCAGAGACTCGTTTTGGCAGACCCAAGGACTTTTTGCAGCGCAGAAGATTACAGGCTATGTTTGTAGGCTATCAAATTACTCAAAAGCTTCAAGAAGAGGTCGTTGTCAAAGCAGTAGAGCAGGGTGCAGATCCATGTGGCATTTGTCTGCATCTGAAAAATGTCGAGGAAACTGGAGTCCTTTCGGAATGCATGGATCTGTGTGCAATACAACGTTGAAGAGAATCTTGCATCACTCTTGGCCTGGCCATGGTAGCAGCAAAAATTTGTAGTAGGCAGCAAGCTTATCTCAGCCATCTAGAAACAAGAGGAAGTCTGTGCAAGCACTACGATCCGCAGTCTTTTCATTCTCTTCTTCAGCGCCACTTCCTTTCAATTGTGTGCTTATCTCAGCTGCCCATGCAGCTGCCATCTCTGTTGCAGACTTGACTGTAGCTGCCCTAACAGCAGCCTGTTGAGAAGCCATCACCTGCTGCATAACAAGGCTCGTTGGAATTGAAAATTCTATATCATTCTGGTTCTAGGAGGTTGAATTTGGGCCATTAAAAGGGGGTGGGGGGGGGGCGGGGGGGAGATTGAAGCAAGCGGCTTTGTCTTAACGTTATTGACAGCCACAACACTTGGGCTGGTTTCACAATCCATCAGAACTTACAGATTGTGTGATCCCGAATTGAGAAGTTCCTGCTAACTACCTTCCTCAAGACGGCATCCACACTCTAAAATTAGTGCAAGCCTGACTTTCCCACAATAACCACAATTACAAACAAAGATGAGAGACGATTCAGACAAGAAGAAGGCTAATACTGGGTGAAAATTGGTAGTGTAAGGAAAATTATGCGGTGTGTTAGTCTGATATTAGCTATCCACACCTCCCATGTCAATCCGTACGTTCTTCTCTTGGGATGCACAGGCTGCTTGTAAGCATAAAAGCCAGCCTGCGTTGTACTTTCAGTAAGCAAGAATAGAAGATGTTTTTGATCACCCAACAATGGGGGCCCCACACATGACTTACAATTGGCACATCTTTAAGGAATGACCGTAATACGGGTTACCAAGGAATTATTTTCTTGGAGTGTCTATGCTCTCTCTCTCTAGCCAACGAGCATGTCTGCAGCAACTCAATTCCTAGTTCTTTCTTTCTCTTTCAGGCTGAACCGGAACAAGCGCTACTCTTCCACATCATGCACTGCCCACAGTGAACTGCAGCAAGCATGCATTCTTCTACGTTCCTTCTCACAAAGCCATAAAATCCCGGATAATTGAAAAGTTCGATGGTGAAAACTTCCATGTTTGGAAGTTAAGAATTCAGATGCTTGAGAAAGATGTCTGGGAGATAGTGAATGGTGATGAGGAGAAGCCAGACAGCCTGCATGGAGGAAACGAGTGGATTTAAACAGACAACAGGGCTAAAGCAATGATCCTTTTGAACTACTTCATGTCAGCAAACAAGACTGCAGCAGAAGCATGGAAAGTAATGGAAAGCACGTTTGAGGTGAGGACTGTAAAAAATCAACTACACTTACAAAAGAAGCTCATGTTGCTAATGAGGTCAGAAGAAAAGTCTATGGCTGACCATTTTCTCAAGCTTCAAGCACTAAATGACCAGATGACTGCAATTGGATTAGAGATAAAGGAGAATGAAGTTCTTGTAACAATGATTCACAGCTACTTGGACTCCTGTGCTCAATTTGCCTCCATCTTTGGAAGCATTGCTCATACACATGACATAGCAAGTATCAAGAAAGCTCTTCTCCAAGAGGAGCTGAGGCGCAAAGACTTATCCTTTGAAGGCCACTACAACATCAAATTGCCTCATAAGCAGCAAGCAAAAGAAATCCATTCAAGAGCAAGGGATAAAAAATTTGCAAGTGCACTTTTGGACTTGAATGAAAAACCGGACAGATTGGAGAGTTGTAGGAACTAGGAGGTTGGAAAAAAAAAAAACTGGTCGAACTAATAAACTGCAGGAGACAAACTGACTTGCAGAAAAATCGAGCATGAGCACTGATCTAACACATCAATCTACGTGTTGAATAGGTGTCCTACCAAGTCACTAGAGTACATGACACCAGAAGAAGCATTTAGAGGAATCAAGCCCAAGGTTACTCTTCAAAGTCTTTTACTGTACTGCTGCCTATGCACTTATTTCTGAGGAGAAAGGAAAAAATTTGGATGCTAAGTCCATTAAGTGCATCTTTACAAAAGGTATGACGGAAAATCTAAAGCTTATGGATTACATGATTAGGAAACACAAAATCTAGTCATTAGTAGAGATGTTGTATTTGATGAGTTAGATACTCATATGCAGGGGAGATTTACGTGGACCGTACTTTGATCATGGCGAGGAAGAGAAAGAGATGGACAAAGTTTTGAATTTGGTGCATACGTAAGAGAAAGAACATGTTGTTGACATCAAATATGTCAAAGAAGGGAGAAATCTCATTAACTCTCAAAAGCTCAAGTAGATAATGAACCTATCCATCCTTCTAATAAGAACTCATGGTAGAGGATGCTCAAATATTATTGGACCCCTTTTTCTCCTCCTCTAGATGTGATTGGATGAGTGACTTAAGACTCCTCTAATTTGATCGGACCATCTTAATGAAAATCTCTCTTTTGATTGGTCTCTTGACCTCATGCCAACACTTAGGAATTGGCCACTCATCCAATCTACTTAGGACACTTTTAGCAAGCCTAACTAGCTCGAGCCACATCACAAATCACTTTTGGCCTAATCATGGAAATACAAGTGTACTTGCTTGAGTTGCCTCCTAAGCCAAAGATGGCCCTATCACTAACTTACACATAGATGATACCCAAAATATTTGCAATACCCCTAAACTCAACATAGATGACTTTTTCCATTTTTCACATTTTTAACATGGTATAAGAGATTTTTTGCAGGCTACGAGTGGAGAAGAAGCCATTTCTAGGGAGTGATTTGGAGGTGTCACCAATTCTAGAGTGTGCTAGAGTGATTCCTTGTCAAAATTAAGCATTTTCAAGTGTAGAATGTGAAGGGAAAACATTTTAGTTGATTCTGCCATCAGAAGTTGCAGATATCTTGGTCAACTACCAAATGGATCAAAAGAGCAAACCTAATCAAATAACGTACATAATTGGAAAAACAAAATCCAATATTGTAAAGTGATTCAGGTAAATAACAAAATGAGTAAAGCTGAAACATATTGAGTACAAGAACTGTCACATTTGCTGCTTCTTAAAAATCAGAAATGAATTATGTACAAACCTTTAGCTTTCTCTGACGATAAAGCCCATATAGCTTTTCTAGATGCTCTTGATAGAGATGAGCGTAATGTGGTAAAAAGAAGCCCACCTGCACCAGCGAACGAGTATTGTATGAAGTCAGCAGAAAGGTTTCACATTGTTCCTTCGCAGATTATCTGCCACTTCAGAAACAAGCAATGTCTTTTTCTCTTAAGTAATCAGGCATCATGGCAAAAATTAAGACCATGCTTAAGGTCCTATCACTGTTGCAGCAGATTGCAATCCGCTGTAACAGCGATCCGGAATGAGCATTCTGGACAGCAGAAAGCTGTCTGGATTGTATATTTTTATATTTTTTATTATAATTAAAAAAAAAAAAAACACTTAAATACACTAGAAAAAACCTAAATAGCAGCAAGAAAATTTTACACACTGCGTAAACAAATATACACAAAAAGAAAACAAAAAAACAGTACAAATTCGGCTTCTTTTTTGTGGAACGTGATCCCTGTTTTGCTATGTGAACTTCTTTTTCTGCGAGCGCCAAGCACTAACTTGATTTTGAGGGCTGAAGCCATGTTCATCATTTTTGGCAGGGCTTACACAACCTGATTGTACTTTCAGCCCCTACGTTCAAACTTATTTGAGGGTTTATAATTTCCTGACAAAATTGCTAGAAAGACTTACTAGTTGCTTGCATATAAATATCATAAATAACATTGTTTAAATTTATTGACAGCAGAGAAAAGTTTATTTATTAAAATTCAAAAGAAATTTCAGTGTTGTGCCTAAAAACCATACCATAGATTGTGAATTTCGAAGAAGCTTCTCACAAAGGCCCAGATAGTTGCTTGGTTGCCATCCCTTTTCTCCTTGATACTGTCAGTGTAGATGCACATGGACCAAAAGTAAAGAAGATACAAAGTGGAACAGCGTAATCAGCAAAAGCTTTTCACAAATTCAACAAACATGGAGAGAGAAAACCAATGCTATGACCTTTGAGACAAATTCCAAAAAAAATGTTTGCTTCGATGATGTCAAGTATCAAGACTTGTACACTGAAACTGAATCATCTCGTGAAATTTACTTGCTTTTTAATAACTTAATGTTGATCTTTGCTCTTTCTGTACAAACGTTTTTGAGATTGGTACGAAAATTCTACTGCAGATTATGACAGAACACCAGATTTAGATATGCAGTCCAACAACAAAAAGCTTGCTTCAACTACTGTACCATGGATTTTAGCAAGCAACTCAATGGAACATGACATTAACACCTTTATTTAAAGCAATAAAAAAGTAAGAAGGTAGTAACAAGAAACAACCTGAGAAAAATATCCTTTCACTCAGGAAGAGGAATATACATACCAATCTAATTAGTGCATCAATTATAGAGGCCAGTTTTAGAAAAGAGCAACATTGGTAACATCATCTTGCTAAGGAAATTCACATTGTTAACAACTTAAAAGGCCACTAAATGCAAAGAAACAAATAAATTGCAATCCCAACTAAACTGATTGCAAGAGGGTCATCCAAGTACAATAAAACAGTACACAATTGCAAAATGGCAAAGCTACTGTACATCCATAACTTCATGCAAGGATTACACAGAGGCCACCAAAAGAATTAACACTTAGTTTGCCAGTAACAACATGCACTTTGACAAAAGGATCTCAGATGCTGCCTCCCAATGGTGCACCAATACAAAGTTGAAATGTTGGAATACTGAGCAGAAGGCGTACTCAAGGTTTCTTAAGGACTGACATCCCATGTCTGCAACTGACGTGATTTGATAAAACTCAGCATTTCTATATATTGCACATCCATGTTGTATTGGTCCTTAAATCATGACATCAAAAGGTAAACCTTGATCATTGGTTTTTGCCAAACTGATAGCGACAGCTTGTGACCATCTATTGAGTCTAGGGGTTTAAACAAGTTCATAAAACTCTAGGAACGACAGAGGACAATATAATCCCTGATGACATGTTCACAAAATTTGAAGACGACTCCATAAATTGCTTTGTCTACTTAAATTTTAAAAGTAAAGATAGTTGTCTCAGAATGTTTCTGTTACTGCATAGCCTTTTAGAAAATAAATGCATTGAATGTTCTTTAACATAAAGATTCCAAAAAAGGACAATGCTATCCACTATAAGCATAAAAAACGAAAAGAAAAGAGAATAAAAATGAACTATATTACATGGCAGTAAATAGTTTATTTAGAAGACAAGAGGAAATACGATAAATGTGTACATTTCTAGCAATTGTGAGAATGGACATGTAAACCAAGACTAAAACGAACAGAAATAAGCGCCCTTTTAGCAAAAACTCTATAGTACAAAGACATTATAGTTTATAAGGTGAGACATAAACCTGTGACACCATCCCGATAACAACAATTCGACCAAATTTGCTAAGTGCATCCAAGCAGATCTCAAACATATGTCCTCCAACAGATTCGTAGACTAGATCTACACCCTTGGGAAACTCCCTGTTTAAAACCTGCAAGGAGCAAATCTTCATTACATACACCAAAATTGTCCCTCGATCAAAATTTTCTGTAACTACGATATCTTCTTCTTTATTCTTTCCTGCCAACTGAAAATAACAGATAAGTTGCCAAGGGAAACATATATCCATTATTTTGCCCTAAAATGCATACCAAAACTAGAGCAATTTTTAAATCTCCCAAATTATTAGACAGATGTATAGTTCACATCATAGTGTCCCTTGGTACCGCTGGTATGGTACCGCCGGTACCAAATCAGTGGTACCGCCGGTAAGGTACTGCCCTGGGATCCGCGGTACCAGGGCAGTACCATTTTTAGTATTTTTTTTTAATATTTTTAATATTTAATTTTTACCTACTACCTACCAAAACAGGTCAAAAAACTAGAAAAAAAAGGGGTTCTGGGTGTAAAAAAAGAGGTACAGTACATGGTGCAGGGGACTTGTGCAACAACACATGGGCACTGTGGGTGAGCAGACCATGGGGCCAATGGGAGAGCAACACAGGGGGGGAGCATCACATGGGTTTAGGGTACAGAGGCACATGGAGGGATGATAGGGATCCACATGGCCGGTCAGGTTGTAGGGATAAATAAGCACTCAGAATGCCATTGTGATCGGCATTTTCAGAGGCTGTGTGAGAGCTAATGATAAACAGTGAGAGAGCAAGCGAGAGCCGGTGACAGGCTGTGAGAGGCTGTTTGAGAGCCAGGGTGCTGTGAGAGGGTGTTCGAGGAGCAGGGTGCTGTGAGAAGAAGGTCGATCGAGATGGCAAAGCGCATACCACCGAAGCCCGAGGGAGAAGCCAAGAGGAAGCTCGAGGAAGATATCCGAAGGCACAACGAAAGACATCGGAAGCAAGAGGCAGACATTGCAGAGATGCTGCGACAGACTCGAGAGAGACACCCAGAGCTGCAGATCCCCGCCCCGGCTGTGGCCCCTGCCCCCGCAGTCAAGCTGGATTTGGATGAGCAGATCGGAATGAACTTCACACGGCGGCAGCTCATCATGGTCAGGGAAAGGGCGTCCAGACGTCGGGCTAACCAGGAGGCAGAGCGAGAGCGACAGAACAATGCACCTGACGAGGGCGAGGAGTCGGTGGAGGATCAGTAGGCATGTTTAGAATAGATAAGGTCCAGCCGTATGTGGCGGACTGTTGCTATGTGATTTTCGGCAGTTTAGGGTGCGGCAAATAACTAGATAGCTGCTTAAAAAAAGGACGGGATATGTAAACTTATCTTGATACAACGGTAGAATGAATACATAGTTGTTTTTTGTACAACGCGAGCCTGGTCAAGTGAAATGCAATCTCTGTATTTATTTAAATGCAAATGTGATACATGTGTTTGTGAAATGCAGTTTGGGGTGTAGGTGTAATTGCTGTGCTCATTATGTAGGTGCATTTATGTGAAGCTATCATTCACTTCAATCGAAATTAGTTGAAAATAAGATTCACACACGCACATAGAATTTGACAAAAAATTGAAAATACAGCATCACATGTACAAAGCGACATACGCACAATGTGTAGCAAATAAAGTACGCCAAACACTGTATATAAAGTACGCCTCTCTGTCCATGTGCGGCTGATGCGCGCCGCGAATGGTCTGCTGCACAAGGGCTCTACCTGGTGGGCGACGGGTGGTGGACCTCCAGCACGGTGCACCAACCGTGACAGGAATGGACGATGCGACAGGCTGGGCACTAGTGGATGCATCGGCTGTAGACATGGAATGGGGAGAGTGGGATTCACTGGCAGGGATGGGTGCAGCAACATAAGTGGGGTGCACTGGTGGAGGGGCAAGATCTGGCATGGGATACGAAAACTGCTGGCTAGGGAGATCCTCCGGATGGGAAGGGAAAGAAGAAGGGATCTCATCCACATCCTCGAAGGCCTCGTCAGTAGCATCCTGGGCCTGCTCGGGTGGTGGAGAATCCATGAGAAAATCGTAAACTGGGGGCGTGCGAGCAACAGGATGTGGTGGTGGAACCACAGTGGCAATTGGCGGACGTGATGGGACGGGATCCACCAGAATGGGTGCAGATGGGGGTGCGTGTGGCGGAACTGTCTGAGGGGGATGAGGGGCAATGGTATGGGACGAGGATGCACTCCCTCTCCTCGTGCGTGCCAGCCAAGCAGGCAGCAACTCTGGGTCAGCCACATAAGTAGCGGTGCAAAACCGGAGAACGCCCTCCGAAATGGTGTTCTCCCCCGCCACAAGACATGGCCTGTAGGTGTCCAGTAGTCGCTGCCTGTCGGGGACGGACATGCTGCCACAAGGGGCAGCATTCAAGGTGCCACCATTTTTGGCGCGTGCACCGAGCAGGTGGCCTTTAAGGCGAGTGAGGGACGCAGCAAATTCGACGAGGCAGTATCGGCAACGCACGATCTTCTGACCGGTCTTGTTGCTCTTGTCGGCAACCCGCCTGACAATGTCTACCTCGTCCCACAGACCGGAAAGGTCGGATTGCACCATTGCGATCGAGAAAACTAGGGAAAAAATGCAGATGAAGGTAAAGCTAGAAGGATGGATTGCTGGAGAAAACACAGCAGGGTTCACTGTTGGAGAGATGCTAAAAATGGGCGAAGGCAGGGCGAAGCAAGTCAGATGCAGGGCAGGGCGTTGCGTGGGCCACGGGCGACGCAAGGGATCGAAGGCAGACAGGCAAAACAGCAGCGATGGCAGGGCGGCGGAGGGCGCAAAAAAATTTCAGATGGAATGCGAGGGGGGCGGATAGGTTTAGGTAAAAAAAAAAATTAAAAAAATATTAAATATTAAATAATATAATATATTGTGGTACCGCGGTACCAACATGGTACCGCAGTACCAGTATGGTCCCGCGGTACCGGGATCTGCGGGACCTATGGTTCACAGGAATCAAAAAGGTATTGATTTTTTATTAATTGGAAAACTCTAGAAGCTTTACGTATTTTAGCTGGATTTTGATAGTTATCCATCAGAATCAAACAAAATTCCAAACTTTAGTTCCATAACTGGAAAAAACATTGGCCTTGTTATTTTTCTGCATATACGTGCTCCTTGAGCAACAGCAACTTTGTAGTTTTTCTGCATTTGCATATGAAACAGTTTCATAGCTTTTGCTAATGCTGATTGGTTGAAAGAAGATAGTCTGACAAGGCATTTAGCCCCTCTAAAGTATTGGTAATTTCATACTTGAAAGACCTAATGCGTATAATATACATGTAATCCCGAAGCTACCAAAATTGCATCTATATCAACCTGCTTGATGTCTTCCTTTTTGTAATCTATCACTCGATCAGCTCCCAAAGAGCGAAGTAGCAATGCCTTTTCTTGTCCTCCACATGTTGCAACAACCTTGTTTCCTGCTAGTTTCAATAACTGCATAGGAGTCAAACTTAGAAATGACTTCAAATACGTGAAAGACTACAATAATTTGGTACATATCAATTAAAGAGAGTGTTTAAAAAAACTCCAAATATTCAATAGCTCATTGTTGCTGCACCTTGAACATAGATTGTCCCAACATGTATTAGAATCACTAATCAGAAACCATTTTTCATAGACCATAGACTGTTCTAGTCTCTACTGATGGGAAAGTAACCTAGATGTTGCTTATACAATCAATAAACAGTAAAGTTGATGTTAACATAATGGAGACAGTCAGACGATGAGCATTCTTGACACCTAAAAATACATAGCATGACCAGGCATTGAAACCACATCACAAATACGTGACAAATAAAAGAATCCCTTTCACAAAAATCAAATACTTGAATAGTGTACAACAAAGAATACAATAGCCTTCCTGCTCCCTTATCCCAGCTATTAAACCAGAGAAAAGATAGCTGGAAGAAGGAAAGCAAGTAATACCTGAACAGCAAACTGTCCAGTTCCTCCGGCAGCTGCAGTTACCAGAGCTGTCTCACCAGATTCCATTTTCCCTGCCTGTTATCATGTACTTCCCATATTACTAAGCTTATACATTCTTTAATCAGGTTAGTCACAATTGAGAGTGGCAAAATTGAAAGCAAAATCATACATGAAAAACTTCCACATGTCATAAGCTTCAAGCTTGGCAAGACAGCACTAATCACAATGTTAACAAATCCAGATTCTCTCAACAGAACCAAATACTTTATATATGAAAAGCTCTACGAGACTATCAATAAAACTAATGACAAGAGCTAATTGTAGTTGATGACTTACAAGGACTTCATCTTCAACTGCATTTTGCTCTGTGAACTTTACGCTACCACACAATCAGCTCATCTGATCCTTATCATGCTGAGAAAAGATTGAAGCTGCATAAAGTAAAAACTCACGGCTCGTTGTGTAATGTTCACAGACTGGAATACCTGAATAATAGAAGACTATATATAGCCCGCAATGCATCACTACTAACAACCATCCCTCCCGCATCCCTTGACTCTTCCATGTCCACTCCACCCCTCATCATTAACCCCCAAAATTCCCAATTGTCACCTGGCACCGTCGCTTGGTGAAATCTCATCCACCTCCCTCATCTCCTATCCTCGACACCACCCTCCAGTTCTCCACACTTCCACCTGTTGCTTCATTCGAACAGCCCATTCCACCTCCTCTGCACATTTCCGCCAATTCCATCATCCCCCCCTCTGATTCATCTATTCCGAATGACGAGACCGACAAACCGTTGGATGATGACGCATTCGTGCGAACGGAGTACATCACCTCACCTCAGCAGGTTGATCAAACTGCACCTGACGACATGACGGCACAAGAAATTCTTATAGAAGACGACGACGACGACAGTGCACTACCTGGGGTGACACCTCAACAAGGCCCATCACGCAGCACCACACCGGCCGGGGCCAACAGACGTGAAATTGGTTGGAAAGTAGCCGTAGAATGGCCCCGGTTTTCAGGGAGTTCTATCAACAGTGAGGAGTGATCCTCTCTTCAACAAGATTCTATTCCATGTAATTTGTTGACATGTACAGTTCCATTTGGATGGAATGGATGGAAATCTAAGCTTCACCCTCGACTAAAGTATGTTTATGAATATACAAAACTAGCTGCATTTAATTTTCAAGCTCTATTGGAAACAGTTTTTTGGAGTGTGTAATTGAAAATTCAGAGAAACATTGTAGACTGCATATTCAAAAGTTTGATGTGCGAATTTTCGCTTGTAAATATTGACAGTGATTGTTAGAGATTGTGTGGTCTGTTCAAAATTGTACCTTTGTGCTCATGGGCTGAGCGTAAGAAGGCTATGTCATTTACCTTATCTTTCAAAATCCTGAGGCACTAGAGGGAAAATGTGTCAATACAGCAAGCACAAATATCAACAGATAAGCAGATGTCAAATGGGTATTTTGCAAATGGTCAACCATTAATCAACCCACTTCTACGAAGACTACGAGTTTGTTTCACAGTGTATTGCAGGGCTTTTGGACCCCTTATGCTTTGATGATCCTCCCTGTCTGCATTACACCAAGCCAGGGCTTTAGCCCAACCTTGAAGCAATCCTAGTACCTAAAATCATCATCCAGTCCGCAGCATTGCATTCTTCCACAATAGTGATACAACCATATGATAAGAGGCCCTAAGCCAGTTGGCACAAGTTTCTTCTGGCACTAGGTTTTGTTCCCAGAGAAGAGATGGCTAAGAGCTTGTGCTTTAAGTGTAAGAACCCTGACCATTAAGGAATGTTTCATTGGAACGCGTTTCATTCAATGAAACTCTGTTTCAAATGGACCGTTCGAAACGGATTTTATGAATTTAAAAAATAGATAAATATACAAACCTATTTTCTTTTTTCGGGTTTTAAACATCTACCACTGTATTTAGTGATGCTCGTTTTTGTGTGTGGAAGAGTGTGTGAGTGTAGGGAATGAGATAAATCGTAAATTAAAATCTAGATGTGCTTGAAACTTGAAAGTCAAGGGAAAAAGCCATGTTTATCTTTTGAAGGACATGTATCGACATAAGTAACAGTCCTCTTTTACTTGGTCATGCAGCTATTATGGGTCTCACTCAGGGTGGTTGTTTCAAATCTGCTTCAAAAAGATTCCATTAAGTTCAACTAGAATTACCCTTGAGTACAAGAAATACTACTATCACTATCACAATTCTTGAGGAATGACAAGTAACTTTGGAACTTTGGACAAGTTCTATGGAAAAGCAATTTTACAGAAAACAAAACGTCACCAAATTCAACATTCTAATCTCCAAGGTAAAATGTTGTTAGAAAAACCTTTCATTGCAATTTTCCACTAACAATGATGTATTTTGCCTACAGCCACCAATACAAAACCTTCTAGCACTTTCAAGAACATCTTCTAGCATGCCTTGTCTAAGTTCAAATAATCAAATAATATGACTATCTCAAAAGAGCACAAAAGCAATGTCTTGTGTAACACTCGCTTTCTACGTTGCAAGGGCACCTAGTAGAAGCTTTCCTCATAGGTGAAATAATAGCTACTCAAGTCAGGTCCTTAGACCCATTATACTAGAGGCAATTTTTTGTAGCCTGCTGCATTTGATCATTTCTTCTCCAAGATGATCGTTCAAAGTTTTTCTCCTCTGAGCTTGTCGTACCAGGTTCTTGAGAGTAGGGGTTCTTACCTTCTTTGACAATCATTGATTGAATTGTTTTTATATTTTATCAAAGCGTTTAACATAAAACATAAAACATGAATGTTCAGACCCATGATTCGGAATGTGATCGGGGTCGCCTTCTGAACATAAGGGTTGGGGTTTTCCGGAACTCAATTTCTTTTGTTCTTTTTTTATTTACTTTTCCTTGAAATTTCTTGCTTTTACTTGAGATTTTTTTAAGGGAACCATATAAAAGGGTGGAAGTATGTTGCTTTATCAACAGTAGACTATTGAACAACTGCGTAATGAGGGAAGCCCTTTAGAATCATGAGCTATTGCGAGTAATTATCACTCTTAATGCTAGTTGAGTCTCAAACTTTCAAATGATTAGTGAGAATAAGGATGAACCTACAAGAGCCAGCTTCATGGTCTGCTTTACGAATAAATTGTCAACAATCTGGATATCATGACGTAGATAAATGAGCTAATTTTTTTCTTTGGAACTTGGATTTGGGAACAAAATGATGAAAGAAAAAAACTGAGGTTGATGAGAGAAATTTTTCCATATTAGATGGGACCTTAGAAACCCGTTTTAACCCTTTTGGGTCAGAACGTACAGTACGTACCGGAACGTACTGGGTCGGAACATTTTTCTTTTAAATAAAAGAACAGCACACCTGCTGGCCGCGATCTATGGAACAGGCAACTATGGATCAGACATTGGTGGCATTATCAAACGGTGTCCGAAGTGCTGCCTTCAGCGAGTGACAGTTTGATCGTATGCTGTTATCTGTTTTGGTGCTGGTCCTTCATGTATCATTTTATTTTTTCACCACTTGATTACTATATGCCATATGGACAAAGAGTTTCCATTTCCACAACACGTTTATCCAATTCTGCCACTATTTTATCATGCAATGAGACTAGCAGGATCCACGACCTATCAAATGGTATACTTTTTACAATGTAATCATCAACAGCATACGCACATGATAAGACGAGATTCAAGATTGTAGAAACAGATGAACCAAAGAGATAATAAATTTAACATCCTTCATGAAATAAAAGAATACATAGATGAAGATCCACTATCCAGAGAAGAGGATTCACTGACTAGAAAATAAGCTACGATTAAGAAAGAATTTTGTTTCTTATATACATGAAACAAGTCTCAAGCATTCATATAAGTGCTTCTTGAACTATCAAGGGTCTATGCACATCACTATGATGAGCTACAATGGTAGGTATGCAAGTTACCATAGGTAGACACACTAACTTTAGTGATTATGGCATGAAATAATAAATAAATAAAATTCTTATCACCCCCCCTTTTTGTAAATTGTTATTTTACACACACCAAGGTGATCTATGAGGTTTTCAAAATCCCAATGAGAAAAAATATCCAATAGTATGATCTTCAACAGGGCCACCATTGTCGGGTCTTTTTAAAAGTCCACTCTAGCTATAGTTGACAGCGAAATTTTTACGCATAACATTGACTATCCAACATGAGAATGTTACCAGCACGAATAGTCGTCATTTTTCAAATCGTTCTGTGTCCAGAAAAAAAGCATATTCCAACAATCAATGTTGTGCACTTCCAAGGAATGAGCAAAACTTAGGTACATACCTTCTCCAAGCCAAGTGAGGCCGTAAGACCAGATGTGATCAAAGAAACAACTTGGGGTGTTGCTTCTGGCACCGGTATGATAAATGTTGAAGGAACCTGCACCACCATGATGTGGTAAAGATAAGAGCAGCTTAAGAGAGTCATCTAAACAATGGAATAATTAATAAGAATACCTAAACCATCATATGGAGATAATCCCCAATACATTCTTCAAACAGCATATATGGTGTTATGACTTGGTGTTGGTTGTTACAATGCATGAAATGAATAGAGAAATTATAGCTTAAAGAAACTTCACAACGAACTGGGGAATCCATGCCACAGCCTGCTGCAGTGCTGCAGGCCCAGCATCTGCAGAAGCTGGTCATGCTCGACTGTGACCTCCACCGTCACATGACAATCTTTATGGAATCTTTTCTAGAAAATGTATCCTTTGTTGTTCATATGAACAAATTTGTATAGCAGGATTGGTTTATTAGTTATCATAAAGGAGGAGTAGGCTAATGGGTGAGTTTCTGGTTCAATTCAAAGCATAAAATCATTTTTGAAAAAGCGAGTACATGTAATTCACCCTGTTAGAAATAAATGACTATGCTTAAGTTAATCCATAGGTTACTTTGACCCAAAAGGTTGAGATTTGTGTAACCATGGGTATTTAGTTATTTAGGCCATGTTAAGTTTGTCTTAATTTGTGATGGACCCAATTTTGGTCATGTACTGACTTGTGGGTCCTTAGAGGTCTAATTTGGTTTAGGGGCCCTATTTTGACTTTTGGGGGTGCCCTACATTCAATAAGTAGGTAGAGTACATATTGGCTTATTGTGTCACATTTTTCAATTTGGGCTAAGCATTGGTCTCCATTAGTTGTGTTGTTGTTTTCTCTCTCTCTCTCTCTCTCTCTCTCTCTCTCTCTCTCTCTCTCTCTCTCTCTCTCTCTTAGAGGAGGCCGCCCAGCCTCTTCTCTCTTGTGTCTTGTGGAGATTGATTGATAGCTAGATCTTGGTCCCATGACTCTTGTTTTCCTACATGGTATCAGCTTGTATGTTGGCGCCTACTCTACTTTTTGTTTTGAAATTTCAACATCCTGCTGATTTTTCGAAGTGGAGTTTAAATAAACTTTTTTGTCTCTTTTCAGGTTGAAAGAGGGCGCCCATCATGGATCTTGGAGGAGCAATTTTTGGCGCCCAAAAATCAGCATCTCAAATCTGATTTTTTGCAGCCAATTTTCAGCAAGTCTTGTCTTGACGAGGGCGCCCAAAAATCTGCTTCTCATTTGGGGTTTTGTAGCCACCTTGCTGTTTTTTTTTTTCAGGATTGCAGTTGTAAAGGAGGGCACTCAATATTCAGCATACCCTATTGTGGGTTAGGGCACATTTGTGGCTAGAAAATTGCAGATTTTCAGCAAGCAGTAGGGCGCTTTCAACAGCCCTATTGAAGTGTGTGTTGATCACACTATTTGGCTTCCTAATTGGGTTTCAGTGTAGGCTTCAATTGAAGCTAACCATATTTTCAAGAAGCTGGCTTTTTTGTGCAAAAAAAAGGCCATCTATCCATTATTTGTTGGGCACTTTGGTTGCAGATTGGAAGACATCTGGTGCTCCTATTTTCAGCTTATTGTTTGCTGCAAATTTTTTAGTAGATTCGGTTGTGGAAAGGGTCTCTTTCCTATCTACTACAAGCTGAAATTCTATTGCAGGTAATGGCTAAAGAATCGAAAGCTATCAGTTCTTTGTTTAATGAAGATCGGTTGGATGGCACAAACTACTCCTTATGGAGTTACATGATGAAGAATCTTCTCATAGCGAAAGGGTTGTGGGATTTGGTCAATGGTGATGAGGAAAGGCCTCCGTCTTTGGCACCACCTACACCTCGTGGATCATCATCATCATCATCATCTTCTACATCTTCGGAAGAAAAAAAAAAAGTGGGATAGAAGGGATGCACAAGCACATTCTATGGTTGCTCTTGCTGTGAAAAGATCTATCTTACCTCATATTAGGTCTTGTAAGACATCTAAAAGTGCTTAGGATACACTTGATACTATGTATAGAGTCAAAAATCCAGCAAGAGTGGTGTATCTCAGAAATCAACTTTCTTTGTTGAAGATGCAAGTAGTAACCTCTTTGGCTACCCATTTTGGTTGGCGTTTGCGGCAATTTGACATAAAGACAGCATTCCTCAATGATAATCTCAACGAGGAAGTGTACCTTTAACAACCTGCTGGTTTTTTGTTTGAAGGCCAGGAAGATAAAGTTTGCCTTCTTAGGACGACACTTTATGGACTGCAACAAGCCCCAAGGATGTGGTATCAAAAGATACATGCCTACTTTTGTGATCGTGGGTTTACTAATAGTCCTACCGATCTACTCTTTATGTCAAGCATACTTCAGATTATATCATCATTATTTTGCTTTATGTTGATGATATTATTATTACGAGAAGTAATGAGCAGCAGATTGATGCTGTAATACTTGACCTTGGTACGGTTTTTGAAACCTCAGATTTAGGCCTATTGCACTTTTATCTTGGTCTTGAGTTTGTAGAAGAAGGGGCTGGAATTTTCATCTCTCAAAAACGCTACATTGGGCAGATTTTGAAGCGGTTCAAGATGGAAGATTGCAAGCCGGTTGCTACACCTATGGAGACAAGCCTGAAATTAAGTAGTCAAGGTGATGGTGAACCACTTGATACTACTTTATATTGTCAAGCTATTGGCTGTCTCATTTACCTATGTAATTCAAGACCAGACATTTCTTATAGTGTCTCACTCATGAGTCAATTCATGCATGCCGCGATGACATCACATTGGAAAGCATTGAAGAGGATCTTTCGAAATCTTCGAGGAACAAGAAGTCATGGACTGATTTTTCCTGCTTGTGATGATGCATGTTTGGTTGGTTTTAGTGACTCGGATTGAGGTGGACATCAAGACACTAGACGCTGTATAAGTGGACATTGCTTTTTCTATGGAAATTCTGCAATTTCTTGGTCAAGTAAAAAGCAGCTCACTATTGCTACTTCTTCTAGTGAGGCAGAATATAAAGCGATATTTTCAGCCACAACGGAGTGTTTATGGCTGAGAAGACTACTTGTTGACATGAAGTTTGGCGAGCCCTCAGCCACTCTTATCTTGAGTGATAGTCAAAGTGCTATTGCCATTGCACGGAATCCTGTTTTTCATGCGAGGACGAAGCACATCGAGATCCATTATCACTTTTTTGGAGAGAGGCTTCATGATGGCGACATTTTACTTGAGTATTGTCCTACAGAGGATAATCTTGTGGACCTCTTCACTAAGGCGTTGCCTAGAGTCAGATTTGAAGCTTTATGCAAAGCTTTAAATTTAAAACCACGTGGTGGCTTTTATTACATAGTGAAGATTTCAGTTTTTTTGCATTGTCATTTAAAGAGAGTGTTAGAAATAAATGACTATGCAAAAGTTAATCCGTAGGTTACTTTGACCCAAAAGGTCGAGATTTGTGTAACCATGGGTATTTAGTTATTTAGGCCATGTTAAGTTTGTCTTAATTTGTGATGGACCCAATTTTGGTCATGTATTGACTCGTGGGTCCTTAGAGGTCTAATTTGGTTTAGGGGCCCTATCTTGACTTTTGGGGGTGCCCTACATTCAGTAGTAGGTAGAGTACATATTGGCTTATTGTGTCACATTTTTCAGTTTTGGCTAAGCATTGCTCTCCATTACTTGTGTTGCTGTTTTCTCTCTCTCTCTCTCTCTCTCTCTCTCTCTCTCTCTCTTAGAGGAGGGCGCCCAGCCTCTTCTCTCTTGTGCCTTGTGGAGATTGATTGATAGCTAGATCTTGGTGCCTTGACTCTTGTTTTCCTACACACCCTATCGATAATAATGTACTATTGCTAAGGATCTGTTGATATCTTACCCTGTTATTATGTTTTAAGCTACATTCGAAATTAAAATATTCCTTTTAAAGTCTTTTATGTTTAAGTATCTGATTGTTGATGTATATTTACGAAAATCAATTCTCCAACATATATCTAGGAGAATAAGTTCTACGTGAAGCTGAAACTTGGTATAAGAGATGATCTATTTAATTTCTAGCTCTTTGGCCTAGTGTACATTGTCTTAATTCTTTGATATAAGAGAGGGTTGCAGGCTAAGTGCTTAATAGATAATTTGTTAAGGCAAAGTGGTGAATATTTAAGGGTTTTCACAAATTGTACATGGTTATGTGTCACCTGTCACAATAGATAGCAGGGGTTTTGATCATAATATGCGGATCAGAGTTTGCCTCTGCAAATCCATAGCATGACCAATACTATATCTTGTACCACAAAATGTGATTCTCTATTTTGAACGTATGTCAGAAACTGGCTGAAAAAGACATTCTCACCTTTTAAAAATGATATCTGCTAGACAAGAGTAAACAGCTGATTTCTCGCCACAAATTTAACTGACGAACCACAGAAAAGAAATGTGAAACACAATTTTATGTCGAACAATACATACCTGTGAGTACTCTGCAAAACCTCCAAAATTACAACTTGCAACAGATGATCCCAGTCTTACATCTGGAATATTCACGCCATCACCTAAACCAGCTACAATGCCTACAGCCTACAAGGAGCATCTTCCACATAATCACATTCTCCACAATAACGTTATAAGAGAATTAGCATACAACCAGAAGAAAATAACAAGACAATTAGAAAAAATGTCGTACCCGCTACAATAACACCACATGGTAAGTAGGTTAGCCATCTGCCAAAGAACCTGTAAGCCCTAGTTACATGATGGTAGAAAGGAAGAAGCAACCTGCTGTATGGTGACTGCTGCTTATGTCACCTCTCGTGGGAGCACTAAATTCACAATTAAGCAGCTGAGCCATTCTCAGTTTCCTACTCAGATAAACTTTGTTTGTTCGAATTTTTAAGTATTCATAACTATCTAATTATCTAGATTTGATGAGCCAGAATAATAAAATGTGAAGCACTCCAAACCACCTTTTGGTCTGATACTTGATATGTGTAATATCTCTGTAACAGGAAATGGATAACAGCGATGACGAAATTTTAATGTACAGAAAACAAAAAAAAATTCAGGAAATTTGGAACATAGTAAAATAAATAACTAGCTTGCATGCTGTCAGCAGCAGTCATGCTGCAGTGCAGTAGACAGTTGAAAAGAGACTTCAGTTCTAGTTCGATCAATCACCAGCTAATTCTATAGAAGTACGAAATCAATGCTTTCAGCACTAACTGTCTATTCACAACTTAGAACTTATAAATAATTCACAAGTAACAACACCATCACCAACATAAATTACTGCTTAGAAGCCCGTTCCGACCCTTTTGGGTCCAGGCAACTAAGAATTACTGTCACTACATTACCAAGACAGTACATGACAGATTAGAGAGCTCATAAAGAGAAAGATACCACAGCAAAGTTGAGGGAAGTGGCAAAAACAAAAGGTTTTTCTTCACACCTCAAAGCCTGCATCATATGGAAGGCGCTGTAAAGCATCCTGTTTATTTTTGAAGTAGCTCCCAGAAGTAAAGTTGACCTGATTCCCAGCGACATTCCCATGTTAACACTCTCTTCACAACATTTTCTTGTCAAATGCCAATGAACTCATAATTTTAACATTTCAGCTATTGTATGAAGATTTACTATTGCAGCTAAATTGAAGGTTACTTTCTCTAAGGGAAATACAAAGAATGTCGTATGGCTGCTATGAATATATTCCAGCCAATATAAATGACGAGATATTTGACTGTAAAAAATCTCCTCGTTAGTAGCACACCTACAAGATCTCGATTGGAGAGTCATATAAAAAAAACATTAGTGTGTTAAAGGCTAATGTCAACTAAAAACATGGACTATGAAATTCAACCAAATAGACTAGAACCAATCACTCCAGCCTTTAGTTTGATGTTTAATCTGAAGTGCATTTATATGCCTGCCTCTACCTTAGAAAGCGAGGTAAGTTTAGTTTTTGATCAAACTTAAAATTAAAAATTCACGCTTCTTCCTATTAACTTGATTGTATTTTTCTGTTAAGCTAGCAGCTTTTAGCCTAAAGGTTTGTGCATCCACAACAGGTTGCTGTTAAACTAAGAACATCAAAGATATGTGAATATTTCTACTGGAATGTTTGGAATTAATGCTTACCTCTAGAGGTACCCATAAACCTGGAAGGTTTGCTTAAAGTATTTCTCACAAAGCCATCATGTGACGCTATAGTAGCAGCTCTATCACGCCTTTTAAAGGGGACCAATTCCAACATTTGGCAGTTTATGAATATATCACATGTTCAGAAGCGTGGCTGTCAACCCAAATCACTAGGATGGCGGGCCTTAAGAATATTGAGGTGAAAGTAGCTATGATTTTTGCAAGATCAATAGAATATGTTGAAGCTTGCAAACGAGAGCATACAGAGTTCAACGGCTCGAGCTCACCATTATGCTAATCAGAAAAAAAGTCACCAAGATCTCTTAACGAAGAGATGATTGTTTACTTAAATGTTCCAAAGAACTCAAGTAAAAAAGGTTTGTAAGCTGTCTCCAAGATATTGCAGACCTTACAAGATAATCAAGAAGATTAGTGACGTCGCATATCGTTTGGCATTACCACTTGGAACTAGAGTTCACCCTGTCTTTCAGGTCAACAGATTGAAACAGAAGTTGGGTGAAGGGGACAACACAGTTCGAAGAGATATCTACCATTGTTCCTTATGAACCTAAGGCAATTATGAAAAGGAGAGATCGGAAGTCAAGGAATGGAATAGTTCCTGAACTCCTAATTAGATAGAAACGTAGATCAGAGGATGAAAATACTTGGGAGAATGTTGAATCCTTAAGAAAAAGATTTTCAGCTTTTATGAACCATAACTTTTCTATTAAGCGGCAGAGAATGCTACATCCCGACATAACTGGATTGGTCTTGGAATTACGGAAGTCTAGTAGGCTAGCAAGGACATACCTTAGTTCACCTACAATTATGGTTTATCATATTCTGCAAACAACAAGAATTTTGGGTCACTAAGCTAATGGATCGAGTTGATGCAAGAGTTTAATTTTGGGTAGCATACAAGAAGAAAAAAGCATTGTTGTGGTAGCTTGGGATCTCAAGACATTGATCAAAAGTGCTCAACAACAAATCCATGTTATTGTTGTCCTTTAGAGTCTAGACCGCAAGATTTAAATGGATAGTGCAAGAGAATTAGCTATTGTACTATGAAGGACAAAGAGAGGTTAGACTTTGTCTTTGTAGTAGTGCATTGATTGACCAAGTGGCCATTCATTTGCAACTAAAAAGTAAAGTAATAGCTCCCCAACAAGAGTTGAGTTGTCTCTTCTAAACTTCGTGAAATTGTTTGGACTCTTCGAAGTCCATAAACTCATGTACATATCCCAAAAGGGGATATCATAGTTAAGAGTTCACCAAGTTGGGAACACACCTATTGACTAGTGGAAAACATTTACAGACATATGGGTATAGTGATAGGGGCTAATTAATGTATAGAGGAAAGCTTTTGTGTATATCTTTGTGTAATGCAAAAAATATGGTAAAGTATCTACTTTACTAACTGTTTCTCGTGATCACAAGGAACACGTTTTTACTAAAAAGTAGATACTCGTTGATGGTGATTATATACTCTTGGAGACTAGGATTTCACAATTGCTTCTGTCATATATTGAATAAGTTAAGGTCTATGGTTAGATGTATCTTGCTCTCGCTATGCAATCATGTTCTTGAACAAGTTATTTCTCTACTTACATGAATCATTGAATATAGCATACATCCCATTGTTAGGTCCAACTTGAAATCACATCATTAATTCACTTATTCATAATCCACACTAACTAGGAAATATCTTGTGCATGGGATTTACCCTCTAGAAGCCCATATATCATTTGATAATGTACCTACCTATTGTGCATAGCTATCTACTTCATTGAATCCTACTACGGCGAGATCTATGTCAGACATCTCAGCATATTATTTCTCAGCCTCTGATTACCTCTTTTCTATAGGAGGTGGTCACAACGCGACCCAAAGCATGATGATGATGATGATGAAGACATATCTATTCACAAAGATCAGAGACAACGCACCACTCATAGCCATGTTGCTGCTTGAGTCGTCAGACCTCTTATGAGCAGACACACTTCTCACCTTCCTAGACGACATCAGTGGCTACTAGAGCTCCCCCATGTTGCAACTCGCATCACATCTTTCTATAGCATCAACATCAGTAGGACATCATGATAGTGTTATCCTTTCTTCTAGACATCCAGTTGCATTTATGCTCCTACATATCTCACCACATTTATTTCAGTTCATAGTAAATGTTTCTTTCTTACTATTTCGAAGTTTCATACACTCCCACTATTACCACATATCTGACATGTATTTTTACTAGTCTTATATGCCTTTTTGTAATAGATCCTAACACCACAGTAGGGCAAACACAAACTGAACTACCCAACCTTGCCTACTCCCTGATATAGAGTAAGCCCCTCCTAGCCCAGTGTGAGGACTGATAGCATGCTACTGCCAAGTGTCGGCCACGTGTCACTGACGTGGCCGACTACACGTCGGGACCCAACTGGGGGCCCTATCCTGCTGACAGGGTCCCTAGGCTGTGTTAGGCCCGCCATGGCTATGGACCGTGCTGGGGCACACTACTCACACTGTCTTGCCCTGTTGGTCATGTACACTAGACACGACCCTGACTGTGGTATCTGACCTATCTGTGTTCCCTAGGGTTCGGCACTGGTTACGAGCTCGTAACACTCCCTCCCGTCTTGGTCCTCTAAGACAAAGTCTGGAAAAATCTTGCGAAGGACGCTGCCTCTTTCCCAAGTGGCATTCTCAACAGGCTGATCATTCCACTTAACCAGATATTCTCGGTATAGAGTATGACGAGTCTGCGTCTCTCTACTATCAAGAATCTCCTCTGGTTCATGTGGAGGTTGTTGAGGATCCAATGGGAGAACTAGAACACTGTCCCCTACCAGATTGTCTGATCTGGTTAAGGCTTTTCGTAACTGACTTACATGAAAGACTGGAAAAACCTTACTGCTGTGTGGGAGTTCTAGTTCATAGGTGACCTCGCCTAGTCTCCTACTGATGGTAAAGGGACCACAATACCTTGGAGACAACTTAGCACACACTCCTGATTTGAGGGTTTTAGAGTCAACTGGGACTCTCAAGTAGACTTTCTCACCAGTGGAGAACTGCACATCCCGTCTGTGTGGATCTGCATAATGCCTGGCTCGATCCTGGGACTCCTTAATGCTACGCTTAGCATGTTCTATCATCTGGTTTAGGTCCTCTAAAAAGTTTCTGGCTGCTTCAACTTTTTCTTGTTTAAACCCTACAGCTGTGGGTGAGCGTGGCTGAAAACCGTACATTAGCATAAATGGGCTGTATCCCGTAGCTGAATGTTTGGTACTGTTGTAAGCAAACTCTAATATCGAGAGATACTCCTCCCAATTAGTTTGCTTCTTGCTGACGTATGCTCGAAGCATATCCTCCAGCACTTGATTTACCCTTTCTGTTTGACCGTCCGTCTGTGGATGGTCGGTGGTACTCATATTAAGTTTAGTATGGAGATGATGGAATACTGCCCTCCAAAAATTTCCAGTAAACTTACTGTCCCGGTCACTGACTATGCCGGAAGGTAGACCGTACAATTTAAATAGCCCGTCTACAAACAACCTCGCTAACTCTGGAGCTCTAACGGTTGTTTTGGTTGGAATGAAATGAGCCATTTTGGTCAGACGGTCAACTGTGACCCATATAGCGTCATTACCCTTTTGGGTTTTAGGCAGGCCTACTATAAAATCCATGGAGATACTCTCCCATTTACCAGCTGGTATTTCTAAGGGATGCAACAACCCTCCTGCCTTTAAACGCTCTGCTTTATTTACTTGACATTTATGGCAACTGGTTACATACTGGTGGACGTCCTTTTTCATACTGGGCCAGAAAAATTGCCTACGAAGAAGCTCATAGGTCCTCTGTATGCCTGGGTGTCCCGCACTAGGATTGTCATGATATTCATATAGGACCTGCTGCCTATAATCCTCTGAATTGGGGACACATACTCTATCTCTATAGAGCAAGTACTCATCCTGAATGGAATACTGTTTCCATTTGAATCCTTGAGTCAACTGACCCTCAACCACTGGGGTTTGCTTGGGTAATACAGGCTCAGAATCCTCAACGTCCTCTGACGACGTATACTCGGACTCATCATCATCCTCAACGGAAGCTGCCGTATTCTTGGATGAACTAGCACCAGCCCCGGGAACTGGTTCTGGAGTCTGTATCTGTCTGTTCTGGACTGAGTTCCAGATAGTAGAGAAGAATGCATCATGCTGGCATTTCCCTCTCAAGGACTCGAGTAACTCATTACGAATCTGAGTAAAATTCAGCTCGTTTATCATAGGCATTCTGCTAAGGGCATCTGCTATCGTATTGAATTTTCCATGCCTATATCTGATAGACATGTCAAACTCTTGCATCAACTCTGCCCAACAAGCTTTTCGACCTCTAAGCTCAGGTTGATTGCAAAGGTATCTGAGACTCTCATGGTCTGTCAGGACCTCAAAGTTGGCACCATACAAATAATGCCTCCAAGTCTTAAGGGCATGTACTATAGAAAAGAGTTCCTTTTCATAGGCACTGTACCTAGTCTGAGTTGGCTCGAGTTTTTTACTCTCGAACGCAACTGGTCGTCCGCCCTAAGTTAGCACAACACCTACTGCAAAGTCGCTAGCATCTGTTTCAACCACAAATGGCTGATTGGGGTCGACGACTTTTAAAACTGGTGCTGTAGCTAAGGTTGTTTTGAGAGCATCAAAGCTCTCCTGCTGTGCGGACTCCCAAATGAACTCCTTTCCCTTCCCCTTAAGGAGATTTGTCATAGGAACTGCTATCTGAGCATATTCCTTGACAAATCGTCTGTAATATCCCGCCAGACCAAGAAAGATCTGAAGTTCCAAAATATTCTGAGGTCTCAGCCAACTGAGTATGGCTTTAACCTTATTTGGGTCCATCTTAATCCCATCTGAAGAGATAATGTGACCCAAATATGCTACTTCTTCAACGAAGAATTCACACTTGGATTGTTTAGCATAGAGCTTATGCTTTCTGAGCAGTCGAAACACCTTTCTGAGGTGTTTTAGATGCCCCTTCCTCGTTTTGCTGTAGACGAGGATGTCATCTAAAAATACGACTACAAACTTACCCAAGTATGGTCTGAGGACACTGTTCATCAAGGTCATAAAGGTAGCTGGAGCATTTGTGAGCCCAAATGGCATCACCTTAAACTCATAATGACCGTGACGAGTCCTAAAAGCTGTTTTCGAGACATCTTCCGATTTTATACGGACTTGATGATATCCCGATCTGAGGTCTATTTTGCTGAAAAACTTAGCCCCGTCGAGTTGATCAAACAACTCGTCTGCCCGAGGCATAGGGTATTTATTCTTAATTGTGACTTTTTTGAGGGCTCTGTAATCTACGCAAAGACGCATAGACCCCTCTTTCTTTTTCACCAATAGGACTGGTGAGGCCCATGGTGAACTACTGGTCTGAATTTGGCCTTTCCCAAGATAGTCTGTTAACTACCTAGTTATTTCTTCATCCTCTGTTCGGCTGACCCGATACGGAGGTTTAGAAACAGGTGCTGTACCTGGTACTAGGTTTATTACATGATCTACCTCTCTGCTAGGTGGTAAACCATGTGCCAAATCTTCAGGAAAAACATCTTTAAATTTAGACAATAAAGTTTCTAATTTACTGATTTTCTGCTGAATAGAACTGGAAATAGAAACTTCAGGAATAAACTGAAAGTCACATAAGAATACTTGATGGTCTTCGTCTCCGATTAGCTGACAGAGCTCTGAACTGCAGACCATAGGGCTGTTGGGAACATCATGCTCCCCATGCAACTGGATCTCTCGGCCTTTATGCTGAAAGCTGAGGGTGTTCTCCTGATAGTTTCTGTGGAGGGAAGGTCCTAAACTGTAGAGCCAATCTCTCCCGAGAACAATGTCTGTTCGATCCAGGTGCATTATCTGAAAGTTTATTTCATCTTCGTACCCCTGAATACCAAGATTTAACTTACTTACCATAGTTTCCCATATTTTTTTATCTTCACCCTTAGCTAATGAAACTATGTACCTATGCTGACTAGGTACTTCTGGTAGTTTAAGCTTTTTAACCAGGGTGTAGTTGATGAAATTATGGGTTGCCCCATCATCAACCATGACTCTTACTGACTGGTTACCAACTTTCCCATGCATACGTACTAGGTCATGCGGCCCAAAGCTGAAGGGTCTCGCTAGCATTGCAGAGGTCAGCTGGCAACAGTGTTCATGATCTTCATGATACACTTTGATCTCGGAAGCTGCCGAGTCACTGGGGAAACATACAGTCTGAACAAGATGAACTTGTTTTTTATCTTTCTTATCTTTTTTAGTGAAAGGCCCCTTGGGACACTGTCTGACTGTGTGTCCCTTGCCCATACACACAAAGCACAAATGTTCTTGTTTGGCTTTCTCAAAATCATCTGGTTTTAAGGGCTGTATGAGTGAAGGGCGTTTCTGAGGAGCTTCACTTTTAAATTTATCTTCTTTCTTTCTTTTTAAAAATTTCTTTTTAAATTGAAAGTCTTTCTGAGGAGGCTGCTCAGAAAGTGGTTGCTGTCTCGCTCTCTTCTTACCCACTGAATCATCATAGATTTGAGCATATCTGAGAGCTTGCTCAAGGGTAGTAGGCGAGTTTCTCTGGACCTCTACTTTATATTCATCTTTGAGGCCACGGACAAATCCCCTGATTTTCTGATAGTCATCCATATTTTTAATCTTTAAAATTGCTTCTCGATACTGCGAGATATATTGGATGAGGGATTTATCCATTACTGTTCTTTCCCAGGCTTCCCAGGCTCTATCCAGTTCATTTTCTGGTAGAAATTCTCTTAGGAAAGCTTCTTCAAAAGCTTTCCATGATCGGGGAGTCTGCCCAGTCTCCTGGAGATTTAACCACCACTTATAGGCCATAGGCCCTAAGGAAAGACTGGCCTCAATTGCTTGCAAATGGTCAGGGGTCTGTTTAAGAGCATGAATGTTCTTCCATTTGCTAAGGAAGGTTTGTAGAATATCTGCATTTCTATCCTTCTCTTCCCCATTAAAAGTAGGAGGCTTTAAATCTTTAAAAACACTGGGGTGAGACCGTAAAGTCTCACCCGAAACTGATGGAAGTGGAGAAGGGGATAACTGAGAAATGGAGGGAAGGCTTCCTTTCGCGGAACCAAAATCAAGTTTTTGAGTTCAGCGAACGAGTCGTCCACACTGGACTTGAAATTGGCTAATGCCAACTTCAGTTCATCCACTTCTGTTACCAATTGGAGAAACTGCTCCTTGGCAACCAGTTCGTCGAGTTCTTCGGCGAACTGTTCATGTTCTCCCACTTCCATGGGTTCCTTCCCTTTTCTGTAAGCCAAGGCTTCTGTTTCAAGTTCGTCGAAGCCTCTCTTCGGGGGTTGATCAGGTCCCTGAGGAGTGGTCATCTTCGGAACTGAAAGAAAGCTACCTTAACTTCTGAAGGAAAAAAGTCTAAAAGACTAATTTACAACTGTACAAGGGAAAGGAAAGATGACTTAGCTGTTTCTGATGACTGTACTTCCAAAGAAATTACGAAAAGGAACCCTCTCAGCTCTTCCACCCAAAATTTCAGACCTGCTGTCCCGGAAAGTCCCTGTTTATGGCTCCAAAATAGCACCAAGATTTTCGGTGTCTTGAGTAGAGTTGCTCACTGCTCTGATTGCAAACGTGGGGCTCCAAAAAGCGAGGTAAAGGACCTTGAAAAGTATAAAACTTTCTGAAACTGAAAACTGTCTACCCTCGCTGATCTGACAGCATCTGAGTTGGTCCAAAAAAACAAGTTTGAAGCCAAAAAAACCACTCCAAAATCTGGATTTTCGATGGCACCCTGCTCGCTGATCTGTGGCAAGAAAAGTTGATGCCTAAACCTTCGAAAATCTTGCAACTCAGAAATGAATTTTGACTCCTTTCTCTTCCCTGTCCAGCGCTGGCCCTGCTACTACCTTTTGATTAGAACTTACTCTAATCTACTCAAAACTTGCTACAATTTTCAGATCTGAAGGCTAGCTATACAGCGATGGATCTGCCCATCCTTTTCTCTTGAAATTCCACTCAGACTCACAGTGATCTACACTCGAAAATCAGAGAGGAAAACTGATTTTTCAGCGCTGAAGCTATTCTAAAAGATATGCTTCCAAACTGCTGAGAAATCCAGCAAATTGGGCGATTTTCCTCCTCTATTCTTTCCTAAGAATCTAAGAAATCTTTCCTATCTTCTGATAGCTTTCTCTACTGCTGCTACTTAGTTCCCTAGGATGGAGATGGCTCTGATACCAGTGTAATAGATCCTAACACCACAATAGGGCAAACACTAACTGAACTACCCAACCTTGCCTACTCCCTGATATAGAGTAAGCCCCTCCTAGCCCAGTGTGAGGACTGGAAGCATGCTACTGCCAAGTGTCGGCCACGTGTCACTGACGTGGCCGACTACATGTCGGGACCCAACTGGGGGCCCTATCCTGCTGACAGGGTCCCTAGGCTGTGTTAGGCCCACCATAGCTATGGACCGTGCTGGGCCACACTACTCACACTGTCTTGCCCTGTTGGTCATGTACGCTGGACACGACCTTGACTGTGGTATCTGACCTATCTGTGTTCTCTAGGGTTCGGCACTGGTTACGAGCTCATAACACTTTTGGCATGGAAAAGCCATTAATAAAGCTCCACCACCTCTCCTGAAAGACCTTCGCATATGGACCGAATATGCTACCAGCCTATATACCATACCTACTGATGCACCCATCTCTATCTCCCCACGTCCCTCTGAGTTCACCTCTGCTTTAGGAAGTCCATCCGAGATGCTCGTAGTAAGTGCATATACTCTTTGACACTATTGTCCCCCCCCCCCACAGCCTTGTATGGAGCAGAGACATGGTGTACCGGTCTTCCCTCATCACACTGGGCCATCATTTCACGATTACAGACCACCATGATAGCTCGTATGATTCGGGCGAAGCCTTCGGTTCCACATGAGATCCTTCTTGTAGAGTTTGCCACCCATTCAGATAGCTGCAGCTTTTCAGCTCATCACATATATATCAGAGAGTTCAGGATCTGCCAGATATAGACACGAGATATACGCAGGCATCACTTGCCTCCTCACACTACCTTCATGATGGGCTACCGATTGTCGTGGTTCTCACAGGCATCCCATTTCCTCCTTGTTTCATTTGGCATCCTCCCCTCAGGTACTCATCAGTATATCAGGTGCTTCTTATATCAGACATATCTCGACCGTACTTGCAGGCGACAGCTTGGGTTCAAACCCGCCTATTACTGGACTCATTTCATTGAGCTTGACATAGCAGGGTTCCCAGTTTTGCCACACTATTTGGACTCAAGTTTATCACACGGCCTCAGATTTACATTGGGACAGTTTCGCGTATCATCACATCAGTTGGCCATTGAGACTAGGAGATTCCAGGGTAACCCCGAGAGAAGAGCGGATTTGTCAGTTATGTTCCTTGGATGAGAGGGAGTCAGAGGAGCACTTTATCTTTAGGTGCCCGGAGTATTACGAGATCAGAGGGAGATACCATTGTATGTTCTGTGACACGCCTGCCACCCTACGATCCCTCCTAGCCTATGAGGACTCCCGTTGCGCCGCACTCATGATACGAGAGATGTTTATTCTGCGACAGGATCTGTGTCAGTTAGCCCAGCGGAGTCATGTTTCTCAGCCTCGGATCACTTCTTTCTTCTCCAGGAGGAGGAGACGAGACCTAGCATTTGTTGATGATGAGGTTGATGACGACTTACATGCCCACCGAGATCAGAGACAGTGTCCAACTCATACTCATGTTGTTGCACGAGCTGCACGACCTATTATGATGAGGCCTCATCTTCCTAGACAACGTCAGCGACCACCAGTGGTTCTTCATGCTGCAGCCTGTACTACATCCTTTTATAGCATCAATGTGACAGGATTGGATGATAATGTCATACCGTATTCATGACATTTAGCAGTATATATGCTCCCACACGCTTCATATATCATTCAATTTCCATTTCAGTTCATAGCATTTAGATTTGTTATTTCTGTTATAGTTTTGGAGACGTTTCATACGCTCCTACGGTTACCACATACTTGACATGTACATTTACTAGTCTTATATGCCTTTTGGCATGGAAAAGACATTAATAAACCTAAGCTCATCAGAGACATGGAGTACGGGCCTGACGGCTACCGAGTGGGCACGCATTTTACGACTTCAGATTCATATGCTATCTCGGATGATACGGGCTAAGTCCTCTACACCACATCATATTATATTGGCAGAGTTCGTCGTCCCCCCTATTCAGCTAGAGGCACTGTTCCATATTGTCACATTCATACAGCGCCTGGAGGATCTTCAGGGTAGACACACATACTATGCTGCAGCGGCTTTGGCATCATCACAGCACCTACATTCTGTGGGACACTCCTTTTCGTGGTATTCCCAGGCTTGTCGTCTCCTCTCCACGTGGAGTATTCACATTACGGATCTGGCGGGTACGCATCAGTATATTCGAGGACACTTGTATAGAGCATATCTTCAGAGCACTTGGCAGGTTCCATCTGGGGTGGAGACGGAGTTTTATCGGACACATTTTCTCTCTCGGGATCATGCTGGATATCCTACTGTTCCCGGATATCTAGTGGATAGTATCTCACACAGCCTGCGGATAGTGATGGGTCAGTTTCGGGTTTCCTCTCACTAGCTAGCCATTGAGATTGGCAGATACAGTGGCATCCCGAGAGATGCTCGAATTTGTAGTATGTGTGATACACACGACGTAGAGGATGAGTTTCATTTTCTCTTCAAGTGCCCAGCCTACTATGAGATCCAAGGGAGATACTACTGCTTGTTTCAGGATCATCCACTCACACTTTCTACCTTGATATCGTATGAGGAACCCAGATGTGTTGCGCTGATGATCCGAGAGATGGAAGACCTGCGTATGGCGAGACTAGACGCTGACACCTCCCCCTTGATACAGCTGAGCATACAGGAGTGTTTATCACGTCGGAGGCAGAGGCAGGAGAATACTGATTCTGATGGAGAGGCTGAGATCCCGGACGTCTCCATGCATAGACGGCAGAGACAATGTCGGCGACTAGAGGGACAGACAGCCCACAGGCCACTATCTACAACTTCACGGCAGCAAAGATGCCACCGACCATCCACTCAAAGACAGAGAGACACAGTTCGTTCAGCGACAGTGTCTCAACATACTTTACATCACTATTTATATGATGATAAGGCTCTCCTTGTCTATCATCATTATTTCCTGTTTACCTGTAGTCTTGTTTCTTTGTTCTTTTAGGTGGTAGAGCTTTCATGCTCCCACCGTGCATACTTGACATGTACCTTTTTCAGTCCTATGTACCTTTGGGTATTTCATGGACATTAATAAAGATCTTTCTTTATTTCTTTCTTTCTTTCTTTCTTTCTTTCTTTCTCTCTCTCTCTCTCTCTCTCTCTCTCTCTCTCTCTCTCTCTCTCTCTCTCTCTATTGAGACTAGTAGATTCCAGGTGCCCCGAGAGGAGCGGATTTGCCAGTTATGCTCTTTAGAGGAGGTAGAGTCAGAGGAGCACTTTATCTTTAGGTGCCCGGTATATTACGAGATCAAAGGAGATACCACTGTTTGTTCTGAGACACACCTATCACCTTACGATCGCTCATAGCTTATGAGGATTCCCGATGCGCGGCACCTATGATACGAGAGATGTTTATACTACAACAGGATTTGTATCAGACAGCCCAGCAGAGTCAAGTTTCTCAGCCTCAGATCACTTCTTTCTTCTCCAGGAGGAGAGGACGATTTGATGACGGTGACGATGACGATGATGATGACCTACTTGCCCACAGAGACCAGAGATAGCGTCCCACACATACCCGTGTTGCAGCACGAGCTACTCGACCTATCACAAGGAGACCTCTTCATCCTCCCAGACGATGTCAGAGACCACTAGTGGCCCTTCATGCCGCAGGCCGTATTACATCCTTCTATAGCATAGCACCAGCAGGACAGGACTAGATGATAATGTCATACCTCACTCATGACTGTTAGCAGTATACCACATGTTTCTTATAGCATCACATCTATTTTAGTTTATAGCTTTAGCTCTAGATTTGCTACTTTTGTTATTGTTTTGGAGACGTTTCATACGCTCCTATGGTTACCACATACTTGACATGTACATTTAATAGTCTTATATGCCTTTTGGCATGGAAAAGACATTAATAAAGCTCTCTCTCTCTCTCTCTCTCTCTCTCTCTCTCTCTCTCTCTCTCTCTCTCTCTCTCTCTCTCTCTCAGGGATGGCGCCTCCACGCAAACAGGCCAGCCTAGGCCAGCCTTCGATCCACCACATGCGCCCTCTCCCCTGTGCTCCCCTCCAGCCCACGCTGTCCCTCTTACCTCCCTCGCTGATGTGTCTCCTACCCTCGTTGCCCCCCCTGCTCGCTCTGCTCCAGCCCTTGTGTCTCCTACCCTCGTTGTCCCCCCTGCTGGCTCTACTGATGTGTCTCCAGCCCTCGTTCCCTTCCCGGGACTGGTGCCAGTTCATCCAAGAATACGCTAGTATGAAAAAGGACGTCCAGCGGTATGTACTTAGTTGCCAGAAGTGTCAGGTTAATGAAGCAGAGCGTCTAAAGGGAGGAGGATTGTTACAGCCCTTAGATATACCAGCTGGTAAGTGGGACAGTATTTCCATGGATTTCATAGTAAACCTACCTAAGACCCAAAAGGGTAATGACACTATTTGGGTCACAGTTGAACGTTTGACCAAAATGGCTCACTTCATTCAGACTAAAACAACCGTCAGAGCTCCAGAGTTAGCAAGGTTGTTTATAGATGGGCTATTTAAATTGTACGGTCTCCCTTCCGGCATAGTCAACGACTGGGACAATAAGTTTAATGGAAATTTTGGAGGGCAGTATTCCATCAACTCCATACTAAACTAAACATTAGTACTACCAACCATCCACAGACGGACAGTCAAACAAAAAGGGTAAATCAGGTGCTGGAGGATATGCTTCGAGCATACGTCGCCAAAAAGCAGACTAATTGGGAGGAATATCTCCCGATATTAGAGTTTGACTATAACAGTACCAAACATTCAGCTATGGGATACAACCCATTCATGTTGATGTATGGTTTTCAACCACGCTCACCCACAGCTGTAGGGTTTAAACAAGAAAAAGTTGAAGCAGCTAGAAACTTTTTAGGAGACCTACACCAGATGATAGAACAGGCTAAGCATAGCATCAGGCAATCCCAGGATCGGGCCAGGCATTATGCAGATACACACAGACGGGATGTGCAGTTCTCTGCTGGTGAGAAAGTCTACTTACGAGTCCCAGTTGACTCTAAAACCCTCAAATCAGGAGTGTGTGCTAAGTAGTAAGTGGTCTCCTAGGTATTGTGGTCCTTTTACCATTAGTAGGAGACTAGGCGAGGTGACCTATGAATCAGAACTCCCACGTAATAGTAAGGTTTTTCTAGTCTTTCATGTACATCAATTACGAGAAGCCTTAACCAGATCTGAAAATCTAGTAGGGCACAGTGTTCTAGTTCTCCCATTGGATTCTCAACAACTTCCACATGAAACAGAGGAGATCCTTAGTAGTACAGAGACGCAGACCCGTCATACTCTATACCAAGAATATCTATTCAAGTGGACGGATCAGCCTGTTGAGAATGCCACTTGGGAAAAGGGCAGCATCCTTCGCAAGTTATTCCCAGACCTTGTCTTAGAGGAACAAGGCGGTTCTTAAGGGGGAGGGAGTGTTACGAGCCTGTAACCAGTGCCGAACCCTAGAGAACACAGGAGGTCAGATACCACAGTCAAGGACGTGTCGTACACGTCCAACAGGGCAAGGCAGTGTGAGTAGTGTGCCCCTGCGCGGACCATAGCCATGGCGGGCCTAACACAGCCTAGGGACTTTGTCAGCAGGATAGGGCCCACGTTGGGTCCCGACGTGCAGTCGGCCACGTCAGTGCCACGTGGCCGACACTTGGCAGTATGCATGCTACCAGTCCTCACACTAAACTAGGAGGGGCCTACTCCATATAGGCAGTTGGCAAGGTTGGGTGGATCAGTTATTGTTTGCCCTACTTTGGTGTTTAGATCTCTAACAATCATTGCCAAGCTTGTCATAATAACTAAGATTCCACTAGATCATGATTCATTCTTAAAGACTCACAATTCAATTTCAAAAAGGTTTGGCCATTTTGAAACTTCAAGAGACTTCCCTTTCTTTTATAATGTCCCATTTGCCATTGGGAATAGGTTTTCTCCTATTTTTCCTAGCTATGAGGGCTATCAATGCAAAGTGAAGACATCATGAAGGATACAAACACATCGTGAAGGCTATGAAGGCATCTGAAACAGCCATTGCGATAGAACACTATGAACTCATCCTGAAGTTTCTCTGACATCTAAGGCATTGTGATAGAAGGAGAAAACATAGATTTTTTTGTTCCTAATTGTTGTAGCATAACCTTCTTAGCCTTCTACCTACCCTATCAAGATCCTAGAGAGAGAGAAAAAGAAATCTTCATTATCCCAAAAGGCACATAAGACGAAAAAGTACATGCCAAGTATGTGGTATCAATGGGAGCATATGAAATGTCTCCAAAACAAAAAAGAGAAAGTAAAAGTAGATCTCACTCCTAAAGCTAAATTGAGTGAGGTATCAATGTAAAAAACATGTACTGTTACAAATCTAGAATGTGCTACCAACGTCATCTAGAAGGTCATCGATGAGATGTGTGTCTCTTCAAAGTAAGACAGATAGCTCCAATGGCAACATGGCTCTAAGTGATACGTTGTCTCTAATCTACATGTATGCATGTCATCATCATCATCATCAACTAACTCTGGATCTGGTCTTTTCCTAGGGAAGAAGGATGTAATTTGGAGTTGTGGATCTGGATGTCTTTCCTAATTTATCTAATATAGGTCTCGTCGTAGTAGGAACATCTCTTGTACCATAAGTATCTTGTCTCCTATCCCTCTCACAACCATATGTAAGAGTATCTGCGTCCTCATCATCTGACTCTCAATTTGCCCATGGTCTTTGTTTGAAGAAGAAGTCCACAATTTGAGGTTATGTCCCAATGATTAGACTAATCGTACCTACACAAATCTCTTCATAGTAAGGACATCTTGCATATCATAAGGGCAACACATTTGGGATCATCATAGGCAACGACAGAGTGTAAGGTGTGTGATTCTCTAAAAAGACTATAATATCTCCCACGAATCTCACAGTAAACAAGACATCTAAAAATAAAGTGCTTCTCAGACTCAATCTCCTTCAAAGAACGCATTTATCCTCATGTGGGATACCATGGAAGCATCTTGTCTCAATGGCAAGCTGGTGCAAAGAAATGAGAATCTACCTCAAGGTAAACATCAAACAATGTGATAGTCTAGAGACAAGATATTGTGGTAGGACTAGGAATCCTATTGTGTCCCCAAGAAATATGTTCGATACAAGATGTGTAACTGTAGGCTTAGCCCAAATCATTCGAGATAACATAGTGACCTGAAGTTGGGATATAGTAGCCTAGTTGAAAAAGTAAGGCATGTCTGCCAAGCCTCATCTACATAGTGTTGTGGAATGACCAACCTCTAAATAAGAAAAGGTTGCGGAACCGAGTCAAAGGTTTTCTTGAAGTCCACAAAGCAACAATAAACTCTCTCATCTATGCCTAGTCTCTCATGGCATGAACTGTGGCTCTAGGAACAATCCGAGTCTGAGTAGTACACCGTCTCTAGTCTCTAGGAGTAATAGATAACAAAGTAACCAATAAGGGGGATGGCCTTACTAACTATAGGTAATTGAACAAGTCTCCAAGTCGTACTCCTCATCCATAGCTTTCCTCCAAACTTCTTCTTGCAATCTTGCAAAAACAATCCCTTTCTCTCACCAAAAAGCCTGCTCTGATACCATGTCAGAATTTGTCATACAAATTCTAGATGGAGCACTCACAAATCAAGCATAGACATTAAAGAGATCATAGATTGTAGAAGAATTGAGCAAAGCTCAAACACACTAGAGTGAATTTGTGTGGGGCACCAGCCTACATATATAGTTTCTCTAATCTATGTGAAAAGCTAAAAGCATAAAGCAAATAGCAAAAGACAAAAAGCTATTTGCTAATATTACTACCTATATTGGGTAAAGACCCAAGATGTATTTCTAAGTAAAACAAGTTCTATTCTAGTAGTAGTGTGCCACTTACATGCATGAGTAATGAAAATGACTTACCATAATAGTAATGACCCCTATAAAATGACTTACTAGTTCTATTCTAGTAGTAGTGTGCCCACTTACATGCATGAGTAATGAAAATGACTTACCATAAATAGTAATGACCCCTATAAATGACTTACTAAAAATAGCAATGACCCACCCCCCTGTAATAGCACGCAGGCATGGCCAATCTAACATTAAGGGTTATCAAATAAACATTAAATCCTAACGCTATATTTATTGAGTCATATGTGGAGTGGGGGGCCTTAGTAGGGAGCACTATTTTCCCTCCCTATTCTTTTCTCCCCTTCATTTTGAATTCCTACATTGGGGTTCACTAGTGGGGTATATATAGTGCACTTGTACATTGATTATTCAGCTTATTGATTAGTATTGCTTAGGCTCTCTTAGTGGGAGAAACTATTGTCTGTGATGCTAGTTAGCCATTCTTCATGGGAGATTGATTAATTAGCCTACATGCTATCTTTTCATGTTTCAATTATGCAAAATCTGTGAATTAGATACTAACTGCTTCTGTACATGTTACGCACATGACCTGCGAGCACTCAGCTTATGGATATTCGTCTAGAAGTTTCCCATGATCTATGGCCATTGTGTTTATGATAAGAAGCATCATGAAAATTCAAATTTGACGCCCATTTCATTAGCTAGATGCATAACAGGATGGTCACAGGGGGTGAATCCTCGGTCATGGTCTAGCAAGAAAAATGATGAGCGTGAAAAGCCGATTCAAAGCTATACAAAACTTCCACAATTATTTCTTGTACTTACATCACTGACGTTGACACCGACATAAAAATATTTACTGATACATGGCCAACTGTCACAGGTGGTTTGAATTGGACTGTTACTAGGTGAATTCTGATTGATGGTCTAGGAAGAAAAATGTTGTGCATTAGAAGATAATTCAAAGCTATACAATACTTCAACAAGTATTTCTTGTACTTACATCACTGGCGTTAACACCGACATAAAGATATTTCACTAATACATGTCCATCTTTCACAGGTGGTTTGAATTGGACTGTCACTATCTTTGTGGCTGCTCTGAAGTTGTTGCTTAAGGTGGTTACAACCCTGCAAATTTCATGACATCTAGTGAACATTTGGTTCTCTTAAATAACTTCCAAACAGAATAGGCAACTGACATTTTGCTGAAGGCAGTTAAAACAAATTCCATCCATAATCTAGTAAACATTTGACAAATAGAATGAGCAACTAAGCTTGTATGGAAGAAGCAACATACACGTGGTTCCACTTCTTAGCTTGCTCTCTTTTAATGGAAACTATAAACTATATTGTTAAATCAAAAAGCAGGTGAATGCTTTGACTGTACTCTGAATACCCCTACTCACACTTTTCTGAAAGTGGATGGAACAGGTGGTATAACATGTACAGAATATTCAGCAGAAGATGGCAAGACTGTTTTCTTTGGAAAAAAGGCCAGTAAATATTTTTTCTTTTCTTCATCGCTAGGCCAGTATTGAAGACCTTTTCGATTAGATATCCAGAGACAAGCTCCAGCCTGGCGATCATTCTCAATCAATTCAGATGCACCTGGCACAAGCATTCAATTTTTACAGGTGACAATGATGGTGAAAAAATTTCTCAATCACGTCAGACACAAATAATACCATGCACCTTTGAATAAAACTAACTGTTACGAGATTACACTTAAAAGAAGATAAATGGTCACATGCAAAAATAAATTTGAATGCTGGAGTTTAGGAAGATTTCCAGCAGATTGTCAAGTTTGGCAAGTACACATGACAGAATTTTGATATTTGGAAGCATCTTACTAACAAAATTCGATACTTACGAGTGTATCACCAGTAAGAGAGTTTTAAAACGATTGTCAACTTTGGTAAGTACAACAGACAGACTTTGCTACTTATGAGCATCTACTAATGGATCAAACACATGTAACATTAGAAAAAGCAGACACATACCAAACACTTTACCAAAACATACTGAGCAATGCTTAGTTAGAGAAGCTAAACGGACCACTTATTGTTTCTAGCTTACCAAAACCTGAAGCAGCTCAGATTTTCTTTAAGCAGTTTGCCTATTGGTAGGGAGTATTCAATTACAACTATCAGTGTCAGCAGCTTAATTTCGAGAGCTTGATGGTATAGGCAACCTTTGATCAGGGCAGTGTAGCATTCAAACATTTGAAACATATATAACTCAAACGTTTTAGACATTGTGGGATTCTTCTAAGTTTCTATTTTTGGTTTCTGAGCAATCCCAAGTACTAATTGAAGGGTTGGAAGGTTAAATGTATTATTATAGCGGCTGAATGAGCATGTATATTGAATTCAATCTATTGTGCTTAACAAAATCATAATCTTCCATGCAAAAAGCTTTTGATTTGTCTGATAGTTAAAAAGTGCTCTGTTGGGGTTGAGAAACGATGTAATGCGAGCTGCTGAAGGAGGCAAAGTAAAACAGGAGTGTTGTAGGAAAGCAAGAGTCAAGTCACCAAGATCTAGTTATCAATCAATCTCCACAAGAAACAAGAGAGAAGAGGCTGGGTGCCCAACTCTAAGAGAGAGGAGAGAAAACAGCAACAAGAGCAATGGAAAGCATTGCTTAGCCAAACTGTTAAAATGGAATACACAATGAGCATCTAACTACTCTACCTGGATGTGGCCAAATGCCACCAAACCCTGAGTTTAACCACTTACTAAAGGTAGGGCACCCCCAAAAGTCAAGATAGGGCCCTTAAACAAAATTAGACCCGTAAGGACCCACGAGTCAGTACATGACCAAAATTGGGTCCAACTGAACTCAAGACAAACTTAAGATGGCCTAAATAACTAAAAACAAATGGTTACACAAATCTCGACCTTTTGGGTCAAAGTAACCTATGGATTAACTTCAGCATAGTCATTTATTTCTAACACCCTCCTTAAATGACAATGCAGAAAAACTGAAATCTTCACTATGTAATAAAACCATCATCTGTTAAATTTAAAGCTTTGCATAAAGCTTCAAATCTGACTCTAGGCAACGCCTTAGTGAAGAGGTCCGCAATATTATCCTCCCTAGTCCTTCGTCCTTGCATGAAAAACAAGATTCCGCGCAATGGCAATAGCACTTTGACTATCACTCAAGATAAGAGTGGCTGAGGGGCTCGCCAAACTTCATGTCAACAAGTAGTCTTCTCAGCCATAAACACTCCGTTGTGGCTGAAAATATCGCCCTATATTCTGCCTCACTAGAAGAAGCAGCAACAGTGGGCTGCTTTTTACTTGACCACGAAATTGCAAAATTTCCATAGAAAAAGCAATGTCCACTTGTAGAGCATCTAGTGTCTTGATCTCCACCCCAATCCGAGTCACTAAAACCAACCAAACATGCGTCATCACAAGCAGGAAAAACCAGTCCATGATTTCTTGTTCCTTGAAGATATCAAAAGATCCTCTCCAATGCTTTCCAATGTGATGTCATCGGGGCATGCATGAATTGACTCAGTGAGATACTATAAGAAATGTCCGGTCTTGAATTACATAGGTAAATGAGACAGCCAATAGCTTGACAATATAATGTAGTATCAAATGGTTCACCATCACCTTGACTACTTAATTTCAGGCCTGTCTCAATAGGTGTAGCAACCGGCTTGCAATCTTGAACCGTTTCAAAATCTGCCCAATAATGTAGCATTCTTGAGAGATGAAAATTCCAGCCCCTTCTTGTACAAATTCAAGACCAAGATAAAAATGCAATAGGCCTAAATCTGAGGTTTCAAAAACCATACCAAGATCAAGTATTACGGCATCAATCTGCTGCTCATTACTTCCCGTAATAATAATACCATCAACATAATAATACTTGATTTTGTATACCCATTTAGAACCAATTGCCTTCTTCCCATGAGGAAGATCAACAAGAACCCAAATCTGGTTCTCATAAGTGAGTCATACTCATCTTGCATCGCATCCTCCCAACATTTTACTCCCTTGGCCTGCTCATAAAAATCAGGTTCTTCTGCAATATCTCCAGATGTAAGAGCAAAATCTGAAAAATCAGATGTAAGAGCAAAACCAGATGTAAGAGCAAAATCTGAAAAATCAGCATAGTTCACTGATTTGTAGAGGCACGTGTCTTTCCATCATAAGATGAACTTACTTTGCTGTCCCGCAAAGTCGACAATAGCCACCGTGGGACTGTTTTGGGCTGTCCAACAGCCATGTCTCTTCTTACAATTTGTTGGCCAAGATCATCCGACACCGCACTTGGCTGTCCAAGATCTTCCAAAACTGGTCCTTGCTGTCCAACAGTTCCTGCAGGCTGATTGTGAGCAACAACGAGCGGTTCTTGATGAACATTAGGCTCTAAACTTGATGAGGTGTTGGGCAGGTCGAAATTGGTTGATTGCTGCCCCTTATCTCCAGCAATAGAAGATGGTACCAAATCTAGAAAAACTTCAACATTCACACTATGTGGGTTGTCCCCCTTCAAGATATGAGTTGGGGCCACATCCAATGAATTCTTTTCCTCAAAATGCACATCACGACTAACAATAATCTTGTTAGTGCTCAAATTGAACAGCCTATAACCTTTGCTTTCACTACTATAGCCAAAAAAAATGCATTTAAGTCCTTTATCCTCAAGCTTTGTACGATTATCCGCAACAAAAGCATAAGCTGTACAACCAAAAATGCGAAAGTGAGAGATTGTAGGCGTCTTTCCATACCAAACTTCATAAGGAGTTAATACTTTCAATGCTTTAGTAGGACAGGGATTGCTTATGTATGTTGCCATTATAACCGCTTCAGCCCAAAACTTGTGAGGCAGCCCCTTTGCTTTGAGCATGCAATCTCCATAAGTGTGCGATTCTTTCGCTCGGCAACACCATTTCATTGAGGCGTATAGGGAGTTGTCATTTGATGTAGAATTCCCTTTTCTCGAAGAAATGCACCAAACGTATTCTTGATGTATTCAAATCCCTCCTCGATCGGTGCGTAGGGTCTTCAAATAATGCCCAAACTGATTTTCCACCATTGCTAGAAAATCTTTGAAACATTGAAAAACTTCTGATTTAGCCTTCATAGGATAGATCCATGTAAAACGGGAAAAGTCAAGTCACAAAATAGATGCACTTTCCAATGGATCCGGTCCTCATTGGACCACAAACATCACTATGAACCAAATCAAATTTATCAAGAACCCTTATAGTTCCATCAATTGGAAAAGGTTTCCTTCGAAACTTTCCAAGTATGCACCCCTCGCATACATGCCCTTCCGGCTGTTATAGAATTGAAAATAGAGATAGAAAGGATCGTTAAATCGAGGTTTACCAACCTAGGAATCCTTGATGGTCTTCTACAACTCAAAATAGATCAAAATCAGCAACATGCAAGCAAATACAGTGACATGCAATCAACATGCAAGCAAATAAAGTGACATGCAATCAACATGCAAGCAACTAACATGCAACATGCATGGACTAGTACTTGCACATGCAAACGGAGATTGATAGCAGATTGTAATTTTGTTGACATGCAATGAATAGATCAAACTTTCGAAGTAATCGGATCTGCTGGCTGTGGAGGGCAGCGAGCAAGATGAAGAGGATGCGAGCAGACATAGCCTGATGGCTGCTTCATAACAATAGTTTCATCAAGTGTGCCATACAAATATGATGTTTTCACATCTATTTGATGCATTTCTAGATCATAATAAGCGGCCAAAGCAACTAACAAACGTATGCTAGCTTGCTTTACAACGGGAGAAAACGTATCAAAATAGTCAACTCCAAACTTTGAGAATAATCTTTTGCTACAAGGCGAGCCTTGAAGCGCATAATATCACCTTCAAGTGAAAATTTTAGCTTATAGAGCCATTTGCAATCTATAGCCTTTCTTCCTGGTGGTAAAGGCTGCAGCTTCCAAACTTGGTGTCGATACATGGACTCCATCTCTTCATCCATAGGAACAAATAAATATGCTAGACATCCAAAAATTCTAACATGTGTTAACTTGGGCTTTTTCCCAGTCAAACATTCATAAGGAGTTTTCTCCTTATCTAGAGATTGTAAAGTACGATTCTGCAAGTAATGGACAGTATTAACTGCTTCCGCCCAAAATTTAGCAGGTAACTTTGCATGAATCATCATGCAGCGTGCTACCTCAACAAGAGTTCGATTCCGCCGTTCTGCAACACCATTGTGCTGAGAGGTGTACACAACCGTAAACTGATGTAGAATGTTATTGCTGGTACAAAACTCTTGAAATTCTGCAGAAATATATTCACCACCACGATCTGAACGTAGTTGTCTAACTCTCTTTGAAGCCTTAGAGTGCACAAAACTGAGAAATTCATTAAATTTCGAAAGAACGTCACTTTTATTAGCAATAAAATAAACCATTGCTAATCGACTAAAATCGTCAATGAATGTGACAAAATAACGTGCACTTCCAATAGAGTTAACAGGCAAAGGTCCACAAACATCTGAGTGAACTAATTCAAGAAGTTCTTTAGATCTATGGCCCTCCTTATTGAATGGAGAGCGAGTCATCTTGCCCAGCATGCAAGAGTCACATGGATGATATGAAGTGGGAATATTGATGTCAAAATCAACAACCCGTTCAAACAACTTTTTCTTTGCTGCATCAAGAATGCTTCACATGCTCATGTGATAGAGCCTAGCATGCCATAATGCATGCATCTTGTCTTCGACGGCTAAAACTTCGTCACATGCAATAAGAACTTTTGCATGATACAGGTTCTCCCTCCGTAAGCATGTTGCAAGCTGCTTTCCACTTTTTGTGTCCATTAGCCTGCAATCGTTGTCAATAAATAGAACTTTGATGCCCACATCTGTCATGCGGGCTACTGACAATAAGTCCTTTTGCATGGTTGGTACATGCAACACATAGAACCTGCAATTGTGAGTAAACTCAAGCTTCCTATTCCTGAAACATCATGTTGACTACCATCTCCTAAAATGACATATCTCTGAGTGTAACTAGGAGAATAACTAGACAACATAGCTCTATTAGAGATGATATGAGCAGTAGCTCCAAAATCTATCACAACTTCGGAAGTATTATCAGTAGAATTAAAACAATCTTCTACACAAACAAAAGCAGCAGCTAGAGTGCTTTCCTCTTTGCTTGAGTTAGAAGAAAGTTGTTCCTCTTGACAAACATTGGCTTTACTATTGTTAGGCCTAGAATAGCATTTGAAAGATGAATGACCAGTTTTGCCACAATGTCTACTCTAGGATTAGCCCAACATTTATCAAGAGTATGTCTTGGCTTTTTACAATAGTTGGAAAAAGATGTCTTTGACTTAGGCTCAGATGATTCCACTTTGGAATCTTTATTGTTTGGATCTTGCATGCTAGTAGCTTGGATCTGGTTTCCGCGTCCTTTTGCCTTGCCCTTTACTTTCTTCGCATATAAAGCTCTAGCTCCTCCTTGAAAAGGTGAGCTTCCTTGCCGCATGAGATACTCCTCTCGAAGGCTTTGAATGGCCTCTTCAAAGGATTTACCTGTAAGAACAGGTCGCATGTAGATGTAGGAGGGTGGTAGTGCTCGCAGTAGGTACGTAAGTTTCTCCTCCTCGGGAGTTATTCTAACTGCACTTTGTAGAGCACTAAACAAAGATTGTAACTTGAAAAGAAAAGTATCACAATCTGAAATTCCATCCCACTTTAAACTAGTAAGTTTGTGATTTGGACTCAAATCTTCGAGCAAGTTCATCCCACATCTCCTTTGCTGTAGCAGAATCGGCAACGGTGAGAAAGATATCTTCCGAAATGGTTTGGGAAATAATTACTTTAGCTTTCGAATCTGCATGCAACCAGTCGTGAAGATCTTTTAAATCTTCTTCAGGATCAGTCGAGTCTTTGATCTCTATGCAGGGTAGTTGGATCCATCTAGGATTAAGTAGGTGAAATAGGTATCCCACATGCTAAGCATGCACTTTCCCTCTTCATGCAATGATTTGCCTTGGTCCACAAGTTTCCTATATAGGAAAAATGCGCCCTCCTACAACATAAGAAAATTCATATAGTTCCAACATATAGTTGGTAGCATGTAAAATTACCCCCTAGGGTCCCATGTACAACTTATGGGCCTACTCAAGGTTTTAAAACCTTTACAGTAAATTTTTATAATATTTACAAACTTGGTAAGACTTTGAGAGAATACAACGCAAATTAAAATTGCGTGGTGCTAAAATACATGGTGAAATTGATCAAACTTAAACCATAACACCGGCTGCTCAATAGTAGGAATATCTTCTACCATATTAAATGTCTTCAGCTTCTTCAAACTTGCAAAGTTGAGATGTCCAAACCTTGCGTGCCACAATATAGAAGCAACAAGACATATAGAGGGAATTCGTCGCTCATAGGTATCCATAATGAATAAGCCAGCATGCATTGTTACCGAAACAATAATCAAGAGAGATCTTTTAGGATCCTTGACAAGACACTTATCTTCTTTGAACTCAACAACTAGTCCTTGCTTCAACATAGTTGAAACCGAAAGAAGATTCTTTTTTATTTCCGGTACTTTTCTTCACCATTAGGCAGAATGATGGCTACAATTCCAATTCCATGAACAGAATAAGATGCATTATCCGCACATTGTACGGCCTAAATAACTAAATACCCATGGTTACACAAGTCTCGACCTTTTGGGTCAAAGTAACCTATGGATTAACTTCAGAATAGTCATTTATTTCTAACACGTGCGCTGCTGGTGTCACCTAGAAGATGGTCGACGTGATGTGCAACCCCTCATGGTAGGTCGGGTAGCTCGGGTCGCAATGTCTGATGCACTGTCTCTAATCTCTGTGTGTGAGGGCGCGTGTGTGCGCGTCATCATCATCATCAGTGGTAGCCGTGGACTCTGGATCTCTGTCCGAGGTCTCCTCCTAGGGAAAAATGATGTGATCTGACACTGTGGTGCTGGATGACTTTGTAGATCTGTCTGACATAACTCCTGTCGAAATAGGAACATCTCCCATACCATAAGGGCGAGCAGCGTGGATCCTCATATGTCATGAGTAACGTAGTGTGACTGGCATGTCTCGGAATACGCAATGATATCTCCCTCTAATCTTGTAATAGATGGGGCATCGGACGATGAAATGCTCCTCAAACTCCACCTCATGTAGAGAACATAACTGACAGATCCTCTCATCTCTAGAAATACCCTGGAAACGTTCGGCCTCAATCCCAAGTAAGTGTGAAGAGGTATGTAAGTGACCCTGTATGAACCTAAGGCTATGAGATAGTCCAAAAGCCAAATAATGTGGTAAAATTAAAAAATAGAGAACCCAACTGTATCCAATTCTAACAAATGAGTCCGATAATAGTCAGGCTTGACCCCTAAGTGGCCCCACCATACTCAATCCAAATATGCTCTATATAACACGCCTGATAAACTAGTGTGTACCCGACGGGCCCCTTCAAAATCCTCATAGGTACGCCTTTTATAGCGAAGCAAGCGATGGAGAGAACGGCGGGTGGAACAGAGGAGGTGTGGGGCGTGTATACGTGCGTGAGTTACAAGAGAGTGTTGGGACTGCATTCATCATCAAACCAGGGAGGGTATGGGGGTTTAGTGGGTGTGGAATTTTTGGTTCTATCAGGTTTGGAAGGGAAGGGCAGAGAGGCAGCGGTGTGGAGTGATGTGGTGAGGAAGGAGGCTTGTGATTCTAATGGAACGTCATTCTAGAGATCCTTATAGAATCATGCTATCAAGGATCAATTTATCATTGTAAATAAATCCAAAAATGCTCTAATAGTAGTTTATCTATAAGAAACTTCTATTGGTTAACTAGTTAAGGAGATTGACAAGACAAACTGATTATCATTGATAAATGCTTTACGCTTTAGGAGAAAAGACAATGCACATCCCAACGACATCTGTCTTGAAGAAGGAATCAATTACAAAAGAGGAGATTAGTTACAGGAGGTGATGATTAGTTAGGAAAATAGGAGATAATCCTTCTTGTGATGTAATTTGTTTCTTTTGATACTAATGAAATGTTAGCGAGGAAACATGGTCAAGGTAGCTAAATCTATATATCTGGTAGGTGTGCAGGCAAAGTGAGTGTTGCTCGTAGCACTCTTTGTTTTCTCCTATGTTTTGGTTGCATCAGAAGTTTCTCTAATTTTAGGTGCCTTCCCATTTCGGTGGATGGAGTAAGCTTGTCACATTGATTGTTCTCAGCCCAACATGTTTCTGGTTTGCATGTATCTCTATTTGTGATTGAACAGATTAATATAGCCTTGTGCAATGTTATTTTTGCCTCTTTCAATACAATACACATACATAGATGACTCATAACAAGACAGTCTATGAGTCTCATTAAAGCATCCTTTCTTTCGAAAATGCCACGAGCCACATAACTATCAAATATCTAGAGTGCCTTCAATAATTGAGATTTGTTTGATACAATTTTATATTTAATCGTAAATCGAATTATTCTCCACCAACAAACTATTCTCCACCAATTTTCTGTTTGTTGTTTGTATTTACATCTTTGTCAATATCTAACAAATAGAAGGCATTATGTGCTGGTTGAAATGAGTCTTTTATAGACTCCCATACACTAGTTTCACCTACTCTCAGCCCACTTAGTATTGTCTACTTCGCAAGTGGTCACAAACAATGTCACCAATTGCAAAGCCTTCGGTGATATGCTAATGAGATAGTTTCCCACCATCATTTCACCTCCACGCATTGTCCATTACACAATATAAGCCATCTATGCTGGTTGTCATAGATCACTGCTACTACTACATCCCTGTTCACTTTCATTATAGGAAAGCAACATGTGCTTGCCTTTTTCCATATCTATAGTCACTTGGAAATAAAGAAGTTCGCACCTATACAATTTTCTTCTCACTTGATACTATAGCACTTGTTGCTTGTGCGCTACGAGAGATGCAAGATGGCTCCTAACTACGAGCTCCTTAACATATAGTTCAGCCAAACAAGATTTGATGACAAGCTGTGGCAGCAGGCGAGTAGGTAATCAGAATGTTGCATCCAATTTATGTGGTCCTTTGCCTATGAGATTGTTTGGGCAACATCATGTGAATCATCTTAAGGTTCATTGGACTGATTACGGAGGACCTTCCACAGCCCCTGCAAGTAAACTACAATTCTGTTAGCTTTTTTCATAAAATTCATGTGTAATTTTACTTGTTCACAACTTGTCTAATGCAATCCTTCGTTTGTGACTACACAATGGTACAGACTCAAAGACTTTGTTGAAGAAGTGGGAGAAGCTTCAATAGCCTATGCAATTGCACACTTGCTCTACCCACTTGCACATCCAAATGTTGTGAGAGCAACACAAAGCTCTAGATTCATTTCATTATTTGGAGGGCATAGATCTTAGTAGGGAGAGAAAGAAAGAAGCAAGCTTTTATTAATGTCTTTTTCATGCCAAAAGGCACATACGATCCTGTCGTAGTAAAAACATCTCTTTGACAATGAGTGCAGTGTATATATTTGATAAGACGAAAAATGGCATCAAGTTGTGGTGGTGGAACTACAAACTCTGCTAGAATGATTTGATGTGGGACGGAGGGCTTAGCCCATATCATACGTGATAGCATAAGGATCTACAAGCGTGAGATATTGGCACAGTCAAAGAGACAGACAAACAGACGGAGAGGCAGAGAGAGAGAAAGCTTTATTGATATCTTTTGATGCCAAAAAGGCATATAAGAGACGATACATGTCAATTTTGTATAATGAAAAATTGCGGGAGCGTAAACAAATGTTTCTAAAACTATTAAAACATATAGAAAATCTACAACTAAGGGCATAAAAAACCTGGAATAAAATATAGACATAAATAAAAGTGATATTGCTGAAACATGTCATCAGGTCCATATATTATGAGATTAGAGGGAGATTCTTTTGCCTCTTTAGAGAATCTCTACTCACACTACGCTCTCTCGTCACATATGTGGATCCACGCAGTGTCGCTCTCTCATGACATGTTACTACTTCGGAGCAGCAGTTGCAAGGTACAGTAGCAAAGTCATACCTCACAGTAATCTGCCTGTCTCAATAGCCAACTGCTGTGAGGAGACTCTGAATTGTCCCAAAGCTATGAAGCATAGGGAGAGGTCATTCTATAGGTGATAGAGATGCATACTCGAATGCTTATTGACCAAACACCATGAGGCTAGATTAAAGTCAATGACTTGGCAACCATTTTCAATAAACCTATTCCCCATTGAGGAAACTAGTCTCTTGCATCCTCACTCAAGACTAATCAACGTTCATGTCTGAGAGCAGATGTAGCAGCTTGCCACTTACTCACATGACGAGGAGCAAGTTATCAGTTCAATGGTGTGAGAGATCGGTGTTTTGCAACAGCGATTTGAGGCTTGTTTGGCACCTCAAAAATCTGACAAAGCCGATTGGAAGGAAATCTGGATGCATACCTGTTGCAAATGCATCTATGGTTCCACTTTCACCTACTCCATGAAGGTTGACAAAGATTTTATTCAAACATTTTACTAGGTGCATCACATAGCAGTAGAAGGTAAGGGGGCTAGCAAATGGTGTGGCAAAGTCTCTATAGACATAAAATGGCATCCTTTTATGTCAGTTCCTAGGATATATATTTTCCAACGAAGCACAAATAAAACAATAGGGTGTTACTTGTTGTGATCTTTCATCGACTAGCTTCCCTATGTCTCACATTTACAAAGGGAGCAGGTTCTTGGTAAGGATGACATCAAGTAGGAGTTCAATCAACTGAACACATGGCCGTAACTTAAAAAACTCTAATTTGGGCGCTAGACAATATTGAACAGGCTTGTAGGGCATCCATTATGCTTAGGTAATCATTGGAGAGTAGAGTAAGCTTTCAGCTTTGATCCTTGGCATACTGGTTTAGTTAGTTGGTACAAAAATGTTGTTGGTTTATTTTTTTCAAATGCATTCCCATTCCGTATTATTGTAATCTTAGTCGCCAATAGAGGCAAAGGCAGATCACCAAGTAATGATAATGAGGAAAATATTGTGGCTGAAACTTTGTTCTAGCTCCATATGTGGCTTTGTGTTGCATTTGGAAGGTAGCTAGTCTAAGGAAGGATCCAGGAATCAATGTCAAGTTGTACTTAGTAGACTTCTGATTCCAAGACTACAATTTTGTAATGCATTGTTATGTATGGCCCACACATGTTTCTACGGTTTTGAGACGTAACATTATATATCCAATCACGTTCAGCTATTTATTATCTCTTTGTAGCTATCATGGATTTCATTGATGCCCTTTTGAATATCAAACATTTACTATTTCGCAAGTTGAATGTTTGATAGAAAGAGTACAGATTATATATTAAGATTTTGTTGTCAACTTCTAGCTTGTTGATGTTTGTTTGCTAACCATCAAGAATAATGGATGACTTTGTAGTTCTCAATGATGTTTAGGGTCAAGGTTGTTTGAAAAGTGTTAATTTTCAACATTTAGCAATTATTTTGGCAGGTTGATCCCTTGTTAATATAATTCTCAATGAGACTCAAAGAAAAGCAACCATGTATTAAGGTGGTCAACCAAGCAGTAAGACAGACAATATCTGCAAATGACAAGGCTAGTGAAGGAAAAAAACAATCTCACCTTGAACTATGGTGCTCATGGGAAGGAAGCCATTGGTAGCAGCAATTAATTCTCTATCCACAACCTTTGTCAATGGAGTCTCTACGAACTGTTAAAAAGCAGGTATAAGTTGAATAATTTAGGTGCATTCAATAAACACAAATATGAAATATACAAACACTTACCACAAAGGTGGACAAAGAACATAGTTGAACCTATGAAACTCCATGACATATTGAGTCCTCATGCCTTGGCAGAATAGAATTTAAAGTACATCACCATACCAAATTTGAAGACTTAAAAGACAACATATACATCATAGCAGATTTTTGCTCTCAAATCCATATTGATAAGGCAAAATCTAGGAGAGGGGGTTTATTGTTGTTTTGTTCATTTCACAAACGCCTTCAACTTTGTGTCGTGTCACATGTTGATCTAGAGACTAGGCAATCTTGGTTTATCCGTAGATCGACACTGACTATTATGGCACTATATGAGAGGGCATAGGTGGCTTCAGGAGAGATGAGGGGATATCTTGACAAGTGGATAGCACTATTGGTGTGGAGCAAGGTTGTTCATTTCAACCTACATTATTTGGACTCTATATTGATGAGCTAGATGTCACGTATATAAAATGTTGGTAATTTAATTATGAGGCCCTCATAAGTGTCAATCATTAATACCAAAATAACTAAGTAGACCCCTATTATACATTGAATTAAATTCAAGGGTCCTACTTAATTGTACATTCTATGTTAACTTTACATGGTAGTAGAAGATTCTAGAAATTCCTATTATGATTAGAGTAGAGTAATCTAAAATGTTCAGCTTCTAGAATTTTCTTAAAAAAAATTTAAAATAGAGAGTAGGATCTATTTTTAGTAGAACACTCCAAGAGAGAGAGTGAATCTACATGAGCAAATTTTGTACAATCTATTAGGAGAACTAATAGTTCTTGAGAGGATAATGACCAAAACAGAATGGAGAAAGGTTCAGATCAGAAAATCGCTTTACAGAAGCTTGAGACATCATTTAGATGTTCAGTAGATTTGATTTTCTATCATGTTCTTCTATTTTCTTTGTATTTTCAAGAAAATGAAGATTTCTTTCACAAAATCCATCATACACTGACTATCTAATGTTTCCGTTTGATTCATTTCTTAAGTACTATCCCAATAGTATGTAAATAATATTCAGACATCAATACTTATCTCACATGTGTGAGAATCAATCATCATTTTACTTTTTACAAGATTTTGTGAAGGATTTCACATTTTTATCCACAATTTTTTGGTGAATGATCCAATTAAGTTCTGTAAAGTGGAGATAGGGCGATTTATACTCTACCAGGACTATTTTGTGTCACACAGGTCATGCCACGCGTCAGTATGATACTTGTCCAACGTGAATAGGCTGATACAGAAACAGAAAACTGACCAAAAATCAGTATACAGTCTTCTGTAGTGATTTTTATGATTTTTATCTCACATTACTATCACTATCTTCAACTACAAAGCAAAGGGACAAGTCTGACGATTGAATAATAGGAGCAATGGTAAGGGCTATATGTTAAGGTCCATTGACGTAAAGAAGACATGAAAAAGGTGTATGCCAACATATGAAAGAGAGAAAATGTCCGAAAACTAAAAATTGAGAATTCAAACAGCCTAACCTTCAGACATCAAAGTAATAGAGTATAAAGTACGTCAGAAACACCTTATTATAGGAAGAAAATCAACACCCAAATTTCCTAAAATGATGAAGTTTCAAAAACTAGAGAAAACCAAAATCTATAAAAGTGAAATTGCATACTTCCAAATGATGAGCTATAAAGAAGAATACAAGCACCATAATGCAGGAAGAGGGGTGCTGTAAAAGGCTTTAGAAACTGACCTAAAAAGTATAAGACAAAATAGTTTCAAAAGTTGGTGAAACTTGAAAATTAGTTAGTGGACTTCTAGACATCATAATCAAAAGGTGTAAAGTGGAATGCAAGTGCCACTACATCTTGCAGTAACTTTTTCATGGTATCAGAAGTGAAATGGCTATAGCAAGAGCTAATAATAAGAGCAATTCTTCAAGCAGATCCAAGCATACAACAGAGGACAGAAAAAATGTAGTGCAAAGATTGGATGGAAATAGAAATTTAGAGACTAAACTTCCATCCACACATCCAAATCAAGATTTTTGAAGAAACAAAAGCACTGTAATGTAGGACGATCAATCAATATGAACATCTCTACAAAAATCCCCAAAAATGACAGGCAATGACTACTTCAGAAACTAGCAAAAGTGGATCTTCTGATGTTCTATTTTCTGTAACACGCAATGACAAAAAAATGAAGTCTTTTAGCGCCTAGCCACAAGGAGTCTGAAAATGCAAATGGAGCACATTTGAATACTACAAAGAAAACTAGAGCTAAAAACAGCAAAGAGTTTCTCCCCAAATCAAGAACTAACACAAAGTAAAATCATATGCTCTACAGACATGAACGTTGTAACAGTTGGCATCCTACCCTCTTAGCCTAGGAAAATGCTTTGATATAAAGCTATGGATAGACATCCCATAAGTGGTAAATTCACGATCACATAAGCAATCTTGACCGAAGCCAACGTACAGTAGTTAAGTAATGAGCATCTTGAAAACAGAGGGCCGACAACATGATTTCGGACCTTCACATTTTTTCCCTTTATGCCTTAAAAAGCACCTTCTTTTTTTTTGCCTTCTTCACCCTTTTTCGTACCTTCACAAAAAATGCAACACATTGACCAGAATGACTTAGAAACCATTTCTGGACCACCTTCGCCTTTTCCGCCTCTTTGCAAAAAAAGCGACAAAGTACCCAGAATGCCTTAAAACCAGTTTAAGGCACCTTCGCCTTTTTCGGTTTAGGGTTTAGAATCTAATCTAAGGCACTTTTTCGCCTTCTTCACTGTCTTAAAACTAAGGCACCTTCGCCTTCTTCGTTGCCTTTAGTCTAAGGCACCTTCGCCTTCTTTGTTGTCTTCAGTATAAGGCACTTTCGACTTTTTCTCCTTTTTCGGCTTCTTCGCTGCCTTAAATCTAAGGGCACCTTCAGGATTTGCATACCTTCAGTCTAATGGGCACCTTCGAGTGGGCGCAACATCATAGGTGGTCTTTTCATCAAAACGAACATCACGACTCACTATGATTTTATTAGTATCCATATTAAACAACCTATAGCCCTTGCTTTCGCTACTATAGCCAACAAATATGCATTTAACTCCTTGATCATCAAGCTTGGTTCTTAGCTTATCGGGAATGAAAGCATAAGTCGTGCAACCAAAGATGCGTAAGTGAGAAACAGTAGGCTTCTTACCATACCAAACTTCATAAGGAGTTAATATCTTCAAGGCTTTAGTAGGACACCGATTACTAATGTAAGCCGCCGTTATAATCGCTTCAGCCCAAAACTTGTGAGGTAGGCCCTTTGCCTTGAGCATGCATCGAGCCATCTCCATGATAGAGCGATTCTTTCTTTCGGCAACACCATTTTGTTGAGGTGTGTAAGGAGTTGTCATTTGATGATGGATACCTTTGCTTTGAAGATAAGTACCGAACGTATTCTTTATATATTCCCCTCCTCGGTCGGTACGTAAGATCTTCAAAGAGTGCCCAAACTGGTTTCCTATCATTGCTAGAAAATCCTTAAAGCGTTGAAAAACTTCAGATTTTGCCTTCATAGGATAAATCCATGTAAATCTTGAAAGGTCATCAATAAAAGTAACAAAGTACTTACACCTTCCAATGGATTTGGTCCTCATTGGACCACATACATCACTATGAACCAAATCAAATTTGCCATTAACTCTAATAGTTCCATCAATTGGAAAAGCTTGCCTTTGAAATTTTCCAAGTATGCATCCTTCGCATACATGTCCTTCGGGATGCTCAATATTAGGAATGTCTTCAACCACATTGAATCTCTTCAACATCTTCAAGCTAGCAAAGTTGAGATGTCCAAACCTAGCATGCCATAATTCAGCCAAATCCAAAGAATGTGAACTTGATGCAACAAGACAAAAAGATGATGAAGCTCTTCGCTCATAGGTATCCATAAGGAACAATCCACCACGTAATGTTCCCGAAGCAATGATCATAAGAGATCTCTTTGGGTCTTTGATAAGACACTTGTCTTCTTTGAATTCCACAACCAATCCTCGGTTCATAATTGTAGACACCGAAATGAGATTCTTTTTTATTTTTGGAACATAAAGTACATTACAAATGTACTTCTCCTCACCATTGGGTAAGATAATGGGGATCACTCCAATACCTTTGATAGGATAACAGGGTTTATCAACACCTTGAACTTTGCTTCCATCATGCACTTTTACAAGCTTTGTGAAGACTTCTTTGTGATAAGTCATATGGCGTGTGGCACCACTATCAATCACCCAATCAATAGATGAAAAAACAGCAACTTATAAAGCTAAAGATGAGCTGTTTTCTGCTGAAAAACCAGCAAGATTTGAAGTGGCAAAAATCTCGCCTTGAAGAGAGATGAGATTATTAGGTGACAAAAGCATAATCATTATTGAAAAGATTATCCTCCTTTCCAATTTTTGTTCCAAAGTAATGATTGCGGTACTTGTATCGTTACCTTTCTCTTTTTCCTTTGCAAGCCTCTTCTTACATTCTTTGATGTGATGCCCAAACTTCTTGCAATAGTGGCACTTACCCTTCTTCTTGGAGCCTTGATCTTGAGCTTCCTTAGATTTTTGATCATCTTTGGAAGTTTTGAAAGAAGGCTTCCCTTTCCAATTGCCTTTGCCTTTGCCTTTTGCAAAGAAAGCTTGATCTTCTTGTTCACCAAAGTTGATCCTTGTTTGCTCTTCTTGAAGAAGTAAGCCAACAAGTTCGTCGAAGGAGATTTGTTGTCCCCTAAGAGAAATGCTCAATGATGACACAAATGGAAGGTAAGAATTAGGAAGAGAGTTGAGAGTAATAGATACAAATTGTGAGTTCTCAATCACCTCATCAATACTAAGAAGCTCCTCTCGAAGATCCTTGATCCTTGTCAAGTGGTTTGTAAGCAAATCACCTTCTTGCATCTTCAAGATAGAAAGTTAATTTCGAAGATATACCACTTTTGCCGCATTCTTTACTTGAAACATCTTTGCAAGAGTCTCCCAAGCACTTTTGGAAGTCTTTCATGATCTAATATGTGGCAGGATAGATCTCTTCACTGATAATGCAATGACGGAATGTGCTTGTGCATCTCGTCAATCCCACTTCTTTTGCTCATCATAAGACACAACCGTTGATGATGAAGTAGTTGCTCTAGTTGGTGTAATAGGTGCCAAGGTAGGCGGCCTCTCTTCGTTACCATTAACTATGTCAAGTTGCGGTACTTAATGTCACAATTAGGCCTAGTGGACCCATGAGTCCCTACCAAGTTAATTTCATACTAACTTAGCTAACTCTAAGTTTAGTAGGCCTAATATAATAAATGACCATGGTTACACAACACTCGACCTTTTGGGTCAAAGTAACCTATGGTAAAATATCATTTCCATTTCTAGATTCTAACACATTGGAAATCACTAGATAAGAAATGGGAACACACTTCCATGGATTCATATGTTGGAATCGTAGTTGCACTAACGAATCCCAAATCACAATTCATATAGCGATCTGAATCGTGACCCCTGAATCGCTGGGGGTTTTCGCAAAAAAATAAAAATTCATAAATTTATTCAATATGGGTATCAGTGGAAAGAAATAATATAGAGGATTAACAGTAAATGCGTTCGGTAGTTTCAGCCTACTTTTAGGTTCAATTTCAGCACATTGTACGTCCAATTCCAGTACATTTCAGGTCAAAGGATAAAGAGTGAATGTGTTTCTAGTGTTTCGGCCTACTTGCAGGTTCAATTTCAGCATATTATAGGTACATTTCAGGTCAAAAAAAATTCCGAGCAAAAAAAATTAAAATAAATAAATAAATAAAATTTGCGATTCATTGAACCGAATCGTGATTTGCTGCAACTACGGTTGGAATTAATAAGACTAGAAATGGCCTTAAGAAGCTTTCCAACCCCCAGCTTGTGTTTCTAGAACTCTTCAAGGGTACAAGAGTTACTAGCTCAAAAATATATGTAATTAGCCAAGAGCATAAACAAAATGGAGATATCTATTACCTCAGGGCAAAGAGCATTCACACGAATACCATGCTTACGAAACTTTGATAGAGCTCTTGTAAATAAAACAACGCCACCTGCAAAAATGTCAAGAGGAAACAGTCAAAAAGTGATAGACAACAACAAAGTGCGCATAATAGCGAACAAGGAGTTTCAAGAAAAAAATGTAAGCATATAAAAAAGAACTGAAATTCAACAGCTTTTCTTAGAATGGCAAATTAGCAATTAGCTTCAAGACTCTAAACTCTAGACATCATAATAAACAAGTAGAAAGTGAATGACCCTTCAGAAAACTCCACATTGATAGCAATTGATGTTCTTACATGATAAAATGAAGAATTTTTGTAATTAAATAACAACGCTTCACTAAGTAATGCCAAATATATGCATCTTATAAAGTATGCTTCTCTAGTTCAAATATTCATTATCATTAAGAGAAAAATCAGGCAATCTAGCATCATATCATATCGACCAAGCACTTCACTAGCTATAAAAGTGTTTTACACTCAATGATTCTTACCTTTGCTACTAGAGTAGATAGGACCATCATGTGTGGGATAAAGCCCAGCAGCTGAAGCAAGATTTAGAATTACTCCCCCATGACTTTCTTCCAGCATTGTTTGAATCTGAAAAGTTCCATCAACTATTAAAAAATGTGGAAACTCACAGGCTGAGTGTTCTACAACTAAAATAATATTCTAGCATGATATAGAAAATATTTGATCATTTCTATTCTATCACAAATGTGCTTACAAGAGGTTTTTCAAATAAACTTCAGGTTTTTTCTGATTTCTTCTTAAAGGTCATATTTTCCCTTCATTTCTCTTGATGGAATCAAAGAAAGTATATCGATAGTTGTGTTGCAGCGGATCGCGATCTGGAAGGATCTTGATCCGGATCGAGCGTTCCGAGACCAAAAACGCTGTCCCGGAACGCAAATAAATTTTCAAATTGTTTTATGTGGGCCGCAAGCAAGCAGCCCGCGGCCCACATAAAAAAATTTGACTTGTGAGAGTTGGAGAGTGAGAGAGAGCAAAGGTGAGGAGGTGATGGTGGATTGTGGGCAGCGTGGAGTATCAATCTGTGCGTGATCAAGCCGGTGGAAGCGACGAGGTGGTGGCATTTGTCTCCAAAACGATTTTAGGTAAGTTTTGAGTTCAAACCTTGGTGCCTCATAGAATAAGTTGTAGGTAACGTAATGAAGTGGTTTTCGGTTTCAAATCATCTGTATTGAACCCCACGGACATGCTCATGCTGTTAGTTTTTCCCATTTTTGCTTGTATCAAAACTATGAATCTCATGCCCCTTTTCCGTGTGTTTTTTACTCTTTTCGCAAACTAGCTTATATCATCTGATTGAGGTGCAATTTTAGGCTAAACTGTGTTTCTTCATGCCCACAAACATGCTTGTGCTGTTAATTTCGGTTTTTATCACTTGTAGAGAAAGTTTTCGGTGGCATGCCCAAATCACATGCATTTTGTAACTTGTAAGCAATTGATATTTGCATCACTCCGAATGTTGTTGCTACCAACAGAATACTGAAATGTGATTGTTTGCTTCCTCTTTTGCAAGTCTGAGTCACACGATCTGATACATTGACAAATTTACATGATGCCGGTCCTTGGTAGAGGCATTTGGTCAAAGGTAGAGTTGACAGAGGGGGATGTGGCTACGCACCAGGGATCAGGTGCCCGCAGATGGAGATGCATGCATTGTGGCGGCATCTTCACTGGTTCTCTTACCAGGGTTAGGGCCCATTTGCTACGACTCACCAGGCCAGATGGGCGCGGGATGGGCATATCCATTTGCCCTCGCATATCAGATGCAAAGGTGGAGAGATTGATGGACACATACGGGCGTGACGGTACATCTCTTGAGCCTTTGAGACCATCTCAGAGTGTTGTTCATGGGTCAGTGGCAGGAGCAGGGACTAGAGCAGGTTGAGGACATGGTGCAGGTGTAGGGTCTAGAGCAGATGCAGAGGCAAGGCCTAGTCACATGGGGGGAGATGTTCCTAGAGCTACCATCACACATGCAGCCTCTCCTCCAGTTGTTCCTTCAACAGCAGGTCCATCTCGTCTAGCGTCGTCATCAGCTGATGACGCACCATTTACAGAGCTAGATCATGCCACAGGGGGCCGCAGCGATGCATCAGGCGATGCTCCACAGTCAGACACACCTTCAGCACGCCCATCTGTTGTTTCTGGTGGGCGTTCTAGACCAGGAGAGTCCTTTGTGCAGCAGAGAGCAGTTAGGGCTAGGCAGCAGACCTTGGACCGAGGTGCGTGGCAGAGCCATCATCATGCCCTGTGTACCCGACGGATTGGCCAGCTGTTCTATGAGTGTGGCATTCCTTTGGCTGTTGCAGACACTTGGATCTTTAAGGACACTTGCCTTTAGATTGCAGCAGCTGATTCCTCATGGAGGCCTCCGAGGAGAGAGGCATTGTGCACGACCATGCTACGACAGGAGGAGGAGACCATCACACGGGAGCTGAGCTCCATCCGCACAACGTGGCAGACGTAAGAATTTGTTGCTACTCTTTACCACTTAATTTTTTTCACTCTACAAATTACCACAATGTTTGCAAGTGCACATGTCTAAGAAATGTTGTATTTTTGCAGCTATGGATGCTCGATATTGAGCGATGGATGGACTGACACTCGTCAGTGATCTGTCGTCAATATCCTAGTGTCTTGCCCAATTGGCACAGTCTTCCTACAAGACGTGGATGCTACTCGAGCTGGTGGAGCCATCACGGCCGAGTTCATCTATGAGGAAGTCATCTATGTAGTGCAGGAGATTGGGGCAAAGCACGTGGTTCAAGTTGTCACAGACAACGGCTCGAACCGCAGACTAATGGGAGAGATGGTGATGAGGGAGCACCCGAGTATTGTGTGGACCCCATGTGCTGCACATTGCATCGACCTTCTCATTCAGGACATGGTTGCACTTCCATGGAAAATGATTTCATTTCACACAATAATGTAGAAAATGATATAATAGTGAAAAATAACTTGATGGTAGAAAATCACTCAATGCTTTGAAAATGGACGACAATGGTCTTGAAATCGATGGAAAACTTGATAAATGAACTACTCTTGAAAAAACCTTCCATTTGATACCCATATTGGCATTAAAAAGATTTCAAAAAAAAAACATTCCGAGGAACCCTAATGGGAAATCCTGGAACGTGATCCGGAATGTGATCCGGAATGTGATCGAAATCGCGTTCCGGATCGTGGCCTGCAACTTTGATCGATGGTTTATATCCTATCACGCCATTTCTACTATTCTCATTGCATTTATACTCAACATTGTGTATCATTTACTTTGCTATTCTTTAAAGAATCCCAAACTCTGTAACTCAAAATATGGTTAATTTTCAACTTCAATTTGTCAGATGTCCCATGAAAATTAAAAAATGTTTCAAAAATGCTACAACACTTTCATAAAGCCTCCCACTCAATGACAAGAAATTTAATGATTTGCTAGGCAAAATAGAGAACACAAGGAAAACAACATGAAACTATATAGATATGTTTACTTATTAGAATGGGCTAATGATGTTATATCGTTGCACTTGGAACCTTCTTAAATTGTATAGATCCCTAGAGTACTTAACTAGTTACATTGGCTCCATCTTAGGTTATTTGGTTAATTTCAAGTCATGTGGGCATGACGTTTTAGTGTGGTTCACAAAGGACTCTCAATCCCTAACCCTAATACAAACTCCAAAAGGAATAAATACTTGTCCTCTCATTTAGATCGTTGAGTGTTATAAGGACCTAGAAATTCTCTATAGAACACTACGAGCATTGTTCCTTTTGGACAATGGTATACAATAGTTCATTGTTGAGTATTTTGAGATCCGAATTGAACAATAATCTTCAATTTCTAGTGTGTTCTCCACACTTTTAAATGTATGTTGTTTGATTGTTTTTGCTTTGCGGCTATTTTTTGGTGGTTATTTTTCGCTCTGTGGCTATTTTTCGCTATCTTTGGTGGCAATTTTAATGGACTGTTAGAAGTAGCACTTCTGCTACACTGGGCAGCCAGTTTTGCAAAACAAAAAAACATTAGTAGATGTAATTCTAGTCAATCTCCAAAACATTTGGCCCCAGTTCTAGCGGCTACATATGGCGGCAATTCTAGTGGCTATTTTGGCGGCAGTTCAACAAATTTTAGCCTCCTATTTGGTAATAGTTCTGGCATATCTTTTGCAAATTTTTCAACCACATTTGGCAGTAATTTGGTGGCAATTTGGCCTATCTTTGACGGATAGCCAACACCTTTCCCAGTCTTACATGGCGGCTATTTTTTACCTTTTTGCTGATTCTCTAGGGCTTTGTCCAGCCCTATTGTAGGGCCTACATTGGGGTGACAATTCTACTATCTCAAAGTTTGTGCTTCTTCCGTACTCCCTATAGCATGGCTTGTGGCTCTACATTTGCTTCTCAGTCAGACAAGACCCCTCAATCTTCTAGTATCAACTTTCTTGTTCAGCAGTTTCTGTCAAAATTTGACCCACAAATTCTAGATGGAGTTAACTAGACTTTTGAAACTTTTCTTTGGCAAGTCCTTTGGTAAAGATATCCACAACTTGCTCTTCCGTAGGGCAATAGATAAGCTCCACTTCACCACTCTGAATCTTCTCTCAAATAAAGTGTTGTTGTATTTCTATGTGCTTTGTCCTACTGTGAAAAACTTGATTCTTCGCCAATTTGATACAACTCTGATTATCGCACTGAAATATTGTAAGTGTATCATGTATCATATGTAGATCATGTAGAATTCTTCGTAACCATGTTGCTTCACTTGCTGCACTCGTCGTAGCCCGATACTTGGCCTCTATAGATGATATGCAATAGTATGCTGCTTCTTTGAACTCCAAGAAATAGCACCAGAACCAAGACTAAAAACATAACCTGTAGTAGATCTTTGGTCTTCTGCATCTCCGACCCAATCAACATCCGCATCTCCGACCCAATCAGCATCCAGAAATCCATTCCGGAATGCAGTCTTCACAGCCATTTGTTGAATATCCCATCCAAACTGAGTAGTTGACTTAGCAACTGGTGCAAAAGTTTCTTTACAGTCAATCCCTTCTTGTTGAGCCTAACATTCTGCCACCAATCTTGCCTTATGTTAATCTACAGGACCATCTGATTTGTACTTATTTCTATAGACCCACTTGCATCCAATGGCCTTTTTACCTATCGGTAATTGAACAAGGCTCGAAGTCTTGTTTTTCATGATTGAGTCGTACTCCTCATCCATTGCTTTCCTCCAAATGTCCTCTTTTTCAGCCTCCCTAAAAGTAGATGGATCCTTGGTTTCCAATACTATGTCCATATATGCAAAGTGTACATACCCATCCTCATGATGATCCTTCTATCGATCCTGATCTTCATGTTGCTTTTCAAGCCTAGCCGATCTCCTAGTCCCGTGTGTATTGGACTCTCCCTGTTTCCATAATGACACTATCCTTGATAGTCTCATAGTACCATCTAGGCAATCTTCTATTATCTGACGTAGGATGCTTCCTGGCTGGTAAAGTAGATGAATAAGTATCTCATATACTTGATCTCTCCTTCCTCTTTCCTTTCTCAACCAAGGTCACTCTAGGTACTTGGATTGGTGTAGGCGGTACACGTGCTGAGTTAGGCTCCTGTAATGACTCCTCACACAAGATAGGAATTTCTCCATCTTGCTTCCTATCATAAGACATCTTTGTATCTTTATGAGATCCATCCTCATCAAAGATCACATCCCTACTTATGATGACTTTCTTACCCTCCAAGTCATAAAACCTGTATCCCTTCTCTTGACTTTCACATCCAAGGCCGCCTTAGAATCCAATTTACTCCTTGAATCCTTAGGTATGTGAGCATAAGCAATACTTCCAAACACTCTCACATGACTTACATCTGGTTTCCGATCCGTGTAAGCTTCCTCTGGAGTTTGACTCTCTACAACCTGTGTAGGACTTCGATTCAAAAGTTAAACCGCCATCTTGACAGCTTCACCCAGATTCTTACTCTTGAGCATACTCCTCGCAATTTCTACAATAGACCGGTTCTTCCTTTTCACAACTTCATCTTGTTGAGGCATGTCCGTGCTTGCAAATTGTCTTGATCCTTGCAAAACACCTTAAATTCCGAGCGTAGTATCTTGATTTTTGTCTGTTTCTTTCTATAGGAATTCGGTGGGCCTTCAACAGATACGACTTAACCTTTCTGGTTCAGAGGTTGCACCAAAATCATGGAGCCTTTTGCCCCTTCCGTGAGCCGCGTTCCGGGATCCCGTCCCCGGACGCCTAGCCGCCCACGAATCCAAGTGCTCCCCCTTACCCGCAAAGGGGCTAGTACTAGGGGACATTAAACACTTAGACATTTACCACTTATATCCACTTTGAACAAAGTCCCACTTCTACTTATGGGATTTCTTTGAGCGTGGGCTGTTGCTCCACTTTCATGCCCTCCAATATCGCCCCTGATTCATGACTTTATCGAAAATAGTTGGCAACAATAGCAATCAGCTTTTTGCCTTTAGCTTTTGCTTTTTGGCATTTGGCTTTTCACAAGTCATAAAGAAAGTATTTAAGTAGCCTGGCGCCCCACAATAGATTCATTCCATTGTATAGAGCTTTGCTCATTCCTCTATAATCCAAATATGTTTTGGGGTGGGGAAGTTAAGTCAGCGGTTTATCTTTTGAATCGAAGTCCTACAAAGGTTGTAGAGAATCGGACTCTAGAGGAAGCTTACACGATATGGAAACCTTATGTGAGTCATTTGAGGGTTTTTGGAAGTATTGCATATGCACATACCTAAGGATTCAAAGAGCAAATTGGATTCAAAGGCGACCAAGTGTTTATTTCTTGGATATGATAGTCAAGAGAAGGGATACAGGTTGTATGACTTGGAGGGTAAGAAAGCCATCATAAGCAGGGATGTGATCTTTGATGAGGATGGATCTCATAAAAATACAAAGATATTTTATGATAGGAAGCAAGATGGAGAAATTCCTATCGTGTGATGAGTCATTACAAGAGCCTAAATCAGCATGTGTACCGCCTACACCAATCCAAGTACCTAGAGTGACCATTGGTGAGAATATCACCCCAGTTAGACAAGATGGTATTTGCAGATTTTCATTGGTCCACATTTGCCCTAAAACGTCTTTGAAGGGCAATTGAAAAGCATTTGACGTGGGTTTGAAAATCTCACACTTGCTTTTGGAAAATTCTAGAAAGAGAACACGTGCATTTTTAAACTTCTAGAAAGAGACGTTTCTAGAGAGAGAGAGCGCGCTCAATGTATGCACACGAAACCATCGCTGCTACTGCACCTTGCTAAACACTGCTTCTTTACAAACAAGGTTGCTGCTCCATTCTTTCAAGAATAGAGTTATGTTCCTCCCTCGTTGAAGCTGTTCGCCCCCTCTCCAAGAAGCAAGAACAAGTTTATGAATGGGATTTGGCTTAGACAATGGCATCTTCATGGGGATTCACGGGCTCCTCTTTCTTTCTTTCAGGGACACGTTGCCACCATAGCATTTGCTTGAAGCCAATTGGTAAGCCATGAGGAGTGAGAAAATCTAACAAAGAAGCATGGGAGCGATGGCGAGCATTGCAGGCAGCAGAAGCGCCAATTTCCTTTCATGAGACAGCAGCAGCTTCCGCTCATACTGGTATATGGAGCAGGGGCAACAGAGCGGGGAGAAGAGCAGAAGAGGAAGGAAAGACAGAGCAAGAGATAGCGTGAGGGAGATGGAGGATATGAATGATGATGCGGCTGTCCAATTGAGAGAGAGAGAGAGAGAGAGAGAGAGAGAGAGAGAGAGAAAGAAAGAAAGAAAGCTTTATTAACGTCTTTTCCATGCCAAAGGCGTATAAGACGAACAAGTACATCAACTAAGTTGGACACAAGACGGATCAGTGCCGTCAAAGCAGAAAAAAACAAACTAACTAACTAGGAAGAGAGTCAAATAGCCAGGATTATATGGTACGTAGACCATTTACATGTTCAACTGGACATCTCTTCATTTCTCTATCTCAAATCCTATCTCATCTTTAACTATAGGCCTTCAATCTACCAGTCTGATAATACCATCACAATAGATAAGCTGTTTACCAGTTGATAGAGCTTCTTGTCTTGCCTTCTTACGTTCTTGAACTTGGATGAAGGTAAGATCTTCGTCCAGGTAGATTTTGATTTCCCGCAATTTCAATCTCTTCCCTAGAACTTCACGCCGGTGAGACACTGATGTGAAGCGGATGACAAGAGTATCCAGGTCCTTCTTAGGTCGCCAGGCAGTTTCCATTCCTTTGCTATGGTGTTGAAGATTTCCTTCCAAAAACTTCTCAGCTTCTGCAACACCATTTTGAGAGTTTGGAATACCTCTAACACGAACATTGAGATCTTTATGCTCTCGCAGACGACTCTCAGTGAACGTGGCTGAGATAAGCGAAGGTGAAGGCGGAGGTGGAGAGATAATTGGCGACGAACCTTTAAGCAAATTTGCCCATGACTGAACAGCCATATGGTGTTGTTCCACCTGATTTTCGAGCTGCTGGATTTTTGCCGAAGTAGCGTTTTGGGAAGAGGCTTCACTTTTTATAATTGTAACTTCGTTCTTGAGTTCTTGAATGGAAGTATCCAACTTTTGAAGATGCGATTGCACTCCTAGAAGCAGGGAATCATGAGAAGCCAGTTGCTCTCTGTGATTGTTGAGGTATTCAAATAGACGGAGTTGATCATCCCGAAGAAGTTTGACCAATGCATATGGAGGGAGAGAAACAGGTGCTTCTGGAGTGTTTGGAGTCAAGGGAATAGCTCCAGTAGTTTCACTATTGTCAAGAATAGGGTTTGATGGGGAGATAGGAACCGCAACAAGCATAGAAGGAGGAGGGGTAGGTGGATCTGGCTGTAAGGAAGATGTTGAAGCAGTGTTGGAGACGGAGGATGGTTCAAAAGTGGTGGCAACGACTCCTTTGCGACGTGGCATTATGAGGGATCCAGCAGATCAGCGATGAGGGACAACAGGTGCGATGGAAGACAGCGATAGATGGAGCAGGTGCGATGGAGGAAGGGCGATGGAGGACGATCAGATAAGACGGCGATCTGAGAAAGAGCAATGGAACTGATCTGATGGACAGCAAGCCGAGTAGCAGGGGCAGTTCCGCTCAGGGCAGCATTGATGGAGGCGGCATCAATGGGCAGTTCCGCAAGGCAGCAGATCGTCTGAAGCATTGGCGAGGGCACCCTATGAGCAGCAGGGCACCGGCGATGGGCAGTGATGGAGAACTGCAGGTGGAGCGCCTTGCTGGAGCTGGTCGATGGAGCTAGGCCATCGCTGGCCTTTGGAGGTCTGCCATCGCTGGCCGCTGGCCGCGCGAGAGAGAGAGAGAGAGAGAGAGAGAGAGAGAGAGAGAGATTTAAATTATAAATAATAAAATAAAATAAAAAACATTGTTGAGACCAAGTCTCTCGTCCTAAAATTGTAAAAAAATGATAATAGTAGCCATCATTTTACAACATATCAAAAGAAACACTATGATTAGCAAGAATCTACGCTACATGCTTCAAAAAACACTATTAGTAGAAGAAACTAAGGGATGAAGAAGCACAATGAAAGCAACAACCTTCTAGTGTTTTTGTCTAAAATCAGCTTCATCCCTAAAATCTGTTACTGCATGTGCATGCTTTTTGGCACGTCATTGGATCATTGTGACTACTCAATCTCCCCATTCTATACATATCTTAACTTGTTCATTTGACCAACTAACAGTTCAACAACTGGATTTGTAAGATCAACAGCAACACTAATCCCAATTAAGTTGGACTCATAGGATAAAAAGTATTGATCCTTGAGTAATCATGCCCCTAATCAACTATGACTGGCCAATCCTCCTACCACGCTTAGGTAGTCCATCTGGTGGTTAGTCCTTCACCTACTCAAAGTAGAAAGTCCTTTGGCCATTCAAACGGTGAAATCAATCTTTAGACCACTCGAACCCCATTTGCTGAGTAAACAGTCCTTTGTTACCCGAAGTAGTTAGTTCTTGGAGAGCTCAGCACCCATGTTGGTTAACTAGAACATAAAGTCCTTACATCAAAATACAAATTATTTTGCAATGCATGCTACTAACGTAGCATCATTATAATGATTTTTTATATTATACTCTGGGGGACCAGCGCCGGCGCTGGACCCCTGGAGGCTGTTTTTTAATTCATTTTTTGCATTTCTTTTGCATACTCAGTTGTTTGTTATTTCCTCAAATTTGCTCAACAATCGGACATCAACACTATCTTCAAGCCTTTTGAACACAACGGCTATCAACAATCAAACATTTTCAAGCCTTTTGCAAAGATTAGTCATACTTTTTATGGCCACTCCATAGGTATGACAAATAAAACATAATCCGAGTGTTACCCATACAGTAAAGTTTAAGTAACGCCTATTTTTAGAAATCGATTCAAAAAACATTCATAGAAAGTCCATCTAGTAAGCTTTTGTACCTGGATGATGCTTTGAAATCATATCAATTACAAGCCATATTTGCTCATGTAGTTGACAAAAAAAACATCATAATGAAATCTCGCTAATGGTGATTTAATCAAAATGCAGGAACCAATTGCTCGTTGTCAAATGCAAGACTTAATCTTATTTAGCTAGACATTTATGGATCTACTATGTTACTACGGATCAGTATTTGCAATGAACTTGTGAAATAAATTGTTGGTCCAAGAGAATAGTCATAGAGGTATTTCTCATTTTCCATCATAGAAACAGGCATTTTCAAATTTCATCTAAAGATGAATCAGTTTATCTATAGCTAAAGCAGCCAGTAGTCACTTGGAGTTTTGTCATAGAGTAAAATAGCTTCTTGATAAATAGAGTCAAAAGGCTCCACATTGAATTTCACATAAACTTCACAACTCTAAATAATATGTCCTTAAAGTTCTCCCTTTCAAATTAAAAAGTGCATCCTCAAACACAGAGAGGTGAAGAAAGAAATGGAGAGAGGAGAGAGACAGAGGGAAGCAAAAAAAGAACTAGAAGTATTACCATCTTTCATGCAAAACAATAAGAGAGTTGAGTATATCCAAGCATTCTACACAAACAGACACACACACACACACACACACATATTTCTAGCTAGAAACCTTCTGTGAGAAGGGAGTGATTTGATAAGAATGCAGTAAGCAAAGTGGCCACTTTTCTTCAAAAAGGTAGAACCCTTCACCTAAGATAATAACTTACAGCGAACCGTGTGCAATCAATGACAGCAACTAAATTGATATCAATGACACGTCTCCACAAGCCTGTTCCATCACTGCTTTTGTCTTTAGTAAAAAATTCCTTCTCTGCTACACCAGCACTATTGATGCAAATATCTAACCTTCCAAATATTGTCTTGTGTTGAGCAAATGCAGATGCAACTTCTCCTGTTTAAATCAAACCAAAACTCATCACCTACAGCTGATAACATCAAAAGCAAGATCTTGCTTAGCAAATATATGTACAACCTTTAAAATCTGGACATCAAATGGAAATACATACACATCTCCATAATAAGGTTATAGAAGGGATACCTTATGTATGTTAAGAAGCAGAAATCATAATCAACAAGTAACAAAATCAACCTACATGACTAGCATGATAATTTACCTTGTCACTAAAAATTGAATAGTGAACAACTATTGCAATTTTACCAAAACATAAATGAACAACTATTGCAGGTTTACCAAAAATAATGAAGGTGCAGGCCCGCACAATGAAACAACTTCATACTTCACTCTAATATTTTTGAAATTTCGTTCAGAATTCAACTAGTGAATATTTTCAGTATTCATTACAACCAAGTAAGGTTTTAGCATGTCCTCGGATGGAGCAATCAAGCTTGGTGCATGTAATGTAACTTACTAATAGATGAGTAGATTTTTGCTGATAATTTATTGTGTCATGGCGAGACTGTCTGACAAGGTAAAGAGGCACGCTTGTAGTATCAGGACGTCAAACAAAGAGGGACCAAAAGTGAATGGCTTAGGGATACCAGTTTTCAGAACTAGAGGAATGGCCAATCAAGCAATTTGTAATGTTACATGTTGAGAAAGATAATTATGGTAGTTGACGGAGGCCCAAACATGGTACTCGGGTAGGACTGGGATTACATAGGCCCATGACCAAGTGACTTGGTATTCATGAAAGTATCCCCATGGTCGGGAGGACCTTCATTCTACAGAATGGCAAGCTTGAGCGCAAGCTTTAGAGCACAACGCACGCAAGTTGGGCAGTGTTTCAGAATTTGCTACCAGAGCCTTGCGAGGATTAGAGGAAGGAGAAGAGGGAAGCTGCCATCACTTCTGAAGATCATGTGCACATTGGAGGATCTTGAATTATGGAGCACAATGGATGCACCTCCATTTCTGTGAAGCCGTTCCTTTTCCTTGCATAAGAGCAAGCAGAACAGTGAGTTACACTCTACTAGAGGGATGGTGCCAACTTTTATGTCTAAGCTTTCAATAAGTTGATTCCTATCATTGGCAAAACTTTGGTGAATCAGCTAGCTGGAAAACTTCATCAACTCAGCTCAAAGATATTCGTTCTCGAGGATAACCTCAGCATATACCTTTCAAAAACCGAAACCACAGCCTCTGGCTTATCTTCTTGAGGTGAATGTTTATCATCAAGATAGAGCAAGTTTGATCCTCATAACCAGTAAGGTAGCTTGTCATTTTGCTTTCAGCCACAGAAGTTAGATACTTCCATTCAAGAACTTAAGAACGAAGTTGCAGTTATAAAAAGTGAAGCTTCTTCCCAAATTGCTACTTCGGCAAAAATCCAACAGCTCGAAAATTAGGTGGAACAACACCATATGGCTGTCCGGTCATGGGCAGATGTGCTTAAAGGTTCGTCTCCAATTATCTCTCCACCTCCGCCTTCACCTTCGCTTATCTCAGCCACGTTCACTATGAGCCGTCTGTGAGAGCATAAAGCTCTCAATGTTTGTGTTAGAGGTATTCCAAACTCTCAAAATGCTGTTGCAGAAGCTGAGAAGTGTTTGGAAGGAAATCTTCAACACCATAGCAAAGAAAGCTCATTGCTTAACCATTTTGAATGGCCTTCCTTACTGGCCTTCGTCATATCATTTTACTTGTCACCCACATGGAGGAGGACATATTGTTGTTAACTACTTTATTGGGTCACCGGCTTTGATCCCATTTCTTCATACCTTCCGCATTATACCTCCTACCATTTCTGATCACTCCCTCCTACTTCTATCCCTTGGTCATCATAGTACCACAGTCACAACACACCGTCCCACTCATCACCATCGCCCGGTTTTCTCTCCATCTGGTTTTCCCCTTTACACCAAATTCCTAGTTACTTTTCTCCAAGACTTCCCCTTCACCTCCTCAGTTGACCAACAAGCTATCTTTTTATCTCAGTCTCTTTTGCAATTTGCCAATACTGCCTATCCTTAGAAAACCTTCCCTTCGCATAAACGCACTCACAACAAATGGTATGATACAGAGTGCTTCTCATTGCATAAACAAGTTGTATACGCTAGATACCACTCTCCTCACACCCTAGCCTTGAAACAAAAAGAATATCACAAAGTGACTCTGAAAAAAAGACAGCTTATCTCGAGTCCTTGGGAAAAAAACTTGTTGATGCTATTGCCTCCCCATCCTCCCATTTCTTTTGGCGGATGTTCTCTAAAAACCCGTATAAACCCGCTCCTATTGCTATTGAATCATGGATAAATTATGCTACTAAGCTTTATACAATTGACTCTCTTTCCATTTCTCTTTCCCCACGCCCTTCAGAATTCACCCTCTTTACCCCGTCCATGGTTGAAAACGCCATCCAAAATGGTCAAACTGATGTTGACCTGCTAAGTATGGACTTCCTAAAACCAGTTGTTCACATTATTGCCCCATACATTTCCCATATCTTTAACCAATCTGTCATCTTCGGTCTCCCCACATCGTGGTGCACCAACCTTTTACACCCTATCCTCAAAGTCGGGGATCCTTTGATTGTTGACAACTATCGCACTATTATGATCGGTCATACTATGGCCAAGCTATATGGATCCGTTTTACAGTCTATTGTCAGCTCACGGGCAGAGACAGAGGGGTTACATGCTATGGGACAGGCAGGTTTTCGCGCTGGCTACTCCACGGTTGACCAGATATTCATCTTGAGATGCATTATTGAGGAGGCTAAGTTCAGGAAGCAGAGGGTTTATTGTTGCTTTGTGGATTTCCGCAAAGCCTTTGATTCTGTTCCGAGACATCTTTTACTCCAGTGCTTAGCATCGCTTGGCTTTTCTCAGGAGATCATTGCTGCTATCGTCACATTGTGTGAGAGAGTGCTGGCCCGTTTTCGAGATGGTGATGGATGGTCCTCTTACATTCTCTTTGCTCTATATATTGATGATCTTGAGCGGATTATTAGGGAGGAGGGTGGAGATGGTTGTCCGTTAGCAGATATGATTATCCCTATTCTACTGTATGCGGATGACGTGATACTTCTATCGAGATCCGCATCTGGGCTTCAGCAGCACCTTGATGCTTTATATACTTTCTGCCAGACATGGGGTTTGATGGTGAACATTGGTAAGACTAAGGTCATGGTGTTCAACACCAATCGACAACATATGAGAGACACAGTGTTCTACTATGATGGGCTTCCACTGGAGATAGTAAACTCTTATGCTTACTTAGGTGTCCTTTTCACTGGTCCATTGCTCACTTTTAGACCAACTGCACTGTCTAGGCTCCGCAAGGGGCACTCTGCTCTTGTCCAGATGGAGAGGTTTTCCTCTATTTACTATGTACATGATCCTGATATGCGCTGTCGCCTTTTTTCTGCCACTGTCTCTCCGGTGGCTCTATATTCAGCAGAGACGTGGTGTCCTGGCTTGTCCAGAGATACTTGGAGTGATATTTCACGTTTGCAGATCCTTATGCTTAGCCAGATGATCTGTGCGAAGCAGTCAGTTCCCCATGATATCATACTGGCAGAGTTTGCCTCACCACCTCTGATTGTCGAGGCTATATTTCGGATTATCACATTCATTCATAGAGTCTCGGAGCTTGATTCATCCAGATATGTTGCCCATCCTCTCACAGTCTAGCTAGTCAGCAGGCTAAGTCCTCATGGTTTCAGTGTGTTTCTGACCTTTTGAGTAGGTGGGGTTTATCTATATCTGATCTCCCGAATGGGTCACACGCATATATCCGCCAGCAGATTTACAGAGCTTACATCAGCACAGTGTGGTCTCACCCAGATCCTGCACGGGTCAAGCTTCATTTTTATCACACTCATCTTCTTTAGCTTGATGTTTCCGGGCTTCCCATTCGGCCAGGTTATTTGTCTCAGACATTATCTTTCGGCCTGCGTTACCGTCTTGGTCAGTTTAGGGTCTCTTCTCACCAGCTTGCTATTGAGACAGGCAGATACACAGACACACCTCGACCCCCACGGATTTGTCAGTGCTGCTCTTTACAGGAGATTGAGGATGAGTTCCATTTTATTTTCCGATGTCCAGCCTACTATGAGATCAGAGGCAGATACCATTGCTTATACAGAGATACTCCACTTACACTTGCTTCTTTCCTTGCCTTCTCAGATGCGAGATGTGTTGGTTTATTATTGCGAGAGATGTTTACTCTGAGATCTTCCTTTTTATTGGATGTTTCTGATGTGGATCATAGCCAGTCCCACATTACGCACTTTTTCCAGAAGAGGGATAGAGATGAGACTTCTGACAGTGAGATAGACATTCGACGACCAAAGCTCCAGCATCCTCTTCGCTCCTCCAGGCCCAGGGCTCTTCACCGGAGGCCAACACCTGCTTCTCACCATATCACGCATTTTTTTATATCCACTTAGCCAGTTAGCTAACTTATTTCAGTTTTCTCTTTCCCTCTGTGTAGCTGGTGGTTAAGCTACTGATATTGTACCCTCAACAGAGCTAGAGGTTAAGCTTTGTTTTTCTTCTTTTTTGATGTACTTTCTACTTGTCTTATGTGCCCTCGGGTACTTGACAGACATTAATATAATTCTAATTCTCTCTCTCTCTCTCTCTCTCTCTCTCTCTCTCTCTCTCTCTCTCTCTCTCTCTCTCGGCCAAGTGGACAAATGAGGCACAAATGGGCCCTCGCTGTGAATCCGACTGGAACCCCAGCCGATTCGAATCGTCCAGTTCCAATTCGATTCAGAATCGCCAATTCGCTGCTCTTGAATGGGCAATTCGTGAAACTAGATTTTGCAACTTTGAATTAGGGCTTTCCAAATAATCACGACCTGATCTAAATCACGTGTTCTTTTCCATGATACAGTAAGCAGGAGCAGGGAGTGCACTTATTGTGATTGTTTACACTCTCTTCCATCAGCAACTTCAAATCTTGATAAAATTCTTGTATGTACAAAAATAGTGTAGTAGCTAGGTCAGCTTATGCCTATGAAGAATCTTGCTTTGCAACCCCAATCAGAGGTCAAAGAATCTGTTAATTATATAAGCTTCACCCACATGAACCAACATATACTTCCAGATTGATAACTCATGGCAAGCTGTATGCAATCAATTGCTTCGAACATATTCTCAATTGCTAAATTCCAAAATTGAGCACCACAACAGATGTCAGCAGCAAAATGCAATAACCGTTCTGAATTTTCTGTGAAACATTTTCACTTATCAGTTATTATTTCTTGTATAATCAACCAGAAAGCACTCAACCTACAAAATTGCTTGATTAGCACAAGAACACACCAGGATTTGTGACATCACATTTGATAAAAACTGCTGTCAGATGACTTTCAGGAAGTTTCAGCTTTGCATGTTCTTCTTTCACCAAGGCAACTGTTTCTTGTCCAATTTTCTCCAAAAAATCAACAACAGAGAGCTTTACTCCCTTTTTGGCAAGATCCAAAGCCAGTGCTCGACCTGTTTCAGTTAGAGATGAATATCAAAACATACCACTTGAATCAAACCAAATGCTTGGTATACTACAACGTATAGAAGGCATTCAGCAAAAAGTTAGGAATCCAAAAGTGACATGATCCAGAAATGCAACAAAGATGTGTCCTAGGTCAAGGCCTTGGACACCTTTGACATTGGACTTACTTGACCTTCACCTACATGATGAATAGCTTGGTTGATATCGAATAGCTTGGTTGATATCAAGGTACTACTTTCAAGATACAATAGAAGTCCATAACTCACTTTCTAAAATGTAATGTACAAAAGTTTCACGTTTTACAACCTAGGTTAAACTACGCCAATAAGATTTGCAAAATACGTAATAAAAGTGCTTCCTATTGAAAGGGTATATTGGAAAACTAACTTTACAAGTTGCTATGAAACAGCCTATATGAGAAGTTTGCTTTGGATTTTATTAAGCATATCTACTTGAGCCTAGGACAAGGTTACACATACAAAATAGTTACCCGGGTTATATCCCCTTACATAGCAACTTAGAATCGTAGGTTTTACAAGAGCGGTTCTTAGCAAGCTTATACACAAACTTGACGTTAGGGGGCATTTACTGCTTTTGGCGGTGGTTTTGCAAAAATGGTGGTCTTTCTAGGAAAAAGGGCTTCAGATTCAAAGACGACCCCAAAGGGCCCCCAAAAGCCTCTCTCTACTTGGGCAAGAAGTACATACCCACATCTGCTGGATAAGGTGGTCCAACGTATTTAACATACTCCACCTGGAAACTAAGCAAACAGTTGAGCTTCATCAAGCTTACTTCAGGCTGCCACCCCTGAACAAAATCACGCAGTACACGAGAAGCTCTCGCATGCAAAAAGTGAAACATTTATAAAATAGGCATCCTCATCACTAACCCTTCCAAAATCTTCCCCCTGATACTCAAAGTCCAATCTAAAAAAATATAACTGTATTGCACTCCACCTAATTGCAACCCAATCATTATCGTGGTCACTCCATTTAATGTATTTGTAATATTCCAGCCAATGTTCCGTTCCGGAACACGATCCAGGAAATCCCATGGGGTTTCCCGGAACGTGCACTGAATTTTTTTTCAAAAAAACAGAATTGTGAGTGTGCGAAATTGTTTAGACTGTGTAAATTTTTTTCTGCTACTATTAACTTTTTATTTTGGTGATTTAGTGTTTTTTTTTCAAATCAAACAATACTACCCCATTCAAACAAGCAGTTATGGGGTACATTCCCATATACTCACTTTAACTTGCACAAGTAAACTCCAGGCAGAAATTTTGAGAATGTACTTGCTGCATAAAGCAAATCAAAAGGCGCTAAAAAAGCCTTTGAACCTTGTTACCTTTGTTTTGAGCAACTTCCATGTTTTTACTTGTGCCTCTTTTGATTATACTTTGTAGTTTTGGTTATGACCTAGCTTCCTCAACTTTATAGAATATCTTTTTCTTTTGTAGCATTGGGGGCAAAATTTTTGTTAATTGGGGAGTGTGACATAGATACAATAGTTTTAGAGTTTATTGGCCTAGAACTCATTTTCCTTCGCAAGCTAGCGATTAACTTATTCACAAGATAGGCTGTGTCATAGTAACCAATGGGCTGTTTCAAGTTACATTTGGAACATTCATTACTTTTATTCATAAGGTAAGTTGGAGCTCTAGAGGAGTGCACTATTTTTTGAGAACATTGTTCCTCTTCTTTTGCACTTCCCTTTCAAATTAGAAGTCAAGACATTCATTTGGTAGCTTATGATCTGAATAACTCGTGTTCTTTCTGGAAGACTCATAGCTCTTCCTTGCAGGGGACTAGTATTGACTCTCAGGAAGCTATTCTCTTCATCTTTTATGATCAATTTGTGCTTAATGTGATGCTAAACCTGTGATCGACTTCATAACAAAACTCCTAACTCATTGGCTCTAGATAAGGTTCAGAAGTCAACTTTTATTCTATAATAGTTTCCTTGAAGGTTCCCTTCAGGGCCTCCAAACTAGAATATAGGCTCTTTACTTGCCTTAGAATCTTTCGGAATTCTAAGATATACCCAATCTCCAACTTGAAAGTACCGAGGCAATCCTTTCAAATTAGCAAAATGTCTGACCCAATCCTGGGCACTCTGTACATTTCCCCTTGGTAACTGTAGCATCTCATGCATTTCCCACGAGAAATTGGCCACTTTCTGAACTTTGATCGTCTTGGTTTCAACCGTTATCGGAGATCTAGGCTGAAATCCATACATAAGCATAAACGGGCTATATCCAGTAGCCGAATGCTTACTACTATTATAAGCAAACTCAATCAATGGAAGGTACCTCTCCCAATGAGATTGCCATCAAGAGACATATGCTCAAAGCATCTGTTCTTTTTACCACTAACGTTACCCTCTCTTGAAAGTCAAATACAAACTGGAATCTGAACTATGATTCACCAATCACAATTCACCAGATTGCCTATGTTTCCCAACTAGTTTATGCATGCAAATAAACTTTGTCCAATGAACACATACTGGATCCACAGAGGATTAAGAACTTGTGCATAATAAAACATGATCCCACTATGATTCACTACATAGCATATCTCCACAGATCTTACCCAATCTACATACATTACATATCTAAATGAGAATACTATAGCCTAGTTAACCCAAGAGAGTATATCTCTCAAAAAGTGCTATTTCATTGAATATGAAACCAAAATCTCAATCGGAGATAATTTCAAAAGAATATATCGTTAAGAGGGAATTTCTTTCATTGCATCAACTTCTTATGGACCCTAGTTCTCACTAAGATCAAGTTGATCAAAAAAACAATTCTAGTCCTGATACCAATCAATCGGATTCGTAATTAGTGACTTTTTATCCGTACAAGAATGGTTTCTAAATTTTAGCACCATACATCTTCTAACTGGATTCATTCTAACAATCCTCAAAAGATTCCAACAGTATTCAAAAATATCCTATCAATCATGATTCTAAAATAGGTCTTCAATCTATACATATTACGGATTCCGCCTGGAATCAATGTTCTAGATGTTTTAGGTAACTGTTCTATCACCCTACTTCTCCCCTAGACACATATCTCAAATGAGATTCTCGTCCAACTTGTGACCCGTTGTGTGCTGATTTTTCTAATTTTGGTGGTGCATTTCACTCCTCAACTATGCTTTATGATTAGGTTTTGAGCAACCGAAAGTGGTGAATTATAATCTTCGACATGATGGAATCCACCCACAGAGTCTTATCCAATCAACTGCATCACATAGTGCAGATCAAACGCTATCACGTCCTAGCTCACTTCATCAATCCAAAAGTTGTATGTCACATGCACAAATATTAGCTTTCATACATTTGTACAAAAAGCAACGTACTAAATTTCTATCACTTCTCTAGAGTTAAGTGTAGAATCTAGACTCAATCATGATGAAGGCTAGAATTGAAGAGCAAAGCCAATCAAATGAATGCCCTAGGTTCTTATGGAAAATTCACAAGAGCATTTTTTCAGTGCAGAGTGAAAAAACAATCAAGCTTGCAAGCTATCTTCAAATGCCAAAATGCCCCATAGTTCATGATCAATGATGGGTCAACTTACAAAGGCATAATATGATGCTCTTTGCTCTCCACTTCCCACATATTGTAAAGATGGCAAAACCTATCCTCCCTAAGTACCCCTAAATTTGAGGATCTCAATTTGAACTAATTTGAGAAGAATTATGTAAAGACCAGCAAAACCTTGTTGTAGAACACAATGCAGGTTGTTTAACTCCTCTTACGCACATCACTTCATACTTCTCCATCAATCAGGGACAAGTAAGACACAAACCAGGAGAAGAATATATTGCAGCCCCCATGCCGACAGCATAAACTGACTACAAGAATGCTCCCAAAACGAGCCACCAAGGCCTCTCATCTTTCGAGTCACAGGTGAAGTTATGGACAACTGGACAACTGGCCTACTGGGCCTATACCTCACACATTTATGGCATGGACTGTGAGTAGACATGTATTTACTAATTAGTGGACATTTGTATTTTTTGTAACACGGTTATTTTATTCATGTGCAGGCCTAAAAGGCCTTTCCTTAATCATTTACATTTAAGACTGGCCAAAGAACCTACTCTTATTGACTTATTATGTGGAGTAGGGTCCCTCTAGAAGGGTGCACTATTTTTCTTCCAAAAGTCCTGGCTCGCTTCGGTAACAGCTTACTAAGAGTATAAGCGCGCTTCGCTTCGGTAACAGCTTACTAAAAGTATAAGCGCGCTAGTCCTCTTAACGAAATACCAAAAAACATGGTAAGAGATCCATAAAAATGATCAACCCTGACTTGTAAGGTGCCAATGGAAGAATGTTGAGATGACACCGCAAGAAAAGCATGCTGACTTTCCTTTTTTCTTTGGTCAGAATTGAGGTGTAAGTTCTTACTTCAGTTTTCTCAGGACAGTAAACTGAAAGCAAAGTTCTTCGGAAGGTAGCTGGTTGGGCAAGGTTAACTACTTGACAAAGACTGAGTGAATGACCTTCCAGGATTCTGATATGCTAAAGATTCTGATGATATGATATCGAAATTGTATCTTCTTGCAAAAAATTGCAAAAAAAAAAGAACAATTACATCTGGTGACATCTTACGTCAGTTTTCTCAGGACAGTGAACTGAAAGCAAAGTACTTCGGAAGGTAGCTGGGCAAGGTTAATTACTTAACAAAGACTGAGTGAATGACCTTCCAGGATTCTGATATCCTAAAGATTCTAATATTCTGATATCGAAATTGTATCTTTTTGCAAAATTTTGCAAAAAAAGTTGAACAATTATTACATCTGCGTTCTGAAAAAAAAGAAATTTGGGTCATGTTCCGAAACGGAACGGGCAAGCATGTCTCCAACTATTATGATTGTGTACAGTTTCTGGTACAATAAATGCTAAAGGTTCTTCTTCATCTCTCTCTCAATCTACATCCAGAATCCTCTCAAGACTCGAACCAGCATTACCTCGTTCTTCCAAGGAAACTATTATCATAACATGAACTTTAAGAAATCTCCAAAATTGTCACATGCACATGCCCAAGTTGAACGCATATGAGGCAAAGCTCCACTGGATCCTTTTCTACTATGGCCATAGAGTGCACCTCAATCAACTCCCTTCATCCTGTTGTCCTCCAATGATTGAGGATACTTGATTCTTGACCCGATTAAGTACAAGATAAACAGTCTATGAGGGACATTCAAAGTTGCCAGTGCCTCCTGTAGATCAACTTAACATTATAAATGATCTAGAATTGTATAACCATATCAGCTGCATTATAGAAGCTGCTAGAACTGTTTCAGGTTTAATGATCATTCCCCTTTCCTTTTCTTTCTCCTTTCGTGTCATGAATTTGTAAATATTCATCACATGTATCTTAAATTGAAAATTTTCATCACATGCATTCTGTGATTCAATCTTGTGTTGAAACATTATGTATGCTACTATAAACATTCATCGCATGATCTTATTTGTGAATTCAATTTCCTGCTCACAGGAAAACATTTGTTTCTATCAGAAGAAATTGAAATGAACTCGAAATAGGAAGCGATTTGAATATAAAGGAGAACTAAGGAAATGGTACCAATTCCAGAACCCCCTCCTGTCACAAGTGCAGCATGTTCTGGTCCAACCTTCATGTTTGAATGCAGCAGCAGGCAAGCACACCCTCCTCTTTCTTTCCTTCCTTCCTTCCTTCCTTCTCTCTCTCTCTCTCTCTCTCTCTCTCTCTCTCTCTCTCTCTCTCGCTGTCGCTCCTCTGATACGTGCTTCTCTGCTTTCCTCGTTTTGCCGATTCTCGGCTCCCTAGCTGTTAAGGGCCTCGGTGGCATATTATATTTTACGGCCGTGCACTTGGATGGTAGCCACGCGTCAATTTAACACGTGTGATATTTTCAATGGTTGATCTACAAGACGTGGCAAAATCTCTATGCATGTGAGGATATGCAATGGTGGCGAGGTTAAAATACGAGTGTGCCAATTGTGGAGAGGTCAAAGCAATTAAGACTCGGGCTGCATGGCACCAGATTGAGGAATCGTCGCCCAAAAAAAGTGCGGACAATTAGCATGTGGACTATGGGGGGGGGGGGGGGGGGGGTTGGGACGTTCCTCCTCACTCCCCAGCTTAGAGCGTGTCCCCATGGAGAGGAAACACATACCTTTTCCTTTGATATGGATATATCTTGTATCCCTCTGAAAACTTCAAAAACCTTTTGGTGAGTACGGATCTTTTGTCCTTGTATGTTCCAGTGAGTAGTGGTTTTAGAGGGCCTTACCCTCTAAAACCACTACTTATCGAAATAGTAAACTTGGTTTTGTCTGGTCTTGATCTATGTTCCATGGGGACATGCTCTTAGGGTTGCTGGAGATTCGTTTGGACCTTGCCCTAGTATTTGGGCCAATGCTTGGCATTTTGAGGTCGCATGTTTGAGGCATGGCTGCCACCATTGACTCAACCACCCATTCCCATTTTAAAAAAGAGTAGAGAAAGACAAAAATACTAAGGGGGAGATGTGAAGTACATAAATGAGTGGTTGGGGCAGTGTTACGTCCAAAGGCAAGCATGCCGCTAAGCCCCATCGGACATTTGCAAGTTGCAATGTATGTCAAAGGCCTATTCACTTTTCAAATAAAGTCAAAAAAAAATCACAAAATGTCATTCTAAAGGTGATTGATATATCGCAAGAATCTTCATTGAGATTGTTGAAAACTAATAGAAAAACTGCATTTTTAAAAATTAAGAATATTAAAGAAAATTCATTTTAATGCTCAAGCTGGCCTATGAGTGACAACTCAGCTTTTAGCAAATCATCACAATAGCCTACCACAATCGGGTCAAAGCTAAAGATTAAAGTTCTAATCTAAAAGTTAAACTTCATATGATGTAAAAAATTTAGAGTTTTCCTCCAAAAATTACATAGGATTGTGTTTAGAGAGAGTAAGATCCTTTCAATCTTGAAAGATCTTTCAAATCTACATGCCATATAAAAGTCGGAAGTAAAATAATCCTTTTTAATTTGAAAGGTGGGAGTGCACGTCAAGTTTCAAGCCTACATGTGGTATATCAAACCATGAGAGGATGCACTTTCTAGACGTCTCAAAAGCTCTAGAAAAAAGGTCATTCTGAATTTGAGGATCATGGGGATGTGTGGGCTCAAAACCAACACAACTATACTCACCAAATAATGAGCAATCTGATGAGTGGAGATCATCCGTGACTTTTTGTCATATCCATCCACAATGCTATGTCGTTATTTACAAGTACCATGAGCCATGTTGTCCATTTTAGAATTTGATGTCCGTGAAGCATCGATGCCTAGTCCCAACCTCAAATTTCAAGAAATATTGACCACATCTTTTCAATGTGCATTCTTGTCACATTGTCAAATATTATTCTCATAATGAACTCATTTGATTTGTTCTTGAAATGTCACTACTAATGATGTGTTGAATTTGAGGTATTATGGGCATATGGCCCAATAATTTTGATTGAAATTTGATCTCCTTGTCTATCATCTTTGTAGTGACGTTGTTCCCACTTTAGATATGCACTTCAATATTCATGCACGTTGTTACACAATATCCAATCATTTGAGCATGTGTGGTAAGGATTATGGTCTGTGCGAATCAATTGCATAACTTCTTTAACATGAACACGTGATTTGAAGATGGTATTTGTAGTAATCTATACATAATGGATATATAATGGTTACACAATGGTTATAAACAAATATACATCAATGACAATAATAAATTTACATCACAACATTCAAAATCGTGTTCATGGCATCTGAAGTAAGTTCAATGGTGTAATTACTTAGAAAAAGCATTGACGCTTCGATCACTCCATCTATAGACCTTTTGAAAATTCAACAAACACGCCACTAATCTTAGACCTTTCCCCCTTCATACAAAAAATTTCATGCTTCATTTATGACATGAATTTCATTCAATGTCATGATTCTTGTGTCATCGTTATCTTTATGACTTTCCATGTCAACTAACTAGTTTGAAAAACAAAACTATTCAACCACATGCAAACACAATAGATATTGACAATTGTTTGGAAGAAGAACATTCTATGGAAGAATTTTCACTCTTTTTATACTTATGAGACGAGGCTAAGTCATAGAGATGATGTACGTCATGACTATTCACCAAACATGGTGGAATCGAGACCCATCAAAGTTATCTTCATCTTCATCATTCTAAAAATATTCGTGTCAAAAACTTATAGCTACTATATTTTTTATTTCAAATTTTAAGCCTTCTCCACTTATAATACAAAATGTCTAGAATTTAGAACACTGCAATGGCCACTTACCCACAAAAAGTGTTTATATTTTTGGAGGCTGTGTTTTTTTTACCATTTTTTTAAACCTATTTAGCTTTTCCTTTTGCAAATGGGTGACTTTTTTGCCGGCAAAGCGTGACATTTGTTACGACACCTCACACATTCTCTCTCTATAATAGTATAAATGTCATGCTTTTGCCGGCAAAAAAGTCACCCATTTGCAAAAGGAAAAGCTAAATAGGTTTTTAACAAATGGTAAAAAAAACACAGCCTCCAAAATATCACACAGTGTCACACGCATATATACATACATACATACCATATCAACAAAAAGTTTATCTGTAGAGCATGTTGTAATACCATATTACATGTCATCTTTTGCAAATATCATCATACTTTACTCAAGTTTGTTCTAATGAAGATTTATATTGAAGATGAAGACCTATATTTGAAGATATATCTAAAAGAAGCATATTACACATCTATTATAGGGAAGATCATATTTATTTATTCAAGTAGATGATATTTGAAGATTTAAAAATGAGTCAACTTAAGGGTGAACTTACATTGAAGGCAAATGACATTATGAAAAAATGAACTTTATAAGTCAAATTTGAAAGACACAGACTTAACTGATGAATCGACTCGAATAAACGATGTACTTGACCAATCACCCATATTTGCAACTCTCCTAAATGTCATGAATCTATCACATGTTAAATTCTTTTTAAATAAGAATTACATGGCAGATTGACACCTGAACTAATGTCCATGTGTCATAACTACATTAGATTACATCAAACAGAGACATTTTATTTGAAGCGATACACCTATTCACTAAGGATTTATCTATCTACTCGTTGCCTATCTATATGTCCTCTATTCAAACACTAGCTTATTATCATGTTTTTCACATTCTTGGTATTTGCTCTGCCTTTGATCGTGCTAGTATTTCTACAGTTGCACATTAGAAGAGATACTATGATTGTCGAACCGATCAGTGTTCTAGTTCTTACAACACTATGAGTGAATAATTTTGAATGAACTAAGTAGTATTTGATTGACTAGATTCAAATTTAGCTGCTTTCTATTGGAAAATTTGAGTATGACAACTGACATCTTATTTTGAAGTGAATGGAATCACTTTTCTATTAGAAATCTAAATCGTTGTTTTGAATACTTTGATGACGTATGATATTCCAAGTATTAAGAGATAATATCAAAGTCTTAGTACCAAGTTAAGGAGAGATTTATTGGTAAAAATAGAACTTAAACAATTTCTTTAAGCAGTAGTCACTTATTCAACATAATAAGAAGACCGTTGTTGAGAATTGTTCGTATCTCATAATTCTACAAAAATAGTTCAATAAGAAGTTATATTTTTAATTGAACTTATTGTCAACAAACACATATAATGACTTAGTGTACTGTCTACCAACCAGTTTTTTACTCGTGAATTCATAAAAGACACTTAAACTTCGATATTTGCAGTACACTATCTCTTTGGGAAACAATAACTCCTTCTATTGCATATATCCATTGAATCTAAAATTTATATGCAATGACATGTGCTAACCTTTTGGCATTGTTGCTAGGGATAGGTGCTATTGCGAATTGAAGTTGAAGAAATATCTTTTCAAAAATGAATGTCAAATGTTGAAAGACAAAATAAAGCAAGAGTTAGTAGAGAAAGGCAAATCTAAGCTAGAGTCAGAGAGTTAATGAACTCAAAAAAAATATTAGAAGTGATTACATGAGAGTCCACTAAGTGAACATTTAAAGTTGAGCATTGTACAAGTTTTGGTTTCTACCTCTATGCATTTATATAATTTGTTGTCTGAAATTCCATTACAATATATGGAGGCAGCACTACGAGTAACTTCAGGTTCCAAAATTAAGTGTCATTATTTTAAAGAATCGTCATCTGATGAGTTTGAAAACTATGTGTCACAATTTGAATTATTTGCAACATCTAACAATAAAGGTATTGAAGTGGTTAAGCTAAAAATCTTTCTTGGTTTGCTACAAAAGCAAGGATGCATATGGTTCAGCCAATTGAACCTAAATGATTTTGCTACTTGGGCTCAATTTAAACAAGCATTTTTCACTCAATTCCAAGATATTGGATATACCACCCGAGTGATGGCTAGACTAACTTTTGTTCCCAAAAAAAAAAATTCATTGCAAAGATATACACAAAAGGTAGATAACATTATTTGTAAACTAGTGGTGTGTATCTAGTTGCTATGCAAAATGAGTGGTTTCTTGCAAGATTACCGATCAAGATTGATCGTTACTGCAATCAAGGATCTATGATTACTTTAGAGGAAGTAATCTAAACGGCAAACAACTATGATACGTCAAAGTTTGCAAGAAAGAAGAGAGCCATTTATAACACACACACACACACACACACCACCCCACCCCACCCCACCCCACTCCACCCAAAAAAAGACACCATCAAAATTGCTTGACTCTTTAGATGTTGACAGTACTTCTACCTTTGATACTAGTTCAAGTTCCGACAGTGAAGATTCTGAATTTGGAAGCTATGAATCTTAATGAGATCATTAAAAAGAGAAGAGAATGCAAAGAAGATTAAGAGTCATGATATTCAACCAAAATTAGAAAAGACTTGAAAGAAAAATATTGCTTATTTAACAAAACAGATGTATGATTTGAAGGTTCTAATTTTCAAAATCTCTGATAAGCACCCAAAAAAAAAAAAAAAAACGCCAACCACAAATGCAAGTATTTGGTGTACCATATGTGATTCAACAAGATACTCACATAAAAAATGAACAGTGTTGTAGGTGTCAAATTATAATCAGAAGTCTGGTGAAGTTCTATATTTTATGAAAATAAATATGAGGATGCCTATTTATTTATACATACAAGTAGGATCATCTCATTTTGAACAACAACAAATATATAGAAGTGCATTGCACCAAAGAGATTTGTTCTTGCACAACCAATGACTTCTTTGCAGTCGGTACGTGTTACAATTGTGGTGCACCAAGGCATAATTCACCAAAGTGCCTTGAGCCTTGCAAACAAATTGGCTATGAACCTTTATGTTCTTACTATCTTTGTGAACGGCATATCAACACTGAATATTTGAAGACTCATAAGTTGAAGGTTTTAGTCAAATATGTGACACTTGCAGTAGTAGAACTAGAAGTTATATTGAAACAAGCTGATGTTATGGTACAAAGAGTAGAAATGACTCAATAAAGGCTTTTCCCAACCATCTGATTCAAATGACTCAATAAAGCCTTTTCCCAACCATCTGATTCATATTGGCCCATTGACTTTGAAAAAATTAACAAAATTTCAACATGTAGTTGTGTTAAAGATACTAAAAATAGATATGTCAAGCCATGAAAGAATAGATTGTGGCATCAAAGGACACTTTGCAAGTGAGTGCTACAAGAAGAAGAGAGATCAAGGAGACAAGCCAAGTAATCTAACTCTTGATGGTGATGGATTGGATGTTTAAAATACAAATGATGATGCTTTTGTGATGTCTTTATGTATGCTTGCTAATGATGGAGATCTAGATCCGTGGTGGATTAATAGTGGAGCAAGTTCACACATGACTTTTCACAAGGAGTACTTCAATTCTTTGTTGGCATATGGAGATGACAAAAGGGTGATCTACACGACCAATGATGGTGAGTGTGCAATCAAAGAGATTGGGACAATTCCTATTTCTCTCTCTACAAATAGGAATGTTCATTTGGAGAATATTTTGTTCATTCCATCTATTACCAAGAACTTACTTAGTGTGAGTCAATTGCTAAGTAAAGGCCTCAAAGTTGAGTTTGATGGAGATGCTTGTATGATGAAGGATATCTTGATTTTAGGAGGAAAAAGGCAAGGGAAGTTGTTCAAACTAGATGCTTGTGTTGCTAACCAAGTTGGATGTGTTGTAAGAGAGCAAATATCTATTCAAGAGGTTTGGAATAAAAGGATGGGGCACCTCAACTTCAAGTCATTGGTCTTACAAGTTCCTTAAGTAGCATCAATCATGTTTGTGAGTCTTCGTGCTTTGTCAAAGTCACGTAGACTACCTAATACTAGATCTACATCTAGATCTACAAAGCTTTTTCAAATTGTGCATCAGATGTCCATGGAACTACTACAATTAGCAATAGTGGAGCTAAGATGTATGTTAGTAAATTTTGTTGGATCTATCTACTAAAGAGCAAGGATGAAGTGTATGATGTCTTTGTTAAGTTCAAGAATGCAAGGGAGAACCAATTTTTCACAAAGATCAAGTGCTTAAGAAGTGAAAATGGTGGAGAGTACATATCTACCAAGTTTAAGGCTTTTTTGTGAGGAGCATGGGATCAAGAGGGAGTATACAACAGCAAGGACCCCACAACAAAATGGAGTGGTGAGAGGAAGTATAGGACTTTATGTGAAAGTGCCAAAGCCATGAGGTTAAGTGCTAACCTTGATAAGCCATTATGGGATCAAGCTTTGTTGTGTGTTAATTTCTTGTGCAATATGTGGTCGAGTGCTATTTTGAATGGAAGGACACATTTTGAGATGCTATTCAAGCGGAGGACGAGTGTCAAATTTCTTAAAACTTTTGGATGCACATGCTATGTCAACATAACTCTTGATGGTAGGATCAAGGAGCATCCATCTTCAAGGAAAGGTATGTCTTTTGGATATAGTGAGGGAGTAAAGCCCACAAGGTTTACATTCCTACTATTAACAAAGTGATTGTTGGTAGAGATGAAGACATGTGCAAGAGATAGCCACACTTTGTAGGGGATTTCATGGCTTTCAGTGCCACACATAGTTTGTCAGTGAGTTTCTCTGCCCACATGTATTTCTTTTTTGGATCATGAATGGTCAGAGTCAATGAAAACAGATCGCTTGGTGGGATGTGATCCATCTTGACGATGTGGACCTCTACCATGTGCATGAGGAGTTCTGCGGCTGCCCGGAGCTTAGAAATTTTGATCAGCTTCATGGATATGTCTCATTAGTCTTGGCAATGGTTTTGTCATCTTCTTGTAGGAACTTTGTGAAATTTTTGGAATCATAGCTGGTTCCTCTGCCATGAATCGTCTCACCTAGATTTGGAAATCCTATGCATTGTAAGCATTATAGGGAGATGTCGATTATGATGTAAATGCCATCCTTGGAGGTGAGTTTGAAGGAATGGAACTCACTGGAGTATGTGGAATAGGCTGCTCGGATCAGACTCTCACTCTGTTGATTAGTGAAATGGGTGAGATCAAAGCCAATGTTTGTTAAGAGCTCTTTGGCTAGTATCAACACTGTAGGATAATTTTTGATAGAAATCAGTAATAAATCGTTCGAAAAGGGTTTGGAGACCTTATGACAATGCAGAGAGAGCGATGAGTCTTTGGAAGTCATGATGGCAGTAATTCTAGATAATTCTGGAGATTGTCAAAAAAAAAAAAAATTGGATAGGATTTTGTAACTTTACCCAGTAATCGTCCTTAGTGTCCACGATTTCTCAGTGAAGTTCGTGAATTTCGATGCACTGTTCTGAGGGCCGGCGAATTCTTGTAAGTGAATTTTTGTACAAAAAGGAGTAAAAATGGCTGACAATACAAAAATTGGTCTGATCAGAATTTTCGGATATGATAGAAAAATCGTGGAGGTGATTTTGAGGCTCAACAAATTATCCACAAATTCTATCAATGAGGATCTGACACGAATTTAATCTACACCACTACTTTTCATATTCATGAATATCTCACAACTCAAAACTCCCAAAACTACTCTAGTTCCAGATTATTCAAAACAATCACTAGAGATTTCTTCTATTCCCTCAAGATAATTCCACCATTGCACACATACAGGATTCCACAAAAGAAATCTATGCAACTGGTTGATCCCATGAAAGTCTTATTCCTATCAATTTATTCTCTCCCTTTTAAAAGAAATTCTATAATTTCGATTAAAAAGTTCTCAGGAGACAACGTATAAGATATCAGAGATTCAAAAAAATTAGTAATGAGTATCCAATACTATTAAAAACTGGACTTTTTCCTTAAACTCATAAAATATCATATCCTAAGTGATAGAAACATTACCCTCAATAATCAACTATCAAATAGAGATAATTAATTGGGCTCAGGAAGTCTAAATTACACTTAATTAATTGAAAACATCAATTTATTCTGAGCTATATTCACAAACTGAAATGGAAGCATAAAATCATATAACTTTAACAGTCCTTCGGAACCTTGTTCTACCCTAGAAGGAATTACATGAATCTCAACCCAATTGTCTCGTATTTAAGAAAAAAGAATTTAAAGTAGAGGTTTAAATTAAAAGAGAAATAGCTTTTAAGAGTTTCCGATTTGGAATTTATGAGATACCATTGAGGGGTCCTGATCTATATCTCATAACCTCTCCAAATACCCTAAACAAATTTAACCAATGGTTTCAACTGTTAGCATTACCAATAATGTAAATACTAACCACTGGTTTACAAATCATTCTCACACAAGAATTTTCCTTTGAAATCACTGATGTCCCATACCAACAGTTTTCTCTCCAAGAAAGTTCTTTTCTTTTAGATCTGCTCAACCAAAAATTAAAAAAGATTATTTGACCATCCTATAACCAAATATAGGATCCGATCTTCAACCATTTCAAAAAATTCTTCCTAATTTCCTTAAGTTCTTTTCTGTAGACGACAATATCATCTAAGAATACCACTAGAAAATGACCCCATTATGGACAAAAAATCTCGTTCATAAGTAGTTGAAATAACCCAAGTGTATCCATCAAAAACCAAAAGGAACCATCAATAATTCAATACACTGAAGTATATTCTATTAGATATCTGATATCTATATCCGAAATCGTACAATGAATTCCATTCCTTCAAGAAGATCCATATTTGCCATATCCGATAATCCAGAGATTTAAATCTCTATCTGGATTTCCAATACAAGATATTCACATATCTATTCCACCAAATACTGGAGTACCCACATATTTGTTCCTAATGGATCGTAATAATCCAGTAACAAAATTGTGATTTAACAAGAATCTGCACATGGTTTTATCGTCACATAAACAACCCAATTGGTTGATACTAATATTCCCAAATTCCTAGCATCTGAGAGTTCCAACTCTTAGGAATAAGACTCTTTACAGTACAAATGTGAACCAAGTATCATTCTCGTTCCAATGTCACAATTCCAATAACAAAAAGGGTCAACTCATGGTCCTACAGATATTCAAAATCAATTCAATAAACCGATGTTATGGACTTTTCTTACAGGGATTATTTTTCCAATCCAAATTACATATCACAATCACATATGTCCACTTATGTGTCACATTTTCTTCCTCCCTTAGATTTTTCGGTCACCCGAAAAAAATCATCAATGAAGGCACTGAAAACTCCTTTAACACTAGTAAATGCCAGGTTGTCTACTTTTTAACTACACTAGCTTAAGTATTACTTCGTTAAAGTTGCCTGAACAAATGAAAAATCCAAAAAAATTTGGTTTCAGGTACTCTTTTATGACATTCAATACTCTTGGTTTTTACCGAATATAATTCTAAACAGGAACTTAATTCTATTATGAAGAATTCTAATTTTAAAGTTTATTTATGTTTTCATAATGAGATCATTTGCTGCAATGATGAAGAACTTAACATAAATGCCATGAATATACCCAGTGAGAACACTACATAATTTCAAGCCTATAATGAACTTGGTCAGGGATTCAATGATGTTTTTTTAGACCTTCTTGTAGGTTTACCACCAGAAAGGACAGTTGATCATAAAATTGACCTAATACCTAGAGCAATTCCAATTGCACAACGTCCTTATAGGATGAGTGCATCGGAAGAGGCTAAGGTAAGTAGGCATTTACATGATTACCTGAAAAAGAGGTGGGTACAACCTAGTAAGTCTCCTTGGGCATCACCAGTGGTTTTGGTTGTCAAGAAGGGTTTTGCGTCGACTATAAGAAAGTAACCGTTAAGAATAGATATTCACTACTGCGGATGGATGATCTAATGGACTATCTTGGTGGTGTTGGGTACTTTACCAAGATAGATCTAAGATCGGACTACCATCAGATACGCATTAAGGTAGAAGATATACCAAAAACCGGGTTTTGGACTCGCTTTGGTCACTATGAATTTTTGGTGTTGCCTTTTGGTTTGACCAATGTACCGGCAACTTTCCAACAGATGATGAACGATTTGTTCAAGCCATATTTGAGAAGATTCGTAGTGGTATTCTTAGATGATATCCTAGTGTTCAGTAAGACTTTGGCGGAACATAAAGAGCATCTTAGGATTGTTTTGGACATTGTAAGAAGGAAAAAGCTCTTTGCCAAGGAGTCTAAGTGTGATTTTTTTGCTAAGGAATTGTCCTACCTGGGGCATAAGATTTTCGAACGGAGAGTGGAGATTGAGGTCAATCATATCCAGAGGGTTATTGATTGGCCTATTCTCACCACAGTTCGAGAAATCAAGTCTTTCTTGGGGTTGTAGGATTTCTCCGTTGGCATATTCCCCAATTTGCTCGATTGGCATTTTCTCTTACCTAGGCCTTGAAAGGTTATAAGAAGCTAAGCCAGAGGGCTAAGAGTCCACTAGTGGTGTGGACGGAGGATATGAATAATTGGTTTAAATTGCTTAAGAAAAGTGTCACTTCGGCACCAATACTAATCATTGGCAATCCTAATAAGGCTTTCGCGGTTAGGACCGATGCCAGTGATCATGCTATTGGAGCTGTTTTGATGCAGGATGGACATCCTATGGCTTATGAAAGCAAGAAACTCAATCCTGCTCAATCTAGGTATTGTACCTATGAGAAGAAACTGTTTGCAATTGTTCATTCCTTGAAAATTTGGCGACATTATTTGTATGGAGCCAGATTTGAAGTTTTGACAAATCATCAGACTCTTCGATATTTCTAAAAGAGAGAAATAAAACTCCGTGGCATGTGTTTTGATTCTAGAATAGATATTGGAATATCTAGGACAGTATGAGATTCGGTTTTGTTGAAATCTATGTTTCTTTTGGGCTAGTGATACATTCTATTGTATTGGAATGATACATTCTATTTGTCCATGATGGATACAATATGAAATGGTATTCTTTGAGTAACACTAATGAAGCATGAGAGATTTCAATTGTTAGGATTATCTCCTGGAATTGGTTGTGGATTTGATCCTATATCTGGATATAGGATAGCCAAATCGTCTTTCTTGACTTTTTGGGCGAAACAGATCTGGATGCAGAGAATTTTTGGAGGAAAAGCTGTTGGTATGAGACATCAGTGATTCTAAAGGGGATGTCTTGAGTAGAATGATCTGTAAACCAATGGTTAGTGATTGTTGTAATGGTAATACTAATAGAGTCCATTGGTTTTTTATCAAGGGTATTTTGGAAATTATGAGATATAGATCGATCCCTAAATGGTATCTCATTAATTACAAAATATGGAAGCCCTTAAATCTATTTCTCTATTTTATTAGACCTCTACTCTTTAGAAAGTTCTTAATACATGACAATTGGATTGAGATTTATATAATTCCTTCCAGTGTAGAACTCTTTTCTAAAAGACTGTTATAATTATATGAAATTGTACTTCCATATAAGATTTGTGAATATGGCTCAAAACTTAGGTTTCCTAAATCCTAATGTTAGTCTCTATTTGATAGTTGATTATTGAGAGGTAATATTTCTATCATTCGGGATAAGATGTTCTATGATTTTGAGGAAAAAGTCATGTTTGTAATAGTATTGGATACGAATCTTTGATATCTTATACGTTGTCTCCTGGGAACTTTTAAATCGAAATTATGAAATTTCTTTTTTAAAAGGGGGGAAAAAAAGATAGAAAAAAATCTTTCGAGGAATCAGCCAGTTGCATTGATTTTGAAAAAAAATCTTGTATGTGTGCAATGGTAGAACTATCCAGTTTGAAATAGCCAAACTCTCTAAGTGATTATTTTGCGTAATCTAGAACTAGAGGAGTTTTGGGGTTATTGAGCTATGAGATATTCATTAATATGGGAAGTAGTGGTAAAGATTAAATTAAGATTCACTGATTGTAACCAAGTACCATTTTGATATGGATTGGATCAGTGGAATAAAGTTTTAATCTTAACACTATGTCCAAAGATGTCTGTATGAGTTAGTCTAATCTTGGTTTGTACGCTAAGATCTGTTGTAGGCTGATTGGTAGAAGGAATTTTGCTAATAAGAGTTAGCTGGTTGGAAAACTTGTGATGTGGAGTTATTCACTTCAAAGATTTCCTAGATATGTTATTTACTCATGAGAAAAAGAGCTCTTTGGTAGCTGAGTTGCAAGATTCTCAGTGAATTATGTGAGTAACATATGCAGATTGTGGATATCTGTCAGTTTATAGCCTATGTTTATGTATAGGAACATAGTTGGATAAGTTGCTTATGTACATCTTAATCTTGTGGATCTACTATGTGTTTCCTATGTACTGAGTTTATATCGTATACTTAAACTAGTCAGAGTGCATAGACATATGAACAAGTAATGTGTGGAACAGTTACTGGCAGGTTAATGTCTCTTTTTGTGGAAAGGATAATTCATTAACTTATTTATGGTCTGGAAGAAGATCTAAATGTGGTGTTATACATGTATAATTGAGATCTGCACCTAGACATTTAAGATTTATGAATCATTTACAATTGACTTGAGTAATTAAATTACTCCTGACTAGAAGTTAATTGGATAAATAAGCAGTGTGAAGAGAATTCATCGAAAACTATTTATTTTGATCTATATTGCTTATAAGTCACATGATTAATGAGTCATTTGGATTCATTTATGAGAACTGTGCATAGAATATAGAAGATTCTTGATATAGAATATTTCTTGAAGGAGAATTATCCTAAGTTATTGACTATATCCCAGTGAGCTCATATACATATATTGGATGACAGAGTCTAACTAATGTCAAGGATAACCATTGAATTCAGTTGGAATTCAGCAGAATTTTATAATCTCTAGATGTGGTTCTAGGTGATTGTATAAAGTTTATTATTTGTTAAAGACAAATGTTATATTGGTCTTTAATCACTAGGTTGATTGTAAAATTTGGAACTCATAATCTGGTTAAGAATTGAGATGGAAGAATATTCTTGGAATCCAGTAATTTTCCTTGTGGAAAAGATTTCAGAATGTTTCTTATATTGCATGAGTGGTATGTTATGCATATACTCCAGTATCTCTAAATGATTAAGTATGGGTTTAGAATCCGATAGATTATGATTGACGAATCATAAGATTCTAAATGTTTATGATTGACGGATCATAAATTGATACTTAAAGGTCATCAGATAATTATATGGAAAATATGATGATTCTTAAGATGATGAGTAATTCTTGATCAATTAGTGGAGTTAAAATTTAGATTTGTTATTTGAACTCTAAATTTGTGTACAAACTTGAGATTGTTTGGATCTCACAGGAATTTTCATTAAGTAATTGTTTACTTATGAGAAATTTGCTTACCTTTACATATTGTAGTCAAGGAATGCTTGTGTACTGTTTTTCAGCCTAAAATCTTCGGTTAATTAGGAGACGTTAAGTCTATCAAGATTGAATGGTTGTTATTTTTTGGCATATGATGCTAGGGTTAGAGCACTTATCTTAGAAGAGTATCTGGGCTACTCCAGGACTGAGTTGAAGTCATTTTTATCTTGATGGATCTCTTAAGAGATTTTGGTGGGATGAGTTTTGTACCAAGAAGCATTTATGACAGGTCTACAAGTAATTGTGGATAGTCTTGGACTATAATTGTTTTGGATCTCTAAATTTTGAACATTGATTTCCAATGTAAGGTGAGGACTCACCCAATGATTCACATAAATTGAGGTACATGAAGGTGATGTTATTAGATTGGAGAGAATCAAACCCAATAGGGAAATTTATCTTTTAGTGTACTTCTAAAAGGTCGATATAGTATTTCAGTATAGAGACAGATAATTTGAGAACCATCCCATCTCTAAATACTTATTTGATATTGAGGTCTGACTAAAGATTGATTTTCAAGGTAATCGTGAAAGTTAAATGATTGATTTGTTAGCTTTTAAACTTAATCTTCAGGTTTGGTCGACTGCTCATCTGGTGTATCATGTAAATTTACTTTATATGATGATGACAGTTTGATGTATTGAAAATTTTGCCCATTTGAAAGATTTATCGCTCAATGTACCTTTGGACCCTGAATGAGTACTCAGGATCAGAGACAAACAATTGAGAAATTGTTCTATCTCTGTGTGCTTGCTTAGGTTGGTTGGTCAAATTGAGGATAATGATTCATGGGAAGAGTTAAAAGCATACAAATTGGATTCTTCCTAGTTACTCGTTCTGAGGACAGAACTGGTTAAATGGGGAAAGAATGTTACGTCCATGTCCTGTATAAGGGAATCGGAATAATTCCTAACGTGGATAGCCGGTCACTCCAGGTGTATATGGTTATTAGTTATGCCTCGTCATTATGGTCTTGGCCGATAAAGTAATTAATAATCATATGAGGGCCCAGACCTATAATTGGACATAGGAGCACATGCATAGTGAATGACTGTTTTAATGCAAGAATACGAGGTTAATAGCTCAATATAGGCTGCATGGGAATCTTAGGAAGAATATTCTCTCTCTCATGAGGAGAATATGTCCATTGGAAACTCGCCCATCCTCCTATTGGAAATTCAGTTTCTTGAGCCAGTTTGTCCTCCTCTCTCTTAGGTTCTTCACTACGGCTTGGGGGCTAGGTCCAGGAGGAAACTCCAGGAGGGATCTAGGTCTGGCTGGGTGATTTTGCTCCATGGGTGTCCTTTTGGTTGTTTTGCAAAAGGATCTAGTCAGATCTTCATTTGGTGATCCTTACACACAAGGTATTCATGGTCAATGATTGGGTGTTTTTGAGAGTCCCTAGTCACTCTAGGGGCTTGAAAACTATTAAGTGTACAAAGTTGGTGCCTAGGTATTGCAATCCTTTTAAGGTTATACAAGTGATAAACAACTCGCATAGAAACTAGAACTTCCAGTTAACGTTGGAATTCATCTTGTTTTCCACCTTAGTAAGTTGAAACCCTTGTTGGGGGTTGGGGAGACCTTGGTCCCTGTGGAAGATCATGTGGAACTTCTTCGTGATGAGTCTGTGAGTGGACCACTTGAACCTGAGGCGATTGTTAATAGCCGAAAGAGGACTCTACGGAGTAGAGTGCTTCGAGAATTTTTAGTTAGGTGGAGGGGCAAATCAGAAGAGGAGGATACCTGGGAAAAGGAGGATAATCTCCAAAAGAATTTTCCAAACTTTTCCCTACAAGGAAAAATTTAAGTTTAGGGGGAAGGAATGTTACATACCTATGTTACTGGCTGTACTTCAGACCCCCTATTGGTCCATTTAGTGTTGGGAGCTAAATGGAAAGTTACCTTTGGATAAGGGTTATCCTTAGGATTAAGGGTATGTGTCTTTGGATAAGGGCATGCAAGTGACTATACCTTGGTCGGAGGTATGGAGTCATGTGACCCTTGGATAAGGGGTACCCTTAGGATTAAGGGTAGGTGTCTTAGATTAAGGTACTAGTGTCCTTGGTAAAGGGCAGATAGGTGTCTATGCCTTGGATGGAGGTATGGACTCTAGAGAGATGTTAGAAAGTCATTGGATGACTATTTTTCTAAACCTCGGACCTCAACCTTGAACCATATCACTTTAATGGTCTAGGACCAAAGTATACATGCACAACTTGGGCATTGGGACCTAGTAGGAGGGCACACTTCCAATGGGTTCAATGAGTTCCCAACTCCCACAAGAAAGGCATTCAAGGAGTCATAGGTTATGGAAGGAGTCTCTTGACTTTCCATAAGCCTATGAAGGTTCTTTAACTCCCCTAGGCTTCTCTCTCTCTCTCTCTCTCTCTCTCTCTCTCTCTCTCTCTCTCTCTCTCTCTCTCTCTCTCTCTCTCTCTCTCTCACACACACACACACACACACACACACACACACACATTGGATGGGCATGGAACTCCATAGTGCACTGGAGGGGTCCATGGGCCATCTATATGAGGGTAGTAGGGCACCCATTGGGGGGGGGAGAAAGATCTCTCTTGCTTGCTTTGCTTATGCCATAGTGTTTCTATTAGTGTGTAAAGTACTTTTCTTGTGTGTAGTATGCTTAGGGTTTGGATCTTGCTTATGGTATGGGACATAAGTAGGGTTTGGATCTTGAGTATGATGTGGTCTGTTGTGGTATGCATATGATTTGTTTATAAACATCAAGGGGGTGCTAGATAGGTCTTGCTTGGACCCTTGATTTTTTCTTTTCCTTGGACAACATGCACGTTTAAGTTTTTATCAACTTGACTTTTGGCTTTTGGATAATTAACTTTGGTGGGTTACATTGACCTGTAAGCCAGTTTTTGTAGAACTTTGGTACCGTTGTTTTTGGGTCAAGCTGTAATAATCAGTATGATTTTTTCTAAACCGATCTTGACAAATGTAGTGGGATAGTTCTCAGGCATGTACCAAGTGACGGGATTTGATTCCTTGGTACTATGCTATTTAACCACTTAACTTTGGGGTATTGATACTCCCAATAAATTGAGTTAAATGGTGTTTTTGGTTCTTCCTTTTGGACTTCGATGTTGCATCGATTGGCTTATCCTTAATGATTTTGATCTTTAGGATTGGGCAAACTAACGCTTTTGAAATACTTGTTAAAGTGAATAAATAGAATGAAGGTCATAATATTTGGAGAATACAACAACAAGTAATTCTAATTAGAATGATATATATGCTTCAATTCTTACATAATCCAATGCAAATAAAAGCATTTACTTCTACTCATTCAATCTTACTGTTTGTAAGCTCAATCCAAGCCTACTATTTGCAAGCTCAATCCAAACTTAAGAGAAAAACAACAACAAGCTACATTTGCCTTAATCGAAAGCAAAAATGAAAACTAAATCTTTATGTAAACTTCAATTAACTAATCCAAGCTAATGTTTACATAAAGTTTCCATTCCAATTCCAGTTCCATTTGTCATTTCAAAAGAAACCAAAATTTTCACATTTCTCACTATTCTAGATCTCCAAATCCATGAAACTAGTGTCAAGAAATGGAAAACTAATGAAGCTCTATGAAAACTTCAATTTTCATATCTGATTTTCAGATTTACATATTTAAAAGTCAGAACTTCAAAATTTGTTTTATGCACAAAGTTACACTACCATTCCCTTCATACATTGCCATTTTCGTGAAACTAGGAGATAGAAAGGTGTAAGTAATGAAGTTTGGATGAAAACTTCACTCTTCATATTTGATTTTCAGATTTACAGGTCTAAAAAATAGAACTTCAAAATGAAAATCAAAACTTCAAACACTTCATTTATGCAAAAAAAAAAAAAACACTAGTTTTGATCACAATACATAACTAGAATCAATATTTTTGCAAAAAAAAGTTAGTGTATGTAGAGGAAGACTTCCTCTAACCATCCCACAAATCTTTCTTCAAAACTTTTACAAACCCCAAACCTACTTTAAAACTTCTCTAACATGATAAAAAATCAGCCCCTTAACAATTCTGTAAGCATCACTACTCTCTTCCAAAGAGAACTAGATTCGTTGGGTACTTCAACTACAAGCTTCCTACAACTAGAAAAGCCAATAATCTTCTCCAAAAGAAAATTTAGTTGGTGATCTTAATAGAACTTGAAGAAGGTTAGAAAGGTTACCATCCTTTGTCTAGCTATGATACCACTACAAGTAGAGGTGAGGAAGTCCTCCAAATCCAAGGTAGAGCTTCCAAATGTCCTCCAAGCAACCTGCAAGCTCTAGGATGCTCCCCAACTCCAAGTTGGATGCCTCCACCTGCAAGTAAGGATCTGGAAGCCTCCAAGGATCTCTCCTCCACCTATGAGTTAGAATTAAAGTAGAATCACTGTGTTACTATACTGTGGGTCCTATCAGTGGATAAGGATCAGTTGGCCTCGCCACAAGGCAAGTCGACAGGACACGCGTCCCACCAACGGCAACCTAGGTCATGCATGGGTTGCCTGAGTGAACAACTATATGTACAGTGTAATCTCATTTTGAGAAATACAGTTGCTATGTGAGCTTGTTGTGTAGAGTGTTTTCTGTTTGTGGTACTGTGTAGCATGATCTATGTTCCTGTGCAAAGCAAATTCTAAGTTGGTATCAGAGCCGTACAGGGAGTGTACACAGTACAACATCGTCGTTGAAGAGAGCTTCGGGAGAACTGTCTTCTGAGAGTTCAGGATTTACGGCGGGTTGAAGATAGAAAGAGAAGCACTGGTGCACGGTTTCTAGTTTATAGAGGCTTGCTAAGCTCAGCAGAGGGATTATTAGCCTATGCATAGCATCAAACAGAGAAAAATTTGGTGAAAAATTGACAATTTTGAAGCCAGCTGAAAATTGAAAGCAGGTTTGGGGTTACAGTTTTCATATATAACTGGTGATTTCTTCGCTGTTTGTGCATCGTTTTGGATGCCGTAAGGACAAGAAGGAAGCTAGTCACATTTTCAACCAGTCATGGAGAGATTCTGAGGTCTATGTCAGAGATTTGTCTCCAGACAGTTAATCTAGCATATTTGCGGTAAAAGGTGAAAAAAACCACTTTGTCAAATTGAGCTAAAATCACCGTTTCTCTACGGAATTTCTTGAGTGAACACTCTATAGTCTTGGAATCAGTAGGGCGACCCTGCTCCATGCCTCAGATCGTGCTCAAATCGATCCACAGACAACTTAGATCAAACAAAAATCAATGTGGGGAGGCACGGCCGCAGACAGTCGCGGACAGTTCGCGCGTGGAACCAGGGTGAGAGCGTAGCGTTTCGAAGTGGACAGTGTCTACAAGACTCTCCATTGGGTGCACAGAAGTGCTCAGATCCGTTAGATAGAGTAGTTACAAGATTGACGGTTCAGATTGTGCTACCCAGAAGGAATATCCACAATTGGATCAGATTCAACCATTGGATGGAGTCTGAAGGGTTGTTGAAAGGGCCCTGAGGAAGTGAAGTGCATTTTAGCCTTCAAATTCATTAAAAAATTTTATACTGAAATTGGAGTTGGGTCCCTTCACAAGTGAACAGTGAAGTTTCTTCAAGGTGAAGAAACAGTTCAAAAACTAGACAAGTCCCTATTTTTGGGTCCTTTGGTCGTTTTGACCCAAACGAAAGGCAGAGTGATTGCAGCGGAGAAAGTGTTCGGAGTATGCCAGAAGTGATTTCACCATTCCACTGGGCACGTTGTTGGGAGCTGACGACTGAGTGCATTTCGGAAGGCGACACCGATTTGGCTTTCAAATTGGTGGAAAAGCGGCGAGTGGCCTGGTAAGGGAAAAACTGCAGGTCATTATTTTCAATTTTTGACATCATTGTTGGCCTCGGCATACTGTTTTTAGCCTACGGCAGAAGTTTCAAGCAGTTTTGCGATGGCAAACATGGGAGAGTCCATTTTGAGTGAAAGTAGCAAATTGGACGGGATTTCTAACTATGCAGTGTGGAAATTCAAAATGAAAAACATACTGATGGAGAAAGACGTGTGGGAAGTCGTCACAGGTGATGAGGGAAGGCTGCCAAATGAAGTAGATATCAAAGTGTTCGCCAAAAAGATGAGGAAAGCTTTGACCTTCATTAACTTGTCAGTGAAGGATCACATCATTACCCACATTTGTGATGTTGTGACACCCAGACAAGCATGGGATGTGCTAAAGGAGTAGTTCGAGACGTCAAATCCATCAAGAATCATGTTTCTGAAGTCAAAGTTGAATAGTGCCCGCATGGAGCAAGGAGAGCACATTCAAACGTACATGACTAGAATCAAGACAATGAGAGATGAACTGCATTCTATTGGTGAGCGCATACGTGATGTGGAGCTGGTGCACAATGCATTGTGCGGCATTGCAGAACCCTATCAGATGTTTGTGAGCAGAATAGCATCAAGAGAAAGATGGCCAACATTTGATGAGCTCACAGGAATCTTGATGCAGGAAGAGCAATGGCGAAAAATGGTGAAAGCTAGACATCAACATACTGACGATCAGGCACTTGCGACACGCCAAAAACAAGGAAAGGGCAAGGGCAAGAAGAAGTCTAAGTTGCAATTTGCCAAGTCTCAGGAAGACGAGAGATCTTCCAATAAAACTAAGAAGAAAGGCAAGTGCTTCCATTGTCGTAAAAAGGGACATTGGAAGAGTGAATGTCACAAGTTCCTGGCGGAACAAGACAAGGGGAAACCAAAACAAGCAGGTAACCTTGTCGATGAGGGTGAGATTGAAGACTCTAGCATCTTCATATCTGCATTGTCATCTAATCAAGATATATTGACTTAGGAGCCACAAGACACATGACAGGTAACAAGAACTGGTTCAGTGGTTTGAAGGCATTGGATAATGGGACATCTGTTTCACAAGTCAATGGTGAAGTGTGCATGATCAAGGGAATAGGCACAGTTTCAATCCAACTGCCTGATGGCAAAAGAAGGATGATCAGGGAGGTACTTTACGTACCAGGTTTGAAGAAAAATCTACTTTCTGTTGGAGTCATTACTGATCAAAAGTTGAAGTAGAATTCGCCCATGATCGTTGCTTTGTGAAGGATGCTTGGTGTAGCTGAGTGCAAAAAACGTACGATTGTGGAAAGTGCCCGATCTATGCTAGCTGAGATGAAATTACCAAAAGATTTTTGGTCAGAAGCATGTAGCACGGTAGTCTATCTTCAAAATAGAAGTCCTACCATTGTCATACCAAAGATAACACCTAAGGAAGCATTCACGAAGAAGAAGCCAAAGGTGAACCACTTGCAAATCTTTGGATGTAAGGCCTTTGTACACATTCCTAAGGAAGAGAGACGTAAACTTGATGTAAAAGCTATCAAGTGCATATTCCTAGGATATGATGATCATGTGAAGGGCTATAGATGTTTTGATCCAGTGGAAAACCATATCCATATAAGTCGTGATGTTATCTTTGATGAATCCAAGATGTATGAAGAAGAGAATGCTGACAAGATAGACACATCCACTGGGAAAGATGGTATAGTGAGGATACCACCTGATGATGATCTATTCATTGACCTTCCGAGTGATAAACATGAGAATACATTTCAAGATACTACTATTCAACCTCAAGAGACAGGTTGGAGAGGTAGGGACAAAGCTTTTGGTGCAAGAAGGATTGAAGTTGCAGGTGACAAACGCAAGAAGAAGGATGTACCGTGGGATACATTTTCACCAGGAAGCCGATCACCTGACAGGAAGCTCCCTAAGTGGTTTAAGAGATTTTTGGAGAGCCACGACATAGATGACTTTCTAGGATCATCTAACCAGGGAGAGCTACGAAGATCAACAAGAGAGAAGACTCAACCTGAAAGGTATGAAGCAAATTATGCTCTCTTATCTAGCATTATTCAAAGCAAAGAACCTTCGACTTATGGTGAAGCGAAGGATGATGACATTTGGGTCAAGGCCATGGGAGAGGAGATGGAGTCAATTGCTAAGCATAGCACATGGGACTTAGTAGAACCACCAGTTGGCAAGAAATCCATTGGTTGCAAATGGGTATACAGGACTAAGTACCATGCAGATGGAAGTATAGCAAAGCACAAGGCAAGATTGGTGATCAAAGGGTACGCACAAAATAAAGGCATCGACTATGAGGAGACCTTTGCATCGGTTTGAAAGTGGAATACTCTACGTCTACTTGTTGCTTTAGCTTCACATTTTGGTTGGCCTTTGCATCAGATGGATGTGAAATCTGCTTTTCTAAATGGTGAATTAGAAGAAGAAGTGTTCATGGATCAACTTGAAGGCTTTGTAGCGAAGGGACAAGAAAATAAAGTATGTCGCTTGAAGAAAGCGCTTTATGGTCTTAAGCAAGCACCACGTACATGGTATGGCATGATTGGTGCCTACTTTCGTTCAAAGGGGATGGTGAGAACACATTCTGATCCAAATCTATATGTCTTATGCTTTGATGGTATGGTTGCTTTGATTGCTCTTTATGTTAATGACTCAATTATTACGGAAAATAATCAAGAGATGATAGACATGATCAAGAAAGACCTCATGGAACAATTCGAGATGATAGATCTCAGCCTGATGCATTACTACTGCCTTAGAGTAGAAGTGTGGCAAAAAGGACATGAAGTGGGTTTAACACAGGTGAAGTATGTCAAAGAGTTGTTGCACAGGTTTAGATTGTAGGATTGCAAACTAGTAAACACTCCTATTGAACCAGGTAAAAGGCTTTCTAAGCTTGATGAGTTACAGTCATTTGATGCTATGCTGTATAGACAGTTAGTAGGAAGCTTGATTTACCTTACCACGACTAGACCAGATATATGCTATGTTGTTGGCATTGTAAGTCAGTTTATGGCAGCACCAATGGAAACGCATTGGAGGGCAGCTAAACGCATTTTGCGTTATGTGAAAGGCACTTCAGAATATGGCTTCATTTACAGGAAGCATGATGGTTTACCTGAGTTGTGTGGCTATGTGGATGCGGATTGGGGAGGTGACTATGATGATCGTAGATCCACCACAGGGTATTTATTCCAGTTTTGTGGTAGTTGCTTTTCCTGGTCTAGTAAGAAGCAAAGTACGATTGCTTTTTCCACCACAGAAGCAGAGTATAAGGCAATGTGTAGTGCAGCACAAGAAGCTATATGGTTGAGACAAATCTTGGAAGAAATTGGCATGAAGCAGAAAAATCTCACGACTTTACATAGCGATAGTCAAAGTGGCATTCAGCTAGCAAAGAATCCAGTGTTCCATGCGAGAACTAAACACATTGAGATTCAGTATCACTTTATACGTGAGAGGCTGCTGAGTCATGAAATTCATGTTGTTCATTGTAGCACAGAAGAACAACTAACTGATATTTTCACTAAGTCACTTACTAGCGAAAAGTTTGATAAGTTTAGATCAAAGCTTTCTGTACTTAAAGTTTATTGACTTTAAAGCTATGTATATGACTGTATAAAAAGTAGACTCTACTTTAAGGGAGAGAGTTAGAATTAAAGTAGAATCACTGTGTTACTGTACTGTGGGTCCAATCAGTGGATAAGGATCAGTTGGCCTCACCACAAGGCAAGTCGACGGGACACACGTCCCGCCAACGGCAACGTGGGTCATGCATGGGTTGCTTGAGTGAACAACTATATGTACAGCGTAATCTCATTTTGAGAAATACAGTTGCTATGTGAGCTTGTTGTGTAGAGTGTTTTCTGTCTGTGTTACTGTGTAGCATGATCTGTGTTCCTGTGCAAAGCAAATTCTAAGTCTATGTCCCTACTCTTAAACACAAAGATAGATAACAAGCTGGCCTCAAGTGTTCACCACCCAACCATAGCTAGATCCAAGCTCCAAGCAAGACCTATCTAGCACCCTCTTGCTAACCATATACAAATCACAAGCATACCACAATAGACTATAGCATACTTAAGATCCAAATCCTACTTATGTCCCATACCATAAGCAAGATCCAAACCCTAAGCATACTGCACACAAGAAAAGTACTCTACACACTAGTAGCAACACTAGAGCATAAGCAAAGCAAGCAAGAGAGATCTCTCCTCCCCCCAATGAGCGCCCTACTACCCTCATATAGATGGCCCATGGACCCCTCCAGTGCACTATGGAGTTCCATGCCCATCCAATGAGAGAGAGAGAGAGAGAGAGAGAGAGAGAGAGAGAGAGAGAGAGAGAGAGAGAGAGAGAGAGAGAGAGAGAGAAGCCTAAAGTTTTCTTTCAAGTGTCTTTAGGGACATGAGCATAGGTAGTCCATCTGAAAACTTTTAAATACTTTAATGAAGGTTTGGATCCAGTCCAAACTCCATAATTAATTTTGTTGTTCAATAAACCTTTAGTAATACATCAATTCTTCAAATAAGATATTGTCGAAATAACATGTTGCCAAAAATATTTAGGCAATGATGCTTGAGTGATCATGCATTTGGCATATTCAATATGGTTCTGTTCTTTCTCGAGGGTTCTTAGTTTGATAATCCAAATCAAGAACTAAAGAATATTTAGACATGTTTGCAATAGATACATGATTCAAGTGCCCAAGTCTATAATGCCAAATTGATTTTTTATTGATTAAGATTGAGCTACTTAAAGCACGATCGCTCATAGAATAGTAATGAGTAAGCCGATATAAATATCTTTGTCTTTTTTCAAGTGCAAAGACTCTCTTGGAATATGATCAAAACTTTAGCTTATGTTTTAAATCAATGATTCTGTTGATAAAAAGTAGATTGGTTGCCAAATTTGGAATATACCATACTTTTGGAATGAGTTTGGATTGTCCATTCTAAAAATTCAACTTGACAGTACCTTCACCTTCAATCATGTGAGAGTTGTTGTCTCCAAGTTGAATGAATTTTTTCATACTGTAAGCCGAATAGTCACAGAACCATTCTTGATGGCTTGTCATATGTTGTGTCACTCCGGAATTGAGGAATCATTCCTCCTGTTGATTGACATGGTGATGGTTCACCATGAATGCATTCATTTTGATTGGGGATTGGCTTGTGTGAATGCTTCTAATTCATATCAAATTGTTTGACCACCTTCTTTTATTTCAGTTGCTTCTTCGAGCCTCTCTTGGAGTAAAGAGCTCATGAGTCTTCAATGGAGGATGAGGATGCACCATTCCTTGGAATCCCCTCCTGCAGCACATAGTTATGAATCTAGACAAAGAAAGTTCTAAGTGGGTTGAAATAACCATCACCCAACTTTCATACGAGGATGGCCACCTAGACAATAAGGTCATGATAGCATCTGAATCTTCGATGATTGAATCAATCATTTGTCATTTGCTTAAGCAAAGTCTTCAATCGATTGATGTAATTCTGACTGAAATCACTTTTTGACATTCTAAGCGAGAAAAATGTCTCCTTCAGATGCAATTTTGAAGTGACGTCCCTCACTTTGTTGAGTTTGCTCAGAATGTCCCAAGCTTCCTTCAAAGATTGGGCTTGTCTGATGTGGCCAATCTATGTGTCTAATATGTTAAAGGTGATTAACATGAAAGCCTTACCATCTCTAAGCTTCCATTTAGAAATGGCTTGCTCATCGACATTGGGAGGGGAGGTAGCTCGTTTCCTATGACTATCTCCCAAAGTTCTTTTGCCATTAGCATGACTTTCGTCTTGAATTTCCACAGATAATAATTCAATCCATTGAGCTTGTTTACCATTACTTACTTTGTATCAAAACGAGAAATGTTATGATACTGTGTGCTTTGATATTAGATTACCACCTCTGCTCCCAAATTATAGCCTTGATACCATGTTGGAAATCGAATGACTCCTTGGTGCATGAACTATGTCTATTGGATTCGAGCTATCTTCGATAATTCGCTGATAATTCTACTTTATCCAAGCTTTGAGATCGCAAGGATCGAACAATGGATCTCGTAGACAACACAAATTCATTCGGTAACGAAAACGTGAAAAATAAATCAGATAAAGAGCATTATAGTCAACATTCACTATCAATCATAAAATGATTCAATCTACAAATTATTTATCTGCAAACTTCGACTCAACCTTTCTAGACAGCCTATCTAACACCAGCTTTCGAACAAAGTGAATGCACATAAAGCAAGGATTATATTGGGCTCTGTCAATTCCATTAACATATAAGTTGGTAATGATCCAATTACATTCATCTATGGCATCTTTTAGTTTGTTTCCAGTTACGCACTTTCCATGTAGCCATTTAGTTTTCTTTAAGTAGTTTGTTGCAGTAGATTTTCAAATCAAGGCGTGTTCGCGACAATTGTATCATGGTCAATATCTTGATATATGGGTAGCATCTTAGCTAGTTTTTACCATCCTTGATATAGTTCATTGGCGACTTCATTTATATTTGATTGTTGTATTGGGATATGATTAAGTCCTGTATTTAAATCATTCCTTAAAGACTTGTTTCTAACAATTTTAGTGTCCATAGAAACCACATGCCCAAAACTCTCAAAAATAAAATCTCCAAACTGCTTAGTGGTTAAACATATACACAGAGAAAACTCATCAACATCAAACTCACAAAAGACTTGAAAGGGCTTGTACCATGCTTTGTATGTGAAAAATACGTCTAACCAAACATAATTTGCTCAAAGGCCTCATCAATACAACCAAATAATTGAAATAAGGTCTCGAAATATAATCGTTTAGCATTTATACTCTCAAAGCATAGAGAGAGAGGATATTATGGTAATCTCATATAATTTTTCTTTCATAAAGCCATTCCTTTGAAAAGTTGTGACAATGTCGTGCACCTCTATCATAAAAGTATCATGTATTTAATAATGCCAACACATCAAATCCTACCAAACTCAAACTCGACCTATTTTAGAAGGATATTGCTCAATTCACATTCCTTGATGTACAAAATAATATACAAAGAGATAAAATGAGCATAGCCCCCAAAGTCAACATAGGAAGATATTTTTTACCATTCTTCACAAATATGTCATTATTGTCGATTCGATATTTCATCATGTAGACAAATGTTAGCGATTCCTGTGTATTTTTGCAGGCTCCAATAGAATCAGAGACTGTCTGGAGGAGACCGCCAACAACACGTAGTGCCTTAATCCTATTTGTAAAATACAGACTAAGCATTTGTTTAATTAGTTAGCCATGTGTATATATATCCAGCAACTCATTAGTTGCTCGGTTAGATATTTTAATAGATCAATCGAACATCTAGAGCACAATTGTTTTGTTCTTTCTCTCTGTTATCATAGAGTATTGTTTTAGAAGAACGCGACTTTGTCTTCATGGTTGAATAATCAATGGTCCAGTAATCTAGGTCGTGTGTGTCATGTTGAACACTCATTTTATTCATGTTTGCAATGGTTCTTGATTGCAGATACACTTATTTGTAGATTAAAATGTCTTCTATGACTGATAGTCTGAGTCGATTGTGACGCTCTAATTCTCGCACTTAATACGCTTTCATAAAGCTAAATTTGAAATCAATCTAATTCATGCATGGCTATGGAATCAATTGTATCAATCAAGTGACTTCGAAGTTGTGATCAAGTAGGGTAGACTTCAAACTATCGAAGTTAGCATGAATCCGATAGACATAGTTGCATGCACCGAGGATTCTCGACTCGCTTATCTCTGTCACGACGTTCACACACTAAATTCCAACATGGTATTAGAGTTGTACTTTCTACTCTGTGATTCTTTTAAAGCGGATTTAGAGCTTACATTATCATAACGATTATTCTAATAAAGAGTAGACCCTTACGATAATTATTTTCACTCATATAATCTACTATCGGCATACACTCATCTTGAAGTTCCAAATGGATTTGCAATTCGAGAGGCAATAGAAGAAGAAAGTGTCAAACAAATCGACGACAATAAGAAACAGTCACAAAAGACCCATAATCAACAAGAAGAGACTCTTCTGCAAGTACTGCAAGAGGATGAACCACGTTTTCAAGTTGTTTCGTTTGGCATGCCAGTGTGCCATCTTTGGAGGTTGCCTAAAAAAATAAACAAATTCATGGTTCACTTAATACACAGGCGTGCGATCTTTGAAGACTGCAAAAAAAAAAAAAGTCTAGCTATTTCACTTAGCATGTCGGGGTGCTATGTTTGGAGGTTGAAAAAATTATTCTGAAATAATATTGAACTCAGATTTTGGTTTTCAAATGTGTTTCAATGCCTTTTGTATTCTATAATTTGAACTTTTCCTCCTATTAAATCTATGATCTATCCACAAAAAATACGATGTAATACCTTAAATGTGGAGATTGTTCATGACATTGAAAGATGGTGGAGATGACAAAGCACTTTTCATCAGAGACAAGTCAAGAGGCAAGGGCAAAGGACAACAACAATTCAAGAAGGACAAAGCCAAAGAAGGTGGTGAGGATCAGTCCTCACAAGTTGCAACATCTAGTGGCAAGAAGTTGTTGTCAAAGATCAAGTGTTTTTTCTGTGGCAAGAAAGTACACTATGCATCAAACCGTTTCAAGAAGAAGAACCAATCTAAGCAAGCTAACCTTACCAATGAGGATGAGTGTGAGGGTGTTGAGAGTGAAAGAGAGGATTCTTTAATGATGTCTACTTTTTTATCTTTTCCTTTCAAGAATGAAGAAGTCTGGTGGATAGATAGTGGGGCTAGTTCCCATATGTCTAGTTCTAGAAACTCTTTCACTAGTCTCATGCCATATCTAGGTGCAAAAAGATCAATCTATACTGCTAATGATGTAGAGTGTAGAATTGAAGGAATAGATAGTATTCCACTACATGCATCATCATCAAAATCTTTTTGCTTGCATGATGTACTTTATGTACCTAGACTAACCAAAAATCTCATTAGTGTAGGACAATTGTTTGATAGTGGATTGGATGTCAAGTTTCAAGTTGACAAGTGTATAATATCAAGAGAAAATGAAGTTATTGCTAGAGAATCTAGAATTGGTAAGTTGTACAAACTAGATTCTAGGCAGAGTGCTAACATTTCAGATATTGCTTATGAGACCAAGGTTCTTCAAGAGTCTGTGGCATAAGAGATTGGGACATCCCAATTTCAAAGCCATGCAATATATGGTCAAGGAAAGAAAAGTTGTTGGATTACCAAAGACATTGTCAAAGGGGCTTCAACCATGTGAAGCTTGTGTTCTGGCAAAATCACACAGAAGGCCTTTTCCTAGATCAAGCATCAAAACAAAGAAACCATTTGACTCTGATGTTCATTTCTCATCAACTAAGAGCAAAGGAGGAGCAAATTGTTTTGTTTCCTTTGTAGATGATTATACAAGATATTCTTGGATCTATATGTTGTCTTCTAAAGCCATGGTCTATGATGTTTTTCTCACTTTCAAAGCTTATGTAGAAAAGCAGTTTTCTTTCAGGTTGAAAGCTTTGAGAAGTGATAGTGGAGGAGAATACACTTCCAATAAGTTTAAAGACTTTTGTGAGAGAGAGGTAATACAAAGAGAGTTTTCTTGTTCATAGACTCCTCAGCAAAATGGAATTGCTGAGAGAAAAAATAGAACTTTGTGTGAGTGTGCAAAAGCCATTAGGCTAGAAGCTTCTCTGCCTAAAGAGTTTTGGGGAGAAGAACTTGCATGTGCAAACTATCTTTGTAATAGGCTTCCTAATCTTGCAATAGGAGGAAAAACACCATTTGAGATGTTGTATAAGAAAAAGCCTAAGGTAGATCATCTTAGGATTTTTGGCCATGTATGCTTTGTGCATGTACCTCTAGAGACTAGGAAGAAAGAAGATCCTAGTGCTGTTAAAGGAATTTTTGTAGGATATGCATCTACTAAAAAAGCATACAAAGTATATCTTCCCTCTACTGACAAGAATGTTGCTAGTAGAGATGTGATCTTCCATGAAGATCAGAAGTTTAGCTTGGATGATGCACAAATCAAGGAGTCTCATGCAAGATCTACAATCATCAATCTTGATGTTGCTCAAGAAGTGGTGAGGCCGAGGCTTGAGGAGGAGCAACTTCAAGCAACCACACCAAGAAGATCTACAAGAGCAAGATCTAAGCCAAGGAGGCTCACATATGATGAGGAAGGAGGGCAAGTGGAAGGTGAAACTTCCTATCATGCTCTCTTCACATCAGATGAAGAGACTAAGAATGTCCAAGAAGCACTTCAATCTAAGGTGTGGATTGAAGCAATGACCCAAGAGTTTGAAGCCTCGATGTCAAACAACACATGGGAGCTTGTGGAGCCACCAAACAACATGCATGTGATTGGATGTAAGTGGGTTTTCAGGATTAAGTATAATCATGATGGATCTATCAATAAGTATAAAGCAAGACTTTGTGCCAAAGGCTACTCACAAATCAAAGGTCTTGACTATGAAGACACCTTTGCACTAGTTGCAAAAATGGTAACAATCAGAATACTCAGATCTCTTGCATGGTTTCACAATTGGAGTATGTTCCAGCTTGATGTTTCCAATTCATTTCTCAATGGTTACCTTGAGGAGGAGATTTACATGGAGCAACCTCCTGGTTTTGTGAAAAAAGGTGAAGAATCAAAGGTTTGTCTTTTGTTCAAAATACTCTATGGACTGAAACAAGCACCAAGGTCTTGGTATGCAAGGCTCAACTCCTATCTCATATCACTCGGATTTTGTCTAAGTGAATATGACCCTTCTCTATATTATAAGTTTGTAGATAATTTTGAAATTATTCTTCTCATCTATGTAGATGATATCATTCTTTGTGGAAATAATGAGAAACTAGTTGAAGAAACTAAGCATGCACTTGGTAGTGAGTTTAAGATGCAGGACTTAGGAGTTCTTCACTATATTCTAGTCCTTGAAATAGATTTTTGGAAAGGTCAAGCATTTATAAGCCAAAGTAGATATGCACTTTTCATGCTCAAGAAATTCCAAATGGAAAACTGTAAAGGCATAGATACACCTATGGAGCACATTGTAAAAGTTCCTATGAAAGATGATGAAAAATCCTTTGTGGACATCACTCTTTATAGGAGTCTTATTGGCTCACTTATATGGTTGACAGTGACTAGGCCTGATCTAAGCTTTAGTGTTCATAAACTAAGTCAACACATGCTGATTGGATATGCAAGGTCTGGTCGCGTGCAGATCATTGCGTACATCAGTGAGACGATGATAGATTGAAATGGGTAGTGCTTCATTTCCTCCTTTTCTGCCTCAGTTTGAGGAGACAGTTCTATTGATAACTTTAGTCCAGGGCCAAGTGGAAAGTGACTTGGTTTGCAATTGGCCATACAATACTTTTCCAGCACATTGTTGAGATATCGTTCCTGACTGATAAAAATCAGTCTACTGAGTCAATCTCAATGGATTTGGAATCTACTTAAGTCACTGATAGTTACTCCTATCACTAGAATAATCTTCCACATGGATTCTCAAGAGAAGGACAATGTTATCATAGACAAGCTTGATGGAGCTAATTACCATCTATGGAAATTTAAGATGAGAACTGTGCTAATCATCTAAGGAGTTGTATGATGTTGTTACAGGTGTAGAGGGGATACCCAAAGCTGACGTTGTAGCAATCTCCAAATGGAAGTCGACCGATGGCAAAGCATTTGTGCTGATTATCCTCAACATTTCGGATACTCAAATCAGCCATGTGTCTGAAGATCAAACATCCAAGGAAGTCTGGGACATCTTGAGCACACTATACGAAGTACGAGTTATAACTTCCAAGCTACATCTCAAGAAGAAATTTTACTCCTTCAAGATGAATCTACTCAAACTCAACTTCTAAACTTTCCCACATTTTCAAAAAGTGTTTATTCAAATAGTTTTAGACTAATATAGCTTTAAAAAGTCAAACTTTGAGTATAATATGAAAATTGGCCTCAATTGCCAAATAAACAAATGTAGCAAATATGACTAAACTAGTTGAATCTTTCACACTCCCTCTTCAACTAATTTTAGCATGGACTTTGATAACACTCCAAGTGATGTCCTATGCTTCATGAACATTCCAATGAGACCTTCATAATGCACCAAAAATAATCTAAATCCAGTAAGCCAAGTATGAAATCAAAATTGATCAAGTATATAACCGTATATTGACCTACAAAAGATCCAATCATATGCAAAATTGCTGATTTTTAGTAGAGATCAATCTAGCATGCTCTAGCATTGGTAACTCCTCCAAATCCTTGCTAAAGATGGCTAATCCTTTCATAACCTGAAACATAATAGCTCTGATACCATGTGAAGGATTTCAAATCATTCAAGATCCAATCCATGTCCTTGATCTTTGGTTACAAAAACGAACAAACCAACAATCCTACCAATGTAGAAAAATCAGCATCTACATACAAAATGAGATGCAAACTCTAAGAGATACTGATCAAACATGAACCAAAACATAAAATATAGTTGTTGTCCATACAATTACACATATGGGGTACTGTATTTCACATGTGTGGATCCAAAAATAGCAATAAATGATCATTCTACACACAAGATTGCAAGATATCACCAAGATAGTGCATCAATGAGTAGTAGAACCCAAAGAGAACATGTATAATGATGAAATGAGAGAGAGAAGAGAGAAGATGTGTCTCTCCACGAGTTACATCCTTTTATAGAGTGTTCAAACCCTATTTGGCCACTTGGCTTTCCCTCCAAAATGTAAACCCTACTATTTTTGGGTCTAGATTCAATGTACCCACAGTTTAAATTTGAATCTCTCTCAAACTCGACTACCAACTTTCCCACACTTTCAAAAAGTGTTTATTGAATGTATTTTAAACTAATATAACTTTAAAAAGTTTATCTCTAAGTCTAAAATGAGTTTTGGTCTCATATTGACAATTTACCAAAATATGACTAAACTAGACTAAACTAGTTGAAATCTCTCATACTACCCACATCGACAGAGGGAGTAGACCTTGAGCATCCAGATGATGATCCTTAAATTCTAACTGAACTTAATGATAGTTGATGACGAGCAGACCGACATATTTGGAGTACCCATCACATTGGCGATACACTGAAGCTCTATTGCCAGCAGACAAGACAAAGGCAAAGCAGTTATTGAGCCTGTGTTGTCTCCAAGGAGATCTGCAAGACAAAGAAGAGAACCCGTCAGATGAGAGAGAGAGAGAGAGAGAGAGAGAGAGAGAGAGAGAGAGAGAGAGAGAGAGAGAGAGAGAGAGAGAGAGAGAGAGAGAGAGAGAGAGAGAGAGAGAGAGAGAGAGAGAGAGAGAATTAGTAAATATAAAATAGGAGGTTGAACTATGAAATGAGAGAGTTATTGCTTGTTAGTTCATAATTCATGTCCATTTGAAGGTGAACACTTAATCACATGATGTCTTTCAATTAACATTTTTTTCTTGTGGTTTTTGTTATTCTAATAAAGCCAATATCTTGCCAATGACAAAATAATACATAGAAATTTTGAATCAATCATGCAATGTCTTTTCTGTTTTTATTTATTTTTATTGTTTCTTTTATTATTATCTGTTGCATTGTGATTGATTCAAAATATTTGTAAATAGGGTGCTATGTGTCCTCAAGTGGGTTTTGACGATCTGCGAGTAATTTTTTTTGCAAGTTTTGTGAGTTTCATTGTACCCATGGTCCACCAATTATGTAGCACATGACATGCCATGTAATATTAACTGCATTCTATCTCTAACTCTGTACTAATAATTCTCTCAATGTCTATTGATAGGTATGATGACAATCTTTAGCACATATCTTCCTTCTAAAATATTGTTTCACTTTTCTTTGTTTCTTTTTTGTCATAAATTAAAATTGGCATTTTACTTTCTAATACCACAAAAGGCTTGGACACCATAGCATCAACCATTGTATCATGTGAATCATTCACAACCATTCAAATTTTTCATGTAAAACAAATTATATAATCTATGTGATAATGCAAATACCAAATTGTGTAGTCTTTGTGGCAATTCGAAAGTATGTTGATCCTCAGCATCTTGTTCTCTTGCTTGCTTTCTTCAGCAATGAGAACACCTTGCAGTGTCTCCAAGGATGGAAGATCCTCTCTGACAACATAAGTCTGCACAATATTGTCATACTCACCTCTAAGTCCATTTAGGACTACTTGAACAAGTTCAGTGTCCTTAAGAGCATCACCAATACCAACTAACTCTTGATGAAGATCCTTTACTCTCATTACATATGATGAAGCACTCTCATCTACTCTCTGATAACTTAGAAAGATTTGGTTTCTAAGTGTAAGCAATCTAGAAGTATTCTTGATTTTGTAGATTGTTTTTAGAGTATCCCAAGCCTCCTTAGCAGTAGTGCATGTACTGATCTCTCTTAACACATTGGTTACATTCATTTTTATGAATGAAGGGCAATTTTGGTTCTTTTGTGAAATGCTGCAACTTCATTAGGTGCTGCAGGTTCTTCTTCAGCTCCACTCACAATGTCCATTACATCCTCTAGAATCAATAATGATTCAATTCTAATCTTCCACATTGCATAATTGGAAGACGTTAATTTCTCACTAGGCTCCAAGAAATGTGAACCAAATGAAGACATCTTCTCTTTGAGAAATTCTAGTAAGATCTTACTGAGGTGTTGTGATTGCACAAGATTGATAAGAAAACAGTATACTTGAAAAATCTATGGCAAGAGCACAATGGCATACATCTGACTAAAAAAACTAATTTCTTACTATGAGGAATGCATGTCAGAAATAATTCTAAGTGCTTAGTATGGGAAAAACAGGCTGTTCTTGGATAGAGAGAGAAAATCAATGATGGAACACTCGTCGGGTAGAGAGAGAGTGAGTCCAAAACACCAAAATCTCATTATGCACAATATGGCAAAACATGCCAAGATTTCCCTACATCAAAGAGACTCGAATTCCTACAGTGGAGTTGCATGGAAAGTCCACTTAACTCGGTTAACTCAACTACTAAGGATCCACATGTGTGGTTGCATGCACGGATATTGCATGTACTGCATGTCAACTCATAAAACTGCCTAGACATGTGTAGATCACAGAAACCACTTTGCATGTTGCATGCACTGATTGCATGTGGCTTGCATGCTATCTAAACTTTTGCATGACATCAAATTTTGAATCTACCTAACTCAAACTCGACCTATTCTAGAAGGTTTTGTGCTCAATTCACATACTTTTATGTACAACATAGATTACAATAGAAATAATCATGGACATGGCCCCAAAACTCGAGATAGGAAGATAATATTTTACTAATCTTCACAACTCGCACCTTGTGTGTGGCTCCCTGAAAACTTGGATTTCTCCTCCTTCCAAGTACTGAAGGCAAGAGTGATAAAATCCATGTTGATTCTCCCTGAAAAGGCTCTCTCATGAATACCCATTGCAGTAAGCAGAGGCTCCGCAAGGGTCATCCACTGAGTGACCATGCTTGTGCTAGGAAGGATCATGATATTCGTTGTAGATGGGACATCACGATGGATAGTATAATGAGGCGACTGAGATGTATCTGTGGAAGACATGATGATTAGAAACGAAAAGTAATACACACGAGTGTATAGCAGAAAATGGTCCAAAACGTTTTGAATGCTTTGGTCGCTGGAAAATTTGGCAAGAGCTTCGCTAGCACAAGTGAGGAATGAATCAAATTCAGCCAACTTATAGGTGAATTTGGAGGGTCCATTACACTGAATACTAGTTTGGCTAATCAGTTCTGAACAGAAATTTGCAGGATTGTACAGTACTGTGAAAGTAGGCTATAAAAATCTCGGCGAAGGTTTTTGAGGCTCTGAACCTATCCAGCGAATGTTTTTCAGGGTTGGCGAAGGATGAACCTTCGCCCAAGTACTATCATAAATGCAAATTTTCAAGATCTGAACCTATGGCCAACCTAATTTTGACATTTTTAGACCATCTAGCATGTCAGCGAAGGTTTCTAAAGAGGGTAAGGTGCTCAGCGAAGGTTCCCAAAATGGCATATTGCTGATCATTCGCCTAACTCAAAAAAGGGACTTTTTCTGTAGAAGAACCTTCGCTTAACTCAATATAGAGATATTTGAAGTGGATGTACAGTCTGAATGCTCAGCAAAGGTTTCCAATACTATATAGGCAACATATGACCAAAAAAGTGATTTTATAAGTCATTTTCCATCAAAAAGACTTTCCTTCATCTTTTTCCATTCTGATGACTATACTATGGACTTTCAAGTCATCCAAGTAAATTTCAAGGAATTTCTATAGATAATCTCTAAAAGCAAATTGCATTACTCTTTGGAACAAACTTGGTGCATTATAGAGTCCAAACGACATTACTTTGTCAGCATAGGTGCCCCATTCTGTTGCAAAAGCGATTTTGTGACAATCTGCAGGTGCAATCTTAACCTGGTTGTAACCACTAAGTCCATCTAGGAAACTATAAGCTTCCACTCCAGCAAGGTGATCCAAAATGCTTTTAGTAAAAGGTAACAGAAAGTGATCCTTCCGTGTCACTTTGTTCAAAGTCTTGAGATTCACACAAATTCTCAATTTCCCATTCTTCTTAAGAACAATGACAATCGGTGAAACCCATTCGGTATCCTCGATCTCATAAATGAAATCTGCGTCAAGCAGTCTCTGAAGCTCTTTCTTTATCAAATCCACAACATTAGGATTACAACGATAGAACTTTGTAACCTTTGGAACTACATCAGGTACTAAAGGTATGGTATGTTCAATAACTGATGTCAAAATACCCTTCAGACCTTGATAAGTCCATGCAAAGCAATCTTGATACTTAATAACATTTGGAGTGCTTGATACTGTTCAGGATTAAGTTGTGATCCAACTTGTACAATCTTTTTTGGGTTCTCCTGGTTCAGCAAGCTTTATTGGCTGTGTCCTAGCCGGGCCATGTTCTTCAAGTTCACGATGTGCTTTAGGTAACATGATAACCACATCATCCAGAGTTGACAGTATCCGTTTGAGAATCATAATAAACTCCCAAATTTTTCTTTGGTCGGTCACAAGTATGATCCGTTGTTGAGGAATCATCATCCTCTTTTTGAACCGCTGGTTTGATAGTCCAAGTTGCAGGAGTTGGTTCTTCCCGAGTTTCTCAAACTCATTGAGCATCATTTCTGTAGTAGCGTTGACATTCGGTGATGCAATATTGGTGGATGTTGCAGTGGTCTGCCCTGCTGTATAAGACAACATACTGATATTTGGTTCATCATCTGAATCTTCATCCTCCTCTCGAATTGCATCATCCATAGCATTCTGCAACATTGCGTACTCATTATGGTGTTTCACCTCACGTTTAATCCTTTTAGGTAAACTTGACAAAAACCACATAATCATGGCACATTAGAGGAGTTCTAAATTCCAAAAAGATTCTTTTTATATTTTTTTCTCAGATTTTTCTTACACATGGGCCAATCAAAACAATCAAATTTGAAATCTACGTAACGTAACTTTTTGAGTCCACATTTTGATTCCACACTAAAAATGGCATAACTTTTTAGTGGTAAGTTCGAATTTAGCGAAATTTGGTGCATTGGAAAGCGCTCAACAAGGGCTTTCCAATGATATGTTAGATGACATACTTTTAAGCTATGATTAAGAAGTTATGGCAAGTCCAAAGTATTAGTGTTATAATATTTTAATAATATAAAAGACATCTTGCACGAATTCTTAAAGGGCCTTTTCGGAGCTCAAAACTCCTCTAATATTTTTATTAATCAGCTCAGGTTTGCACTCAGATCTGAGGTGTTTTATCCGTTCAATGTAATCTCGAACCATTTTCTGCTTTCCCATTTTAATAACAAACATGCTGCAAACTGAAAAATTGGTGTAGCTCCCCGGCAACGGTGCCAGAATTGTAGTGGTTTTCTTTCCTTGCCTAACCTCAATCCAAGATCTAATCAATCAAGCATCAAAGAGATGAAGTTAGTTGTCACGCATAGATTCGTTCCCATGAGAGCGATAGTATAGTTCAGATTTCAGCATGAATGGAAGATTCACATCTAACTCTAACATCCATTAACCCTAAGCATTAACACTACATCCACTAACACTAGATCCACAACAAGATAGCTTACTCTTTCTCTCTCATAAAAAGTATAATAACATGCAATCCCAATAACAATCAAATCCAACAATTAGCAAAATCCAAAAAAAGCATGAGAGATGGAAGAAAAGTGATAGAGAGCAAGGACATTCATAATTTATTTCACAAGAGAACCAATCTGCTTTAATGAAATGAAGAAATGAAACATGTGTAGGAACTCGAGTTGGTCCTTTTTTATAGTAGAGAGGAGGACCCTGGCCTCTGAATCCTATTGGTCCATTTCTGTCTCCCTAATTATTCAAATTTAAAAAAGAGTGAGAACCATCCAGATTGGAGGGAACCCAACTTTGGAGCCTTTCTGCTTCTGTCGCTTAGAGCCTTTGTTGACATATAGAGTCTAAGTGGAGGAAGCAGACGATGTGTCTTGACTTCTTCTATTGTCTTCTTGCAACAACATAGTGATAACTCTAGTAAGAGTTAAGTCTGAGTGTGTCAATATGATCATCACTCAGTTCTCATATGTATGGGGCAAGCTTGAAAGCAATGTCATGATTGCGTCTTGATCTTATATGACTGATCCGACAGCGACCATCTGTTGCAAGAGATTCTTAAACTGGTTAATGTGATTCTGAAGTGAATCACCATCAGACATCTTGAATGTGAAGAATTTCCTTTGTAGATGTAACTTGGTAGTTATGTCCCTCACGTCATATAGTGAATTCAGGATGTCCCAAACGTCTCTTGACATTTTAGCTTCAGCTATGTGTCCAATCTGTGTATCTGATATATTGAGGATAATAAGCGCAAAAGCTTTACCGTCCTTCAATCTCCACTTTGAGTTGTTCTTCAGGTTTTCCTTCTATACCTATGACAACAACCCATAATTCGTTGGCGATCTGACATATACTGAACACAACAAAAGATAGTATTGATTCTGGAAAAATAAAATCAAATGCTAATGAGTGCAAAACAATAGCGGATAGAAACTGTGCACTCTAAGTTGTCTCTGAGTAACTGAGGATAAGTCTGATAATAAGCAGCTATGCTAAATAAGCAATAGCGCAAGAGCAAGTCTAAAACAACTCTAAGAAGTGAGCTAGAATGCTCAAGAGAGTTCAAGCTTGAAAGCTTGATAGAGAGCTACCTACAATACTTGCTGATTGATCTCTTCGATCATTTTCTAAAATAAAACTATATGAATATGAACAACCATTTATACCAAGAAATTAGGTCGTCAATTGCGATTGCATGATTGGCTGGTATCCGTTGGCATCCATTCGGTTCCTTGTCATTGATTGTTGATAAGCAGTGAAATTGGCCGTAAACGTGTCTTGCGAGCTGAAAGGATATTCATTCTATTAATTGCTTTGACCAGGTGACAGACTGGCAAAGTAGGGAACATGACTTGTCTTGCATATTGTGTTGATTCTTAAATCCAATTTGGATGAGTCCCATTAATGGGATCAAGAACGTTTTTCTTGCATCAAGCAAGGAGTGTGTCTTGGAATTTGTACTCTAATCCCATATGGCAACACAAGCAAGGTAAAAGGACTCTATGCACAAATGAAAAGGCAACGTAAGAAAGACTATGGAGAAGAACTTTTGTACATTCTTGGTTTGATCTTCTTTTGCATCAACATGTCATGTTTGTCTCGATATTTTGAGATGTAAACCAACTTTAAGAAGATCCATTAAACTTGGAATGTGATTTTTTCGATTGCGGTTGCATAGATAAATGGAATGATCTATGCTGGTTTATTTAGTATGCCATGATATGTGTTTGGTATGTTATCATGAAATAAATATCTCTACCAAATTATTAACCTTGTTTTGGTGACTTCTATGGTTGAGTGAAGATCTTGGTATTTCCAAGAAATGGAGAAAAATTTAGATGTCCAAGATGTTGATGTGACAAATAATGAGGTGATTTAGTACATGAAATCAACCCACATGAAATTGTTGCATTTAGCTTATATACCCCACAAGATGGCTCATGAAACCTTTATGCAATGACTTGATGATCATTGTGATACACGTCTCTCCTTGCCAAACTCAACTTTCATCTTTTGATCAGTAATGAACCCAACAAAATGACTATTATCAAGTCTTAGTACATACAACAAATTGGCAATAATTTTGAATGTTGGAAAGAGCCCTTCATGGCACACTGAATTTTAACACATCAACAAGAATCAATACTCACATTGTATCTTGATTTTTGCTCTTAGTCTCGTCCAAACATATAGTACATTCCTATAGTTAGATGAGTTTTTGGTCAAATCTAAACCTAGCAAATGAAAAACTGTGCGACTTGGGATGAGCCAAAGATAATTGATGTGAAATAACACCTCTACTGCTCTAAGATTGTTAAATTAAACTCCAAGCCATAGGAAAAGATTTAAAAAAAGGGAAGAAAAGTCAAGTATGAGAACATGAATACAAAAATGATATCAAATAAAGTAATGTCACATGGATGAAAACTACAAGCAATTAGAAAAGTATTGGCAATTTACTATATGGGGTAGGCTATTTTAGGAGTTTGAGAACAATTTTGGATGATAGGAATATCAACAGCCATAGAATCAATATATTAGATGACATTAAATAGATGAACCTTAAATTTAAATATGTTGAAAATGGTATGTTCCGTTGCTCTAGGATTTAGACAAAGATTTAGGGAGAAGCGCAAGAAATAATATAACATTCTTTATGAAAGCCCACAATACTACAATTTGCAAGAACATAGGTAGAAAACAACCTCCCCCCCCCCCCCCCCCCCACACACACACACACACACATGAAAGGAATGGGCATTGCAAAATGTGTATCTTCTGTTAGCTTTTGTCCTTTGCTTGTCCTCGACATAGGCAAATATTGCTTGCTTTTTCCTTGTCATTAGCATCAATAAATAATATTGGTGAATTGCTTTAGCTTTTTAATATCAATGAATATTGTTTGGTGTATCTTGGATGCCATGTTAGTTATGCAACATTGGAAAATATTGAGTATTTTATCAATCCATGATAGATGTGAATATTTGAAGTTTGATAGTGAAGTGAGCATTATGAAGCGTGGTGACATATTTGAGTTGTCATTGAGCACCCAAATTCTACATGTCAATTATGATGTTTGGGCACAAGGCCCAATTTTCCACGAGGCATAACAATCGTAATTTCACTCAAACTTGATTGAACAAGCCCATTTGCTCTTTTCCACCATGCTATGGAGGCATAACTACTGTAATTTCATTGAGGACTCAATCTTGACTAAACAAGCCAACATGGCAAGTTCTTTCCCACCAATCTATGGAGGATAACAAGTGATCCCACTAAAGACTCACTCAGCCATTTGGGATGACTGAGCAAGCTTGCATGGCAAGTTCTTATCCACCATGATATGGCGGCATAACCCAAAGGCTCACTTCGCCATTTGGGGACCTCAACAAGCTTACATGGCAAGTTCTCATCCACCATGCTATGGATGCTCGAATATAACCCAAAAGAAATAAGCATGGTGATACTTTAATCAAACTTTTCCCACAAAAAAAATTGAGCATAAATTTAGATTCAATATAAAGGGCTTTAAAGTGCACCAATGCTCAAGGAATATAACTAGTATTATTTCTCAAACATTGGCATCATGAAAATTTGAACGATTTTTCATATAGGATATGAACCATTTTATGAGGAATAGACCAAAAAATCGCGAACCTTTAAAAAGTTCAAGTTTTTTTTAAGATAACTCAAAAAGGGTTTCCCAAGGCGAGAGAAAAATAAAAAGACACGATAGATATTTGGTAATGAATAAACAAATGGTATGTGAAAATGCTATAGTTGTGAATGACATGGGCTGTTTAGCAATGACACCGTCCACAGTCCGTCAGCGAATTGACGGCCCTGCTAACGGCCATGCTGGGCAGTGGGACCTGACCAAGGCCTGCCTTACATGAGGGCTCCACCACTGGTTTCAGTCGTGAGTGGGGCGGGCCCTGCGCTCCCTGGCTGGTCTCTAGTCTCGACTGTGTTCAATATTTTATAGGTCTCTCTTGAATTTTTTCTAACTCAACCCCTCCCTCCCGAGTCTCTTCTTTATTAACTTGTGAGGTCTCCCTCTTGCCCGCGTGATGCCAACAGCAGCAGCTGCTGCCTGCCTGCCCGAATGCGTTGCCAACTTGCCTGCCACTCCCTACGTCTCTCTTTCAAAGTGAAAGGAGGGGCGGCACTAGGCAGGTTGGCGGGCCCAGTTTCTGGTAACTGTTTTCACTGATTCGGTGACCGGTCACTGCCTGCCTGCCTAGATTCCACACGGTTGGCGCACTCTGCTCCACCAGCGGCACCGCTATCGCCACCGGATATCGAGCATCGACCCCCACCAAGGTCCCACTCCTCCTCCTCCTCCTCCTCCTCCTCCTCCTCGCTCAGCCGTGCCACTGCCTTGCCAAGAGGTCCCCACTTGTCGAGTGCTTCACATTCTCATCAGTGCCGTGCTACTCCAGGCTTCCTTGCCTCGCGACCTGCTGGTCGAGTCTCGACTGCGGAGGAGAGGAGTGTGTGTGTACTGGGCACCGCCCACTCGTCAGTGTCCACTGCCGGAGCTGCCTGAGGCTCGGCCCCGCAGCTCCGAGTTGTCTTAGAATGTGGAGGAGTTGGGCGATGCGATGGTGGAATTGAATTTGAGAGATTTGTTTGTTTATTATAATAGATAATTGATGAGTTTTGTTAGTGAGGTGATGATCTGGGGCTCGGCCTTCTGCGAAGCATGACATTGTCCTTGCCTCGCCTTCTCCTCTCCTCGGAAGGTCCTTCCGTCCGCCTCGCCTTTTTCCAATACCCATGCTTCGAATCGAGATCCGTGAAGTGACGTTCTAACCATCCGCACTATCTAGACGCGCTAGAACGCTACCCTCCAGCGATCTGTGATGCGCCCGTTCAGAGGATTCGCCCACACTCCGGAGTCCCGGCATTCGACAGGGCCAGCTGCCACAAGGAAGTGGGCGAGGGGTCCTACATATTTTCTCGTAGCAAGATGCAAAAACAGAACGAGCAAGGCATCAAATTTCTAGAGTTGTGAGTCGGATCTTGCGGTATACGAGGACACTGTGTGCATGTACTGCAAGATACAGCATACGGGATCGATTCCGCCTACTCCTCTGACCTGGCAATTCAACATCCAGTGTGTCGACCCCTCAATTCACCGGTATCCAGCCCTCCGCATCCTTCCGTAACCAATGGTGTAGAATTCCGTGGACAGCGCATATAGAAATTTATATTATATTCATTTCTTAATCCGCTGTGATGAAATATGCTATCTAGATTGTACTCAATCAAGCTAGGGTGCAATCAAATTCACAATCATAGCACGCACTACACTTGCATCAAGTCGGCATTGATCCAATAAAATCTTTTAAAAAAGGACTTTATAGTTTCTTAAGCAGTCTTGCCGAACACAATCGAGAAGCTACTAAGAGGCGTTTCTTAGCATTTTCTTCTAAAAATGTATCCTTCCTGATGCCAACCGAGGTCCACATCCAAACAATGCACTATCCTATTCCTTCAAAAAAAAATCGAAAAATAAATTGCCCCAGACCTTCACACAGTATGGTCTAGCACAATTTGATTAAGTAAGAATGGAGATTAATCAAACTTCAAACTGTATATCAGAATTTGGCAAGCTTATACTTGACTTGTATCAACCTCTGCATTCATTCTAAGGAATATAAATATTACATCACCACTATATTTTACGCAAGCCATGGCAGTAGGGTGCAGAAATTTATTAATATATGTGGCTCTCAAAGTTCAACAGCTAATTGACGAATGGACTAATTTACAGATGACAAGCGGTTGAATGTTTTTAGGCAAAATATTGGCAAACTCTCCACTTAATGAAATAAAGTACAGAAATCTAGTGGGATCGATTTCTCATGCATCTACAGAATTGAGCTCAGCTAGACCAATAACTGGCTACTGAACTCAACAATTGAAACATCCAAGAAATTTATGATCCGACTCTCCGAAAAGTTATGCATAATTCATGTTGAATCTGCACAATTGTGTCGATCAGCAGTTAACACATTCTATGAAGAAAAATTGGCCATTTTCAAGCTAGCAAGTCGCTCAGATGAGTTTCTGTGTAACAACCGTATTAACAAAGATATTCACGGTTGATATACCTTGCAAAACTTTCAATAGATCATTTTTACCAACAAAAAATGTAAGATATTATGCAACATGTCATATTTGTCTGGATTTATAATTCAGACCAGTAACTATTCACAAACTGTCTTGAATATGCAGCTCTACTCGGGGAAGAAGTTTCAAGAGAGGATGCTATCCTCATTGCCTTGTCAACCCATTAAAAGAAGTCCTGAAAAAAGAGTATGGAGAAAGAGAGATAGAGTATCTATGAATTCAAAGAAACCCTTCAGGTGGTAAAAATCAGAAGTTGTCTCTAAGTATGGTTTGATGCCATAGTTCAACCAGGCGTCTTATTATGTCCTCTTTGATGATCAATCGTACAGCTTAGAAGGGCCTTGAGGGGACATTTGTTGAAATATGCGCTCAAGTTTTTAGTGGCAGACGAATCCCAAGAAACCATAGATTGTCCAGAAAGCAACAAATAGCGTCTATTAATTGCTCTGGATCTTGTTCGCTACCAACTTCGCAAGAATGGTCAACAACAGTGTTATGCATTCCGTTTGTACACCAGCAGACTAGGTATATCCATCTACGCCAACTGATGGTCTTCATACATGTCATCCTGTGGCCAACCGCCATTGCTCCAGTAAGCTCCATCTCCTGTGCCATCAAAGAAACCCTCGGGATGGGATTGCCACTCAGAAGGCAAACGATCCGCACCCTGATTGTCTACCTGCACATTGGGAACCGGCATTTCTTCAAGAGCTGATTTCCTGAAATTCCTTATGCTCTCGGCCCGCATTTCTTCCATTGTTTGCGTAGCTGACCTTCCGTTATATCCGTGCCCTCCCTCCATCATGGATACCAGCCTCGGGTGAGGTAATCGCCATTGAATATCCCCACTGCTGGCAGCCATTCCAAAAGAATCCATACAAAGGTTGTAGGTTCCAAGGGAATCACCAAGCGCAGGTGGTGTCTGACCGATCAAATTCAACTGCGGATCAAAGATAGAACTCAAATCTGCACTCTGCAGGCTTCCTGCTTCCTGCTTCACGTGATGCCCTGCAACGTTGAGCCCCAGAATGCTAGATTCAAACGGTTGCAAGCTGAGCGTTGCATCTGAAGAAGCGTGACCTGCCCAGTTGATCGAAACAGGAACGCTCCCTCCAGGAAATGTTCTCGCTCCTTGATCAAGTCTCTCAAAAGTAAGGCCAACACCCTCCCCATCACTGCCCTGCACAAACAAACCCTGGCTGGACGATCCCACAGAGAATTCCTGCTGTAATGATGTGCTGCTGCTAGGCCCCTCACTTCGTATGTTGGGAAACAGTGCCTCCTCTGCTGGTGCAGGAGAAGTAGCTTGATCCGCAGATCGTTGCTTGGCTCTTTTGTTCTTCCGGCATCCCCCACCAACAGGGACATTCCTAAGAGCTCCTCCTCTTGTCCAATACCGCTTGCAATTTTTGCAGAAATGCCTAGGCTGAGCGAGGCTGTAGTTATTGTAGTAGCAAAATTTGGTGTTGGACGACTCGCAGCGGGGGCATTTTAAGACCTCTTCGCTAGGATTTGGCTTGTTGCTGCGCCGATCCTGCAGCTGCCTTCCGCATGAGAGCATCTGGTTGGAAGGATTTATTAGTTGTTCCTGCATTGTGGCTGAGCAGAAGATCCAGAAGCATGACCTGTTCTGCTTCCAACCAGAAGATCCAGAAGTTGGCCCTGTTACTGAGCTGGGCAAATGCCTTCGAAATGCATCTTTCTTAAGAGTTTAGCTGCAAAACATTGCATCGAATGCGAACAATCAGTTCCTAGAATTTCCGGTCAACTATTCTTCTATTGAGCATGCATGTGAACAAGATAGAGGGACATTTTCAACATCTAGAACTCAATCGCATCGCAAAACCAAACAGAGCAGAATTGCTTAGAACACTTAAGATGGAATATCCTGGTTTAATGTTTCAAACAGCAGTAAGGAGCTGGCAATGCAGTGAAGCCTAAGCATCCTAAATCTTGTAGTGTTTTGTGAATGAGAGAGAGCCACACTCCAATAGAGACCGTACACTTAGCCTCACCGAAATTTGTACTATTTGTAAGACAGACGAACTTAAATTTCAAGCTGGAACAGCCAATATATTGAAACATACAATTCAGCTGTTTGTCTATAATCTTGAACATCAAATGTTTAACAGCAATATTCTCGACAGCATGTGGTGGACATGCTAACTGCTCACTGTTAGCTCAGAAATGCTTCTCAAGAACAAAGCATTCAAACGAACAGTCCAGGTTCGCCCTGACGTTCTCTGGCTTAGGTTATTCATGCAGTGCATATGATCAAGTTTACCACAAGGTTGACAACAGCAATTATCTTAGCCTAGCTCCGGCTGCATCATGAGAAGATAAAATGGATCGAAGAAAATCAAGAAGCTATACGTCTTCGTGGATGATTTGCATCTTGGCGCAACAATGATGAATCTTAATCCCAGGAGTTATTTACAGTCATTTAAGCATACTTCAACGTACTTCACATTAGCTATTTAACACAAACATAATCTCTACAATATAGCTCTGAACCTCAACTCTTCAACAATATTGAAGTCACGAGCAACAGCACGATAAGCTAGAACTGCTTCTCAACATTCTTTGAATTGAACCAACGATTGAATAAAGCATGGGCTAGCATCAAAGCTTTTGCTAACAAGAAAAGCAGAAAATATTGATGAAAGAAGATAAGGGAAGCTTGCAAGAGCACAAACGGGTGAGTACGTCATAGACTTCTTAAGCCAGATTCAATTAGTCGAAGTCCAAAGCCCTAATTAGCCATGTCTCGCACATTTGCCTGAATGGCCACAAATTATCTACCATGCTTTCAAGCTCGGCCAAATCTTGCATGAACAATGTCACAAGAAATGTTCCTCGGTACAAGTGGTGTGCTAATCCATCACGCTAAGGACATAAAACTACAAGGAGCAACTAAACTAAAAAATCTCAGGCAGCCTATCAAGATCACACCACCAGTCCCCAGTTAATCACAGTACTAATCTCAGAAGATTAGCCCGAAATTAACAAACAAGCAGATATGCTCTCGAAAGGATAACTGAAACCCAGCCAGATAATCCACAAAGACGAAGGCTCACCTCACCTTAAGCTGGTTGCTGCAAACCGCAAGCCTAGGCCTCCACTCCACTCAATTGGACGAGACCGCACATAACCGAGATCAGACACAGATCTCCCAACAGCACAAGACAAAGAAGTCGAGTTGAGGCGGAGAATCTTCCAAGTATAGCTGAAAAATGGGGTGCCAGAGACGGTGTGCGTGCGCGCGCGCGCGAGAGAGAGAGAGAGAGAGAGAGAGAGAGAGAGGTAGAGCTAGCGAGAGCTTGGGAGTGCAGTGGAGAAGACGAAGCAGGAGCAGCAGCGACGAAGGCTGAAGGGAGGAAGGAAGCTGCATGCGATGCTGTTTACCAGATGAAGTGACATGAGATTTGCACTAAGAAAGAGCCGGCGAATGGAGGAGAGCCCTTGGTGACGTGACTCAAATCTCACCGTCCGATCTCATCTCATCGTGCTCGCTGCATATCCTGGTCGTCCATATGACAGGTCTTATAACCCACAGGCACAGCCTTCCGGAACTGTTACCGATAAGGTTCCGGTGTGCGAATCCGAGGGCAGACACGTCTCCACGTGTCGTGGCATCGTCGGCGCATGCTAGCGGCATCCAAAGGGCATGTGCTAGGGCGGGGCGGGCGAGAGATTCACCGTCCACCCTTCTCCGTGGTCCGTTGGTGAGAGAAATGGAATGCCGGCTCGCCTCCAACAGCGGGCCCGGCAAGCCAACGAGGTTGATGCCGACGCCGGCAGCGCATCCCGTCAGGTTGCGGTCCGGTCCGGTCCTGGCGTCCGTGCGGCAGCGGCCTGCCCCCTCGCGGGGCAGCCTCGCGCGCTGGGCTGAGTAGGTGTGATGCCTCCCATTGGCCATCCGTGGCAGGACCAGAGGATAAGTACACGCGGCACCTTCTAACTTGTCCACTAGATGCTAGTAACTAGGGTAGGCCGTGACGGGCCAGCCTTAGAATTGCAGGCTCGCACCTTCCTTCCAATACCTACGTGACTGGTGTCGTTCTCACATACACGGCAGCTCGTCATGTTTCCTTTCAAAATGAAGAGCCACACAGCCTTCAAAGCAGACTTTCTGCTGCAATAAATCGAGGATCGAGTTTGGTACCTTTTCCATGTTGAAGGGCAATATTTGAGAATGCCCTTTGCCCTTCACGTCACGATGTAGAGTATATGTTGGCCTCTGCCTCGAAGGAAGACAGCCTCCAGGCCTTTCAAAGGGATTTGTTGAGCTAAGCCAGCCGCCAAGGAGTTCTGGCGACTTAAAATGGGATTTGGAATTTGGAATGGGGACGTCATGGGGCTGGAGCTGTCCTCACTCCTCAAAGTAAAGGTCAGGCAAGAGGGCCATAATTGAGCTTTTCACTAGCCCCTTGGACCTTTGGGCTTGAGCCTTGGCCAATCACTTCAAAGTTAATGATTGCCAAAGATACTACTCCCACCATATGTACTACATGCACATGATGTCGGTGCTCATATATCGGAGAATAATGAACTTTTAAGTAAGGACAGCTTAAAGGTGGCATTTGTGTAATGAGCACATGCGGCTTTTTATGACCGTGTTTCAAACTCAAAGTAGAATGCGTAGAAACTAATCATGCTTTATAGAGGAGAAGAAGTAAGATGATGTTGATCTTGTTCATCTCATGATGGTCATAGAAAAAAAAGTCAATGTGCCAATTATGCAATGGAAGTGGTCAGGCAAATGACATTTGGCGCAGTAAGAAATCCTAGCTTCGGACCTTGCTTATGACTCCTTACCTAGCAAAATATCATCTACCGGACTCCTTCCATAACACCTAAGTTATTCAATGGTTGACTCAGTTGGTTAGCTTGGCATCCAAAGTTTCTTTGGTCCCAAGTTCAAGCCCCCTTGGAAACCAAGATGCATAACACCTAAGTTACAGTAATTTAGGGAGAACATTAAGGTTTAAGACTAGGGTGAGAAAGGTCATGCACTCTAGAGTCAAGAGTTGGGAAAATCAAAGGCAACATTTTTTGTCATAACCGTCTTTAATCTAAAATTCATCATTATTCTTTGAAATTTGTTTGTCTTTATCTTGTGAAAATTTCCATTTGTTATCCAAGGTTCTCATTGGACTAATGTCATCACCATGAGCATCTTGAGCAAAATATTCCATCATCAAATAAGGATTTTGTGTCTGTAACGATAATGATGACTCAAGTAAATCGAACTACCCGCCAATTGCATGTATAAATAAGCATCCACTCTTTCAGATTCATCTTGTGCACTACCTTTGTATTGACATCCATGGGTGTACTTAAGGGCTTACAATCTTGCATATTGAACTGACAAAACAAATCTCGTGCGTATTTGCTTTGTGTAAGAAAGAAGATGCCTTCCTTTTTCCATACTTCAATGCCAAGAAAATAGTGTATTAATCCTAGATCGCTCATGTCAAAAGCATTGGAAATATCTGATTTGATTTCATCTATTAGGCTCTCATTAATTCTTGTAAGAATCAAATCATTGACATATAATACAATGAACACTATATTTGAATCTTGCTACAAAATGTAAAGATTAGGATCAACATTACTCTTTACCATTCCTTTTCACTTGAAGTTTTCATCAATGCAAGACTACCACACCCGTGGCGCTTGCTTCAATCCATAAATAGCTTTGCTTAGCTTTCAAACAAGATGTTCTCTCTCTGAATCAACAAATCCTTGAGGTGGTACTAAATACACCTCTTCATCCAACACTCCATTAAGAAAAGCAAATTTAACATTCATTTGTTATATCTTCCAAGGATAGAAAATAGAAATAGCAATTATAGAACGTATAGTTACCATCTTAGCTACAAATGCGAAGGTTTTCTCAAAATCAATACCTTCTTGCTACTCAAATCCTCTCGCAACTTATAGCTATGCTTTATACTTGTTGAGCTGCCCATCCGCTCCATACTTGATCTTGTAAATCCATTTGCAAGAGATAGGTGTCTTACCATCAGTATTTCATGTTGGAAGAGGGAGGTGATAGTGAGTCGATTTGACAAGTCAAAGACTGTAAACGACTTATTGAGCGCAGCGGAATAAGCCTCCTTTCCTAATGCATGACTACGCCTATCAATATTGAACAAAGCTATAATGACAGAAGTCACATTCAATCTTTTAGCAACTAACTTTGAAATCACTAAAGTGATTTTGTAGCCAAACAATGATGTATTGTATAAATCAGACAAAACAATAAGAGATTTGTCAGTTACAAATAACTACAGAGAAGCATACATTTTTTAAATGACACTAAATACAATAAAAGGATAGATTGATTCAGTAAGTAGCATGTACAAATCAGATGATGAGAGCACAAAACAATTGCAGATAAAAACCACTTACTCTAAGCTATCTATGAGTAATTGAAAACTCTGTCTGATGCACTTTCACTGATAAGCAATAATAAGTGCGAATAACAATACTAAGCTAAGATAGAAATTAAGCTTCTAATATGCTAAGATAGTATTTGAGGATCAGCTATTTATACTAAAGCAATTAATGCGTATCCTATAGGACAACTATTTGGGCCGTAGATTGCATAGCCAGTTGGTCGTAATGCGCTAGCATCCATCCAGTTAGGACTTCCCAGAGATTTACTTGCAAGGCAGTTAGGGCAAGTCTTTAGCTTCATATCAAGTGAAACAATAACTTTCTTTCATCGACATGGCCAAAGTCTTCGACTTTCGTCGATGTGTCAGATGATGTCCGATATGTCGGAGCCGCATGTTGAGCTATTCCCGAGTATTTCTACAGACTGTGTAGAAACACGAATAAAACTGCATAATTGGATAGTAAATGTGGATGAAGATTAAAGATCGATTATTCGGTTGAGTCACTCCAAGAGTAGAATAATCCAACACTTCTCCTTAATCTGAATCCATGAATGCTTTGACCTTCAAATTGAGTTCTGCACAAAACTTTATGTGTGCATCCAAGCTTAATGCAGTGAAAATATCCGTTGTCATATCTTGCGTTCGACAGTACTGCAAGTTTACCTCTTTGTCGAGAACTTTTCTTTTGACATAATGATACTTATTTCAATGTGCTTTCTCCTATAATGAAATATAGGATTGGCTGATAAAGCAATAGCACTTTGATTATCAATAGAATTGTCGGAGCATATTGTTTCAGACTAACATCTGAAAGTAAGTTCCCCGCCATACTGCTCCCTTTGTAGCTTGAGAGGCTGCGATATACTCTGATTCAGTAGAAGATAGAGCAATCAAAGTTTGCTTGCGAGTGTTCCATGAAATAGGACTATTGTTGAGGAAGAATGTAAATCCAGAAGAGAATTTACGAGTGTCTAAATCTCCTGCCCAACTTGCATCTGAATAACCACTGAGAATATTGAGTTTTTCATTGTCGACTGCTCCATAACAAATGCAAAATTCCATAGTAGCTCGAAGATATCTCAAAACTATGATAAGAGCCTTCCAATGTGTAATACCAGGATTAGTCATGAATTGACTTAAGGAACTGACAACAAAAGCTATGTCTGGTCTAGTACAGATCATCGACGCGTACATAAGAGATCCTATTATTGAATGATAAGGATACTCACACATCCCCTCCTTCTCTTCAATTGTTCGAGGACATTGGTCCTTCGACATTTTGAATCTTGGATCCATCGATGAGAGAACTAATTTGCAATTTATTAGATTATATCTGATTAAGACATTGTGAATGTATCTTTGATGAGTAATATAAGTCAACTTTTGTTTTCTGTCTCTTTGGATTTGTATACCTAGATAGTAATGAGCTTCGCCCAGATTGGTCATGTTGAATTTGGAAGATAGCATTGTCTTAGCTTCTTTTATTAGATCAATACTATTTCTAAAAGCAATGTGTCACCCACATACAAAGTGGTAATAATAAAAGAATGATGCACTGACTTGAAGTAGACATTAGAATATGAACTACTTGGTTTATAGCTGTGATCGATGAGAAAAGTGTTGATCCTTTGAAACCATGCCCGAACAGATTGCTTCAATCCATAAAGTGTTTTATGGAGTTTACATACATGATTTTGTTTACCTTTGATGTTATAACCTTTGGGTTGCATCATGTAAATATCTTCTTCGATAACTCCATTAAGGTATGTTGCATGTACATCCATTTGATGTATTTCCAAATCTGCAGCAGTAGCAAATGACAATAGAAGTCTGATTGAAGAATGTTTAACTACTGGACTGAAAGTTTCAATGTAGTCGACATTGTGTACCTGAGAAAATCCTTTGGCGACAAGTCGAGTCTATCTTCGATCGATACTTCCATCTGTCTTGTACTTGATTTTGAATAAGGTAATTTGACAATTGTCCATTATCCATAGTTTCTTTACAGAGATCAGAATCGGGCTGACTTAGTGCCTCTTCGACAATAGTTGGCTCTTGAACAAGGTAAGTGCTGCAAAAGCGGTTCGCTATGTATTGCGGAAGTGTTGCGGAAGTGCGCTACATAATGCATTAGATTACTGGACCTATACGACGCTACCAATCACAGACAATGCAACAATCAATCACACAATAACAGATGCAACACATAAACAATAGTTGGAAGAACATAATATCTTTTGTATTTTGTTTTCTTTTAGAGTGAGTCGGCAGTGCATCGCGACATGGCAGCCTGACGCTCCTCTTGCATTTCTATATTCTACTAGTATACTCTATTGCATATCTCTTGCATATCTGCAACATACGTTCTATTGATTTCTGATCTATACTTATGTCCCACCAGATGGGATTACAAGGTAGTTTAACTAATTGTTACAAGAGAGAATTACACTAAACAATAAGTTAACTACATTCTCTCATAACGTCCCTTTTCGGCTGAGCGTAACAGTGTGAAGTGTCATGCCCGATGACGAGAATTTGACTCGTCACGATTCATTTGCTTGATCTCCTGTCTTTAGCACTTGTGTAGCAGTTCGACAATTGGGTGTTGATGCCCGGACCGTTCAGAGAATGCTAGAGAAGGGTTCCATGAGTTCACCATCTCCAATACTCCCTCTTGAACGATGTAACCTTTCTCTTCATCCAATTTTAATTGCTCTTCTTTGGTAGATAGTGGCTTGTCCAGCTTGGTCAACAAATTTGCAATCATATCCTCTGTTCTCACGAACTTGACACAAAGCTCTCCTTTTGAGATCAGATCTCGAACATGATAGTATTTTAGAAGTAAATGTTTCATTTTGGAATGAAAAACATGATCCTGGGCTAAATAAATAGCACTCTGAGAATCCATCTTCATGATGGAAGGAGTTTGATTAGGTATTTCAATCCCTTCCAACATCATATTCAACCACACTACCTCATTTTCCACCTTTGAAGTTGCCATGTACTTGTCACCTATTACATTCAAGTACCATTTAAAAAGCCGCCTTGGAGTCTTAGCTTTGGTCTTCTCTTTTTCTCTTTGATCTTTAGCATCCACATCAACTTCCTGCTTTACTTTCACATGTGCTCCATCATCCAAAGTCTCATAAACCATTCCATCACGCTCATGCTTTCCCATCTCATCAAAAATTGCATCTCTAAAAACAATGAGCTTATATGCATCCTTATCATACACGTATGCCTTAGCCAGCTTCTCAACATAGCCAAGAAAAATAAACTTAATGGCCTTTGCATCAAGTTTTCTCTTTTTTTATCAAGAATATATGCATAAGCATCACAACCAAATACTCTCAAGTGAGAAATATTGGGTTTCTTTTCAATACACGTCGTTGCTCTTCCTATAGCAACAAACCTCCATTCTTCATAGCTAGGTAGCCACTCATGTGTAGCTATACTCGTGACCAAGGTTTGGAATGAGTCATTCAAGCGATTCAACATACCTGTACAATTTTTTGGTCTTGAATCTACTCACCAACTTCAACCAGCTGATCCTGAATCTCTTTCACTTTTAGTGAGTGTTTGGGTATCGTTGCACAGTCGTGCACAATGTATGTAATTTTGTCTTCAAAAATCATACCCAAGATGTATTTGTTGTCTCGAACAAGGCCTTCAAGGTGTCCCAAGCTTCTTTCGGTCCTAAATTTGAGCTATTTCTATAGCCTGGTAAGCTTCCCACAGAACCTGAATCTACTAGTCGATAGGATAACTGTTTTCTTGTTCTGTAATTTAACACTAGATTGTCATACTTAAGTCACTGATAGTTACTACTATCATCTAGACTAATCTTCCACATGGATTCCCAAGGGAAATCCAGTCCTATCATGGACAAGCTTGATGGAGCCAATTACCATCTGTGAAAATTTAAGATGAGAATTGTGATAATGGCTAAGGAATTGTGTAACGTTGTTACAAGTGAAGAGGCAAGACCCGAAGCCGATGACGCAGCAATCTCCCGATGGAAGCTGAAAGATGGCAAAGCATTTGCATTGATCATCCTCAACATCTCGGACATGCAAATCGGCCATGTGTCCGAAGCTCAGACATCCAAGGAAGTCTAGGACATCTTGAGCACAGTATATGAAGTGCGAGATATAGCTTCCAAGCAACATCTCAGGAAGAAATTTTACTCTCTCAAGATGGAAAATGGTGATTCCCTTCAGAATCACATCAGCCAGTTCAAGAACATGTGGAAGCAAATGGCTGTCGCCGGATATGTCATAGACAATCAAGATGCAGTAATGCAACTGCTTACAAGCTTGCCAAGCTCTATGACAACTGGGTGATGATCATTACGACACACCCCAAACTAACTCTTTCAAGAGTCATCACAATGCTGTTGCAGGAAGACTCTGAGAACAAAGCCTCCAGTTCCTCGATTATTGACTCTCACCTTGTATGTAGATGATACACTTCTTTTCAAAAACTGTACCAATCTGGTGAAGGATGCTAAACAGATGTTGTCTTCTGAGTTTGACATGACCGATCTGGAAGAATCTCACTTCTGTCTAGGCATTCAAATCCATAGAGACAAAGCGAGACGGCTGATATTTATCACTCAACAAAGGTATTTTCACAATGGTCTTATCAGATATAATCTAATTAATTGTAAATTAGCTCACTCACCAATGGAACTAGTCCTGCACTTGTCGAAGGACCAATGTCCTCAGACTAAGCAAGAAGAGGAGCAGATGAGAGAGTATCCCTATCGATCGATACTCGGATCTCTCATGTATGCAATGGTCTGCACAAAGACCTGACATTGCTTTTGCAGTCAGCTCACTCGGCCAATTTATGGCCAATCCTGGCATTACCCATTGGAAGGCTCTTATATGAGTCATGAGATACATTCGAGCTACAATGGACCAGTGCATCTGCTATGGAGAAGTCAAAAACGACAATCTTCATCAAATCAGTGGATTTTTTGATGCAAGCTGGGGAGAAGATGTAAAGAGAAATGAAATGGATGTTGGTAGTTCTCACAACTTTCAAAAGTCAATTCCTAGCATCAACAAACGTAGGACATAGTTGCATATGAGAATTGATGCACACAACAAATTTTGTGCATTGCTTAGTTTGAAGATCAAAGCATTCACGAATCCAGATTAAGGGGGGGTGTTGGATTCATCTCCTCTACTCTCCTAAATCCCATGTTAATCTAGTTCCATTCATTGTTGCATATTTACTTGCATTGTCGCGCAGCTCAACTACTAAAGACTAGTAAGTGAAGATGGCTGACATATCGGAGTTGGATGAACTATCGGGTAGACCAAACCTGGACGACATATCGGGGAAGCCTGACTTTTCGACCTCCTCTCTCTTGTACACTCATTTGCATAAATGTAAATAGCACATAGATCAACATATACGTATGTGATTGATCAATAATTGTTAGCTGATTTTTTGTCATAAAAAATCGGACTTGAATTATGACAATTTTTAAATTTTTATGAGAAAATCGGATTAAAATGACCGATTATTGTAAATTATAGCATGTATTGCATTTATAGTTTGGGCATCTAGCCTGCCCAATAATGGCCGAAGTAGAATTTTTAAAATTTCTGTAAATATATTTCCAGTAAATTAGAAATATGTAAACAACACTTTCGATGTACTCATGATATTTAGTTAATTAAAAACCATAGTGCGTTTTGATTTCACCTGCCAACTAGGAAAATATCAATCACAAGACATAGCATCAACAACAGCATCACTATCGAACAGTTCAAAGAAATCGACAATGGGAATAAAACCAAAAACGTGAGCAAAACCATCAACAAAGTACTTCAGACAGGTTATTTTCTACCAAAATCGGTCATCGACACAATACACATAGGAAATTTGGACATTGACTGTCAAAAATTTTATCTCCATCAATCATCGGGTTTTGAGACTCTACATAAACATCAAGCAAAACCCTAGTTCTCAAAACCAAAAGTACTAAGTTTTATTGGGTATAAAATGTGCCCGATAATTATGGAGAAAAAGGGCTATTATGAAGAGGAACCGATCTATGTAATAAATCTTGAAAACCTTGAGGAGTTACTAACTATGTCCGTGATTTGAGTCAAGTTTTTGACTTTGTGTATTAAAGTGTGGTCTCTTCCATACACTAGCAAAGTTTGGAGCACTAAGAAGGCCTTGACCTTAGGATTGGAGTTAAAAAAATTTCAACGGTGAAAAGAGCAGTGTGAGTGCACCAAGCACGCAAAGTTGGTTCTGTGAAGAAAAAGTGAGAAAAAGTGTCATAAAATTGAGAAGTATTTACAAACCACTGTAAATTAGCCCGAACGGCTTCATACGTAGCTTATGGGTATTGGGGCGCCCTCAGTGAAAGTTACAGAACAAGATGTGGTGAAGCATGCATGGAGAATGAGCATTTATGTAAAAATCAGTTTTTTGAAGTTTTTGAGAAGAGCTTCTAGCTGAAGCTATGGTGCACCATCTCTTGTGATAGGAAACTTGCAAGGGAGGATAGTAGGTGGGCTCCCTCAGCCATAGAGAAGACAGGAAGAAATATATCCATATTTGGTGGAGAAACAAGACAGATATCTCCATCTCTCTCTCTCTCTCTCTCTCTCTCTCTCTCTCTCTCTCTCTCTCTCTCTCTCTCTCTCTCTCTCTCTCTCTCTCTCTCTCTCTCTCTCTCTCTCTCTCTCTCTCTCTCTCCCCCCCATTCCTTCTATGTTCATGAGTTCAGTCAAGTTTTCAGCTTTGTGTATTGCAGTGTGGTCTCTTCCATACACTAGCAAAGTTTGGAGCACTAAGAAGGCCTTGACCTTAGGATTGGAGTTCAAAAAATTTCAACGGTGGAGATTGAGTCTCGTGGGCCCAAATGTTGGGTGGTGAAAGAAAAGCTTCTGAATGAAGTCCCAACCAACAAGAGACAGACAATGAATGTTGTGAATAATAGTGATAACTGTGTTTAACAGGATCGTGGATTACTTAGAGAATTTGCGAGCTGTTCCTTTTTGTTGTATAAGATTATTAGTGTAGGAGCCTTAGACTGCCGTGAAAGAGAGATTGCAAAAACGATTAGGCGTTTGAGACAACCATGCAATCCTCTAATATTGATAATCTGATAGGAAGAGAATGTAGAAATAATTCAGGCATCAAAGATAGCCATACATTTCTCTTTATGTTGATGTTTCTGTAAGAGGAGTGAGAGTTAACTTCATTCAACAGGAATGCAAAAGATGTAGAACAGTAGTGGATCTGTATAATAAAGTTGTAGTAACAATGATCAGACCACAATACAATTGCGTTGATAAGCACGTGATCCTACTCACAGATTCAAAGCAATTGCTAAGGTTCTGCATATATATATATATATATATATATATATATATATATATATATATATATATATATATATATATATATATATATATATATATATATATATATATATATATATATATGCCAACAACACCTCGGGCACCTCCTCTTCTTGTAGCAAAATCATCAACTTCAATTGTGTCCTGCAACATAAATACAAAAATTTGTAATCAATTAAATTTTCAGATGGATTTTGATTGAATACAATGCTAAATATGATTATGATGGAATAGGAAAATGAAAATTACCATGTCATGTTGGTCATACTCCAACAATCCTTTTCCATGCAAGTCATGCCTAGCAAGAAACGTATTCTCAAAAAAAACGTATTGCTCTGGAGGAGGATATCTTTTTTGAAACTCAATGAACTCCTCCTCACTAGAAGCATTTGCTCCATAGGTTAGACATTGTTGCCTTGTAATTTGTAGGGCCTGCTCTCGAAACTTCCAACCACCTTTATCTTCATAGTCAATCCCTTCAATTAAATCATCATGATTGAAGTCTATTATATCCAAAAATTCTGACAATGCATTGGCTAGTACAGATAGGATCTCATGTCGAACACATCCCCAATATCATTCAATGATAAATATGGCAGGCTATTCATATGGTATACATGAATGTCAAGCAGTGTCTTGCTTTTATCGTGTTCTTCTACACCTAATGTAGAAGATATTACCATTGACCGTGACAGAGCAGGTTTATACATCAAAGCCAGCCTAGCCTCTTCCTCATCACCCAATACTTCGTCTTCTAAATTTTTGTCCACATCGACAGTACATCTCTGAGTAGATGTTCTACTTGAAGAACCAACACCAATTGATATGGAAGATTGGCCTTCATTAGGTATTAATGCAAATATGAAGAAAACAAAAGCTATGCCCTCAGCTATAAACCTGCATGATCTCCTTATGTGATTCACAATATTGTACCACCTTCAGGCTCTCGTCAGGCTTGGTAAACTTCCTATCATGCTTGTGCTTGGCTTCAGGTTGGGCAACTATCAGTTCATGAAAATGAATAAACTTCAGGCCATTAATAACAAGAGATAATTCAAGGATGCTAGTCTGAAACTTTTCAAATAATTCCAATAGGTGAGACTTGTGCTCAAGCAAAAATCTATCGAAATCAAATTTAAGTCAAAAAAGAGATGAAAAGTACTCAGTCTTGTCTAGAACACCAGCGTTACGGAGGAACTTATGCAGCTTGTCAGATTCCATATCAGAAATGACAGAGAACACTGGATACTGGATATCGCAACAACGCGAGGAATGGCCACAATTTGGATCCAGAGAGGCACTGTCGCGTGGCAGCGATATCAGGGAAACAAGCATGTAACGATATTGTAGGCACGCGACAATGTGCAGGAAAAATAGGGAAAAAGTAGCAGCGTTGCGTCATAGTGATATTGGGTAGCCGAAACGAATATCCGATATCGCAGGCATGCAAGGGAGTGCTGGCAAATAAGATCAAAAGCAGTAGACTCGCGTGGTTGCGATATTGCCTTCAAGATCTTCGAATAGCAAAATGTTTTATGGCGATGTTTAGCCCTTATATAGATCCTACAGATTCATCGTAGCCGTTCAAAAATCACCGTTAGATATGCGACACTTCAGAGATACGTCGATTCCTGTAACGCGTGTGAAGCATTTATGTGCAATGTCGGCCAAATCCATAGGTGACACATGTGTGGCTGAAAAGCAGACATGTGTATCCGCACATGTGGAGTAATCATTAATAAACACACGAATAAAAAATTGGCACGTGTGTGGTTGAAATCTGACACGTATATTTGCACGTGTGGAGCAATCATTAATAAGACACACCAATTAGAAATTAGCATGTGGCATTTTTTCGTTTAATGCATAAAAAAGCTCTCTCTATATAAGTAGAGACCGCGATTAAAAAACATTAGCCTATCAGATTCATGAATCGTTCCTTGCTCTCTGTCACCCAAACTGGATATCGGAGCCGCGCGACCTTCTACATTCTTTCTGAGAGGCTTAGTTGCTGCTCGCGCCCCTGCAATATTGGAATCTCTTGGGCTGATATCGGAGCCACGTGAGGATCTGCATATGATTAATTCATCTACGACCTACTCGCATGTTTGCGATATCGAAAGGAATGGCAAGGACTAAACAGACCGCGCATCCAAAATCTATTGTCTCGTTTGCTAGTCAACCTACATCATCCTTGCATCCTGCAGCTGCTCGACCTCGTGCTAGGGGGACTGGTAGAAAACCCCGCCCATGGCTCAGAGATATCAGGAGGTTACAGAAGTCTATCTATCCACCATGCATTTCCATCTTCAAAACTAGAAGATGACATCATGAGAGATCCTTCCTCATAACACCCTTCTACCTCACCTTCATTCTCTTTAGCAAGGTTAGCTTTCTTGAAGAACTTTTTCTTCATGAAACAATTAGAAGCAAACCTTCTTATCACAAAAGAAGCACTTCTTGTTGAATTTGCAACTTGTTGATGATTGTGATGAATCCTCATCACTCTCTTCCTTTAATCTGTCCTTCTTGAAATATTGATGTTGTCCTTTGCTCCTTCTTCTTGGCTTGTCCTTTGAGAAGAAAGCTTTCTCCTCTCCATCATCCTTGAAGGAAAGTTGATTGATCTTCAATAGCTTGTTCTCTTGCCTACACTCCTAAAAATGAGAACTCATTTTAGTGACTCCAAGCTTGAAAGCTCCTTGATTGCATAAGATTGAACAAGATTGTCAAATTCATCCTTCAATCCATTTAGAACTACTTGCAATAACTCTCTTGGGTTGAGATGGTCTCCTATGCAAGCAAGCTCTCTATGAAGATCTTTCACTCTCAAAACATAATTTGAGGCACTCTCATCATTCTTTTGGAAGCTTTGAAAGATTTGGCTCCTTAGTGTGAGAAACCTAGATGTGTTCTTTGCCCCATAAATGGACTGTACTGTGTCCCAAGACTTCTTGGCTGAGATGCAAGAGCCAATCTCCCTCAACACTCCATTGGATACATTCGTCTTGATTATATGTAGGGCCATCCTTGCCCTCTTCTTGAACTTTATGGATTCTTGAAGCACTTGAGGCTCCTCCTCATTTTCAAGCACAATATCCATAATGTCTTGAAGCACCAAAATAGATTGGCATCCTAACCTTCCAAAAAGAATAGTTGGAGGAATTCAATCTTTCACTTGCCTCCAATAGGTACCCCCCCATTGATGCCATGATGAGTCAAATGAAAATGTACACAGAGTAAAAGCTTGTGAAATGACTCTTCAAAGTGATTTTGTGATTTCCAAAAGCCTAGACTTGAACAAATCAAAGATCTTGCAAGATCTATATCACAAATCCTAGAATTAATCTTCACCAAAAGCTTTTCTTGTACACAAAGATCAATAAGAGGCATCAACAACCCTTGGGGGCAGTTATGGACTCGTCTCATTACATTTGTTGCATCCATTCTTTTATTCTTTATTATGCATAAGTAGGCCTATTAGTAGTTTATGCGTAGTTTGCCAAAGGCTTAGGGTGCTGCTTTTCTTTCCATTTAGAGTACATCAATTGATGCTTCACTTTCACCACCCATGGGTCCTCTTTCTCAAGTTGATGCTACTCCGGATTTACAAATTGTTGCTGCATGCCTTTGCACCTATATGCCTTGATTCATAGATATCATTTGAGTGGTCATTCCTGGTTTCATTGATATTGAGGCCGTATACCTTGGTGGTGTCTCTTCTATTGCTTTTGTGCATACCTTAGTTAGCCCTCCTGGTTCGTTTATTGGTGTAGTATCTTCTCCATTGGTCTCTATATCTCCATCTCTTGAGTCCGTTATGACCGATGTTCATGTTGATTTCTCTAGGGTTCTTCACGGATCCACGATTGATGGTTCACTTGTTATTGGTGATCAGGTTGTATCTTCTTTTGCTTTACTCCATGGATCTCTGCCTGAGATTTGTGATCAACCTCATGGTATTTCTACGGTTCCTTACATGATTCATGCGTCTATGGATATACAATGATTACACATGTGTGGAGCCTGTTCCCAGGTGTGAAAATAGTGTACTTGTCATGTACCATAATCATATAGGTTGTACATATGATTTAATTCAAGTTCTAGTGGCTAAAAAGGCCAGAAACTAGTTTTCTAGACATATGACACATGGCATTAATCTATTGATTGCATGAGCCACATCCTTTGGTTAGGTGTCATATCACATGTGTAGAGGACAATTCACATGTGTGGAATAGGCTGAAGTAGGCGAATTTTGACTTCTAGAAGATTTCCAAGTAGATCTCCATATAGAAGGAAAATGGACCAAAAGTGCCCAAAATAGAAGGTTTTGTCCAAGTGTCAGTTTTGCATGATGAATCATCATATGACAAAGCACCTTCACACATGTGGGATCAGAGGGATGATCAGTACCACGAGCTCCCATTTATTGTATATATAGAGCCACATTTGGCCATAATCATTGTGAGACACCAATCTTGGTTTTGGAAGCAATTTTGAGTGATTCTCTCCATTTGTCTACATTTGTTTTGATTGTTTTGAGGTTCTATCAATGTGTACTTGATTTTCAGGTTGGAGTCCGTACTCAGACAATGTTTCACACGTGTGAAACCATAAAGTACACTTACCTTCAATTAATGATTGTTCTTGTTAGGATTTTGTGTCTAGAATTGATCTAGATTGATCTTAATCTGAAGTAGATTGATAGATCAAGTAATCTGACAACCAATCCCCCTTGAGGATCAGATTAGGATCCACTCTTGGTCCTTTTTGTACTTTTTCCACGCACCATGCTGTTGTCATCAGCAATGGGCAGCAATCAATCAATCCTGTAATATATGTCTATTTTGTGAGAGCGTGGCATCTGTCAATCACGATGCTTTGCCATATAAAATGATATTAAAACATATTAAGTGTTTTGGCATTAGCGATCCAATGCATTTATTCGTACTCAAAAAGTGTATCATTCATGCTCCGTAGCATGCTATTACAATAAATGGATTTTAAAAATCATAAAGAAGAGTGCTTCAAGTGCAAGTTCATACATGTTCACATGTTGGATGTCCAAAGTAACATTGTAGTTGGGCACTACTAAGAGAAGATAAGCACAAATAAGATCATTGAAAGTGAGATTAGGAGGAAGAAGAGAGAAAGAGTGGTAATGGCTATCAGCATTGTTGTGTATAAATAGCCCATAGCTACCTTGATGACTCATCGTGTGAAGATTCATGGAAAGAGCCACGATATGGCTTGTGTTGGAAGCCAACATTATCCATCATAGGATATGACAAAGGATGATCTTAACCTTTGGGAAAACCGACCTTATGACCTTAAAAGATACTAAGAGAGTCCCCTTAAGTTGGACCAGAGAGAGAGAGAGAGAGAGAGAGAGAGAGAGAGAGAGAGAGAGAGAGAGAGAGAGAGAGAGAGAGAGAGAGAGAGAGAGAATGCACCAACCGGACCTGTGGTTAGTGAATCTCTCGGAGGCAGTTAGCTCCTCGAGGAAAGGCTAACTACCCACCGAAAAATTTATATTTTCTAGTAAGTCGTAAGAAAGCCCAAGAAAACTCTCATGTTTAAGTAATTTCCCAATAATGGGACATAGTCTGCTCCTCAAAAAACTGTTTCTTTGAAACGCATCGATAAGCGATGTACCTCAATAAGGAAGGTAAGTTGTTTCTTACAACAGTACATGGTTGCAATTACTTGAGAAATGATAACATTGTACGAGTTAAGAATAGGTCTATTAGAAGATAGGTGTATGTATTGTATGGATTGGAAGGGTAAGTCTCTCCTTTTGGCATATTTAAAGAGGTGTGCTTGCCCAGTATTCGGATCAAAAGTAGTCGTAATGTCTAGGAAATGTACGGTGTTCTTCTTTTTCGTAGTGTTGTCAATTTCAAGATAATTCAAAGGGTAGATCCGAAAAGGATTATCAGCTAATCTTTCCTGAGATTTATCCAAAAAATGATCGATGAAAGAGTTATTGATAAAACAAATATCATCGATGTACCTAAATGAATGTTTGAAAGCACTCATAAATGTGGTTTGCCCAAGTTTGGCGAGTCTCTTTTGTTAAGAATCAGATTTGATCTGATATGTTTTTTTATTGTAAGCTCGAAATGTAGTATTGTAATTAACTGTACATATCTTCAATTAATTAGGATTTACAATTTTTGGTTGTTATTGAGACGTGACCCAATATCGACATATCGGTCATTGATCTCGTAGATGACTACTTGGATTAGTCGGGCAGCCAAAGCTATGGGATAGCGCCTTTCACCAAGAAAAATGGCACGAGAAACGTCTAAGGAGAGAGGACTCCATACGGGATATCGGCAGTCCGAATGGCAGGAGACAACAAAGTTCCTTTGATCAGAGCTTCGGGAAAGATCAAAACGATCATCGTAGGTGAATTCCATGGAGAATTCATGAAAAAATTTGTAGTTTCGGTGGTTTTGGGAAAATCATCGATGATGGCTTCATAATTCATTGTGTGGACAGCTGTTTGGCACAGTGGGGATTGCATGGGTATGCAAAGAGCAGTGATGGAGAGCCATAGCAATTTATAGGAGGCAATTTGATTGAAAAGGAAAGAAATTAGAAAAATTTTCAGTTTTGTGGAGTGTTGACAGATTTTTGGGGAAATTGGCTTGTTTGCAGTCAATACCGCATCAATTAATAATTGTAAATATTGGATCACATCACCTGAGGAAGGGCGACCTCAATGGTCTAGGAGGCTGCAAGAAAAATCTTAGGGAAAGCCTGAGAAAAGTCCAAGAACCTCTTCTTTTTTCATGAGCTAGGGTTTTAAGGAGGAAATCCATGGATCTCTCAATGTAGGTAGTCAATTTTGAGTATGTAAAATCCCATAGATGGGCGCCCTAGCATATTGAATTGGCCTGCAAATGGCCGTGGAGGGCCGTGAAGAGAGAAAGAAATTGGAGTGGATCAAATAGGCAGCCAAGAGAATCCATAGCTATGGAGGAGAAGGAAGACGGGAGAGAAAGATGGCCCAACCAAGTAATAACGGTAGTATCTCCAGGGCGCTAACGGTTGGTGGAGTCGTGCTTAGCATGCGGATAGGCCAGCAGCCATTGGATCTATCTCCTATAATGACAATGGTCAGGATCGTGAGAGATGTGGGCCACAAGATCCTAAAGAGCCATTAGATGAACTTTGAAGGGGCCTTGAAGAGATTTGAAAGGCAAATGAGACTCTTATTTCATTTAAAATCTTCACCCTGAAGTTCAAATTGGACCCGACATGCTAGAAGGGCTATTTCTTCATTAAAAGGCTTCGAAAAGAAGTTTCAGTTAAAAAATGCAAGACACATTAGCATTGGGGCTAATTGGAGCTAGAAGGCACCTATTTTGCCCATCCTTGGGCCAAAATGACCCCTGAAACTGGCTGGATGTAATTTTCTGGTGAGCTTTTCCAGGCGAGCTTTTACGTGTTCGACGGGAGCTTTCTTTACTAGTACATTTCACCCACTACAAGCTTATTGATCCTTCCATTCTACATGCATGTCTAAGGTATGTCTCAGTGAAATATAACATAATATAACATGTCTAAGGTATGTCTACTCCAATGAAATGCAATACTGCTACACATCTAAAACTAGTGTAACTCTGTTGAGATACCCATGCCTTCAAGAAATAGTTATGAAAAATAGATGTATTTTCTAACAACAAAGAGGCCCCCACGAATTTAAGGATGATAATGCATTGGAAGTTGTCCTTAACATTGTTTGGCAACATATTATGCCACTAGCCAACTCATTCCTTTATCATATATGAAATTTTTTTAACATAAACAAAAGTCTAAGCACATAAGCAAATTTCTAAACACAACTAGCCACAAGTACAACATCCGGTCTAAGTCTAAGTCGCTTAGAAGAACGGGATACATCATGGGAGATGGAGAGAGCATCATGGTATTTCATTGTTTAGGAAGTAGGGGGGTATAACTATGCACAATTCTACGGAGCAAAAAAAAAAAGTCTAACGAAATGTCACACCCACACATACATTCAAATGAAGATATATTGACTGTTGTTCACATATAAACATCAAACATAGGAGTATTTAGGGTAGTACCTATCACTAGTGCAGCAGTTAAAATAGTTGTTGGTAGCCTGAGTCCAATAATCGCATGTATAACAAATGCATAGTAGGATGACAACACTTCTACAAAAAATCATTAATAAGCCAGTTGATATTTGTAAAACTTCCAGTATCAATCCCGTGCTAGTGGATTTGTACTTGTATTAATGGTCCTCTTGCACCCATAGAATAATAACAATCATTTAAAATTTCCGTAGATGTCCAAATCATCATCCCTTTCACAATGTGAAGTCAATAATAAGTTCTACTACGAGTTAAAGCCTGGAACAATTCTACATCGTTCAATGTTGGCTGATGAGTGAACATGTTGCTATTTTGATTAAGACCCATTACTCTGAGAAATATGAAATAGATATGTTTGCATGCCAAATAGGTTTTCTCATACACTAGCCGCTTTGAAAATCAAGACACGAGCATGTTGGCTTATTGGTTATGTGAACATCATAACGATTGCTAAGCATAGGAGAGGTTTATGTCTTGACCTCAAAAACTTCATGTTTTCCTTCTTCCACAACATTTTCCAGCATGATTTCTACATTCATGGACAAAGCTTTCTTTATGCGAGCTTGTGCAGCTTGGAAAATGTCAAGTCTGTATTTTGAATGTTTGTGATCATCTCCAACTGTCGATGTTGATTCCAGGGTACCCTTCTTGCCTTTGACATGCGAGTTTTGCACTTCGGGGGTTCTAACCTGATGAATTGGCTTTGTTTCCAACTGGAAGCCAGCTTCGATGAGCAAATCTACCTCGAGTTGTGTGAGGTCTGTTCCTTCAGCTACAGGCCACATATTTGGAGTCTTTGAAGGCCTTGGTGATATGCTCTTATCAAAATTCCATGTGTGAGTACAGTCACTATTGCAAAACCACATCATTTGTTATGTCTTTTCAGTAGGATGGCTTCTTGTGGAGTAGAAGCTTCGTGCAGGAACACCCTTTGATGCATTGGAAATCAATTGGCCACACTGGCCTTTATTTGGTATCCATGATAGACATTTGAAACGACTGTTAAGGCTAGTTCTTCTAATAGCAACTTCATTGTTTATACAACAAACATTACTGCTAGCGTGCTTGTCCTCGACATTTGTTGATCCCAGGTTTGTTGCTCTCGTAAAAAAGTTTATCCTCCTTGGATGTCCCCTCCCCCTGCGTTCTACGTTCTCATAGTTGTACTCTGGCCTATGACTGTCATTGTCATTCACATCTGTAACTGTCGATGGCCTTCTTTTTCAGTGTATTGTCTCCTGGTCGCCTTTTCCAAGCTAGTGGATTGTCGATGCATTGGTGTTCCTGCAACAACTTGGTGCATTGTCTTGAGTATTGCACTTGGTTTTGCTGGTTTCCTGGATTCGCTCCGGTTGATAAGATTTTGTAGACTTGGACCTTCTCCAAGGTGTCTTCAAATCATGTGTGCATGTTGTTTTGCACTCTACATATCAGATACACATGCATCGTACAAAGATATATGGATCTTGTGGCCTTCTCCAACTAGCCAACTTCCATGTTTTGATTCTGACAAATTTGTTCGTGGTGTGTTGGCTCCATCCACAGCATCCAATACATGCATATGCCATTCACACATGATTTAAATTGTCTTCAAAATTCTCTACACATAAATAGTGGTGTTTATTCTTTACTTACCACAACCACGAATTCCCCCCAGGGAGCGATTCGAACATTCCACCAGCTCATCCAACTGTCCAAAGAAGGTAGGTCATAATCTCTCACTTTTCCTGTTTTCCACCATTGGCGAATGTATCTGCTTTGTGCAACTACTTTCTCATTTGTGCTAGCTTTTCTCCATTTCTCATAGATGGCTTTGTGTTCAGGTTGATGTTCCTTCTAGATGAACTTCGTTGTGTGTATGTGCAATCTCTAGCCTTAGTGAAACATACATGATCTTTCTCGCCCAACCATGTCATTACTTGGACCACCATTGAAAACAATTCGGACAGCTCTCCAATTTGCTTGTGCCTCATCTGCCATAAATCTCCGAAAATCTGCCTTGTCATGACCCGCGACTATTCCATACATTGTTCAATGAAGTCCAAAATAGGATTTGGGATTGTGTGTCCTCCTCTTTCATTTCGCAAGTTGCTATTGTCAAAAGCTCTTGAATACTATGGCCAAAAAAAACAAGTATCAGTACTACTTACTAGGCATATAATCCAAAGGAGGTTAAATGTGGAGAAAAGTGCTTGTTGCCACTCATTTTACCTTGGATCATACATGTGGCAAGCCATTATCAACCACCCCATCACTCTTCTTGTGTGATCAAATTGCACCCATGCATGCTTGAGGTCACCATTGCGTGTTCTTCTCATCCGATTGATCAAGTGTACACTTGAAGCAGGGCCCTTTGTAAACATCTTGAAAACATAGCAACGCTCACCAAGCTCAACATAGCAATGCATTTCAAAGTTAAAACCTTTAACAAAACCACCTTTGTCAAGAAATGTTTGACATATTGAAAATTTAAAAGTATTTGGTAATAATAAAAAACAGAAAAATCAAAATTTAAAACAAAAAAATTAGACCATTATTCTTTCCAACTTGTTAACATTCAATAAGCTCAAATCATCATAGCAACAATAAACTACCAATATATCAACAATATACCAACATACCAATGTATCTTTTAGAACATTCTTCATTCCACCTTGTTAACATTCAATAAACTCAAAGAATTGCATGCTTTTATGTATTTACATACTTATAAATTTCATATACATTAGCTTTCACTTATTATCTTTTGTAAACATCTAGGCAAATGACAATTGGACTTAGCTTTACAAATAGTTCTCCTACCATTCGACAAATCTTCTCCAACTACCCTTGATGAACAACACCTCCCCAATCTTGATCATAGATCTAGTGGAACAAACCATTCCTTAAGTGCCATTTGTAATTCCCTTAAAATATTCTACTTTTTCACATATGGATTATAATTAAAATCACAATAATAAGCTTGATGCTTGAATGAAAATCATCATAGCAGCAATAAAACTACCAATATTTTAACAATATACCAACAATACCAACGTATCTTTTAGAACATTTTTCATTCCAGCTTGTTAACATTCAATAAACTTTGTGAGTTGCACGCTTCTATATATTTACATATTTACAAATTTCACATACATTAGCCAAATACTGTTGTAAATAGTCCTCCTAAATTTTGACAAATTTAATGACACAAACCAAATACAATCATGAATGCATGGATTATACATATTTGTTGCGTATCAAAAAAGTTTAAATATTCACATTTGACTTATTGTTTTTTGCAAACATTTGGGCAAAGGACTGTTGAAACTATACTTGATGAACAATTCCTCCCCAACCTTGATAGATCTAGTGGCACAGATCATTACATACGTGCCCTTTACATTCCTAGTAAAATATGCTTCTTTTCCATTGGTGTGTTCTTCAAAATTACAATTTCTATCCACTCTCCACTAATCAAGCATCACCGACTGCTCTCATGTACATCTGTCATTGTAAAATGATAAGATCAGTAGATCAGAATTCAATCAAGTAAGATAGAGTGATAGAGAATTCAAACAAGAGCGCAATAATTCATTCTTCCTCTTTGTTATATCATAGTATTGTTTCAAGAAGAATGCACCTTGTATCTACATTCAAACTTGTACTATCTGCGATTATATAATTCCTATTTCAGCAATCTGAATTGTCTAGTACTTGGTCCAATGCATTACCATTCAATTATGATTCATTGATTCATGCCATGCAGATAAATTATTCGTAGATTAGATATTCATATGACTGATAACTCTTGATCTGATAATGCTTCCGCAAAGCACATTATTTTTGTGTTTCCCTATGGAACGTTTACTGGTAGACGTGCACGCACCGAGAAATCTGACACTGGTCGATTTCCAACATGGTATCAAAGCTATAACTTCTATAGTCTCTACTATTTGATATCGTCATAAAGCTTATATTGTAGACACAAATTATAATTGTTTCCAGTCATATAATCTACTATCCCGTTTTTACTCTCTCTAATCATTCTCTCACTAAGTTCGAGTTTCTTACAGGGCCCTTTTTGAGTTGAGGTTTCCCCTAATGTGAAGAAGAGGAAATGAGGAAGAGGTAAAAAACCTCAAAGCAAAATATTTATAACCAAAGTAAAACGTCCTCCTAGAGCTTCATGGAAAAGACCTTTCATTTAAGAGGAAATTTAAAAAAAACAAAACTCCCACCAAAAAGTTCACACCATTTAGGGGTATGCCACTAACTTGGACAATAAAAAGCAAGAGCGGGTGCCATAAAAATAGATACTACCCATGAGAGAGAGAGAGAGAGAGAGAGAGAGAGAGAGAGAGAGAGAGAGAGAGAGAGAGAGAGAGAGGAAGAAGAATTTCAACTTGGATAAGAGATGACCCCCATGGATTGGAAGCCCTTGGAGTTTCAGAATAGATATAATTATCTATGTTACTTTTTTTACACGAATATATGCTCATGTATGCCATGTCATCATTTCAACAACTATTTGGGCTTGAACCCTTGACCTCCAAGACATAATAAGAGTTATTCACCATCACGACACTCATTGCAACACTACACTCAAATGAGAAACTAGTGAAATTGAAAATAAACACTCCAAACAGATGGAGGTGTAAACAAGCTTTGGATAGGTATTGAATTTGTTTCATGTTTCATACACGTTATAATATTACCATGCAAAGGTGTCTACAATGAATTCTATTTCAATAAAAAGATGTGGTCACAATGTCACTAGACCCAACCATTATTTACTTTGGCATTGATTGAATCACAAACTACTATTATTTGTTTATGAAGGCTTATAAATCATATAAATTCATTTGTTTGGAAAATCTCTTTTGTTTTGATACTACCGATTAATCCATTTTTCGATTATTTTCATACTTTGCACATTTCATGTGTACTTGATATGCAAAATCCCATTTCTCAATGAACTTGCTCAAGATTACCTCGTACAATTTTTGTGATTTGTTATATGATATGCTGCTCTCCATGTAGAATGAATGCAGTAATACCTAGCCTCATAAATCAATATTCTTGACTTTTTGAACTTGTTTTGATTTGTAAAGGGAGGGTAAGAAAGTTTGCTCCTTCCATTGACAAGCGTACAATATAATCTTTGCACTCTCTACTTATTTATTCATATAGTTGTGATCTATTTTTTGCGTGTTTCATAAAAGAAAACTTAGCAAAACAAATTATTACGTAAGTAAAATTTATAAAGAAATAATTTGTAGAACATGAAACTTGAAACAAGAGCATAATTGTATAAAACTCTTACAAAAAATGATATTGTAAGTCATTAGTAAAAATTAACAGTGTGCGAGCCAAAAACTAAATCGAAAACGATTGTTATCCACTTATGGTAGTATATTACCAAAGCGAGTGTACTAACTTGCACCCATCCACATGAAGAACTATGCTAGAACTTGGGATTACATGTGGGAGTTGTGGGCATTGATGAACACACCCTTGTTATCCATGTCAAGTCAAAGTAACAACTAGCCATACAAACGATTTTTTATGCCTATAGATTAAAGCTTACTATTTATTCCTAAAAGGTAACGAGTGAATCACACGATTGAGACTTTTTTATAATCAATATTGTCAAGAATTCTAGGAAGTATCCATCTCCATGAAACTAGCCTAAAAAATGTCAACTATCCCAATAAACCAAGCATGTATGGCATTGTCTTATGTGGGAAAAGTGAATATAGTTGAAGCAAAAAACCTGCACCCATTAAGTAGTTTTGTACCATTTGAGCTGCAGCTGATTTTTCCCCATTTCAAAAAAGTAAAAGAAACCAATCCCAGAAAACATGGACTTTCTGCTGCTTTCGGTCATGAGCCAAGATAGGAGGCAGGAGCCATAAGAAAATGTATGTAAAGCATTCCATTACATAGGGACAGTAAATATTACAAATGCATACTATCATCTGCAAATGTAGTGCTGCACAAATAGAAACGCTATGTTTTTCTTTCAGAGAGTTTCCAGTATTACTCAACCAAAGTATGCCGAAGCCAGCGAATATTCTGCATAGGTTCATCATCAATGACCATAGAACAACCGTAGAACAAGAAGTATTTCATAGCCAAGAATTCTGAAATATTCAGCGACTACAACCCCATATATTCATATTTAGTGACAATCAAAGACATATGATGCTGTTTATACAGCATATGATCCAATTTTCACAAGGTAAGCAGGTCGGTGTTAACAGTTAGCAGCAGTTCTTTAGCACTAACTAGCACTTAACTAACTGAAATGATGCCCCACTTGCCATTACACAAATGATGAACTGAATGTGAGGAAGACAACATAGAAAGGTTTATGGGCGTCTAGGGGCCTGCCCCGCTTACAAGCTAGTGAGTGATAACTGAGGAGAGTGCTGTCCCACTTACAGTTAACTCACACAAGTTAGCTAGCAGAACTCACACAAGCTGGCTAGCAGATTCAATTAGCACTAACTTAAACTATTTCATTTTGTGATATCGCTTAACTGTTGTGAAACACCTTCCTTAAGCTAACTTGTGCTTCAATTAGTGTTGAATTCAGCTGCCACAGTCTGCCAGTTGCACTCCTCTCTTCTCCTCTAACTGCCACAGTCAGCTGTTCTGCCATATTTGCCTCCTTGTGCTGCACCTCTCTTCTCCTCCATATCCGCTTTTCAGTTAGTAATAACTTAAATGGCTAACTTGTAAGCGGGGCAGCACCTCAGGTACAGCAAACTTAACTGAGGCAGATAACTGTAAGTGTGGCAGTAAAAATGCCAGTTAGTTAATTAGAACAAGTTAGCATTAACATAAGTGGCAACTCAAGATTGTAGCACTAACTGAATAGTGTTTTTTTTTGTAGTCGCTAACTAAGCTGAAACAGCACGGTTAGCTAGCAGATTTCCTTCGACGCTTGTCAAGCCCCTTCATGGCCGTTGCATCACAGTATGTTCTTGCTTTTTTGTGGACATCAAAGTGCCGCCGTCCACATATTCAAGGCCACAATCACGCCTTCAAGCTCTTTGAATATATGTTGAATAAATGGAAGCAGAAGCATCAGGTGAAAAGCAACGAAACTGAATCTGAGGATAACATAGCAAGGTTGGTGGGACGGATGATGTCTAATGCTAGTCCTAACTGAAACATTTAGTGGCGAGTGGGGCTGCAATATGCCCTTGACTCTAACCAGGCTTGGTTAAGAATGCTGCTAACATGACAGCTTACCGGCAAGAAGGGCTCTGCCCTAATCACTCAGAAGTATTATAGAGATTCTTATGAGCATATAATACCAGACCAGTACATGCAATATGCTAAAGAGCTGGGAAGGCTCGTATCAATTCACCATGTAGCAAGCCAGAGCAGAGTAACCAAAGCACCCAAACGCTTACTATTTTATGCATTCTAATATAGGAGAAGCAGAGACAGAACACTATTACCATAATTTCAAGGACAGATTTTCCGTAGTTAGGTACCTTACCCCTGAAAGTTTGACTACTCCGAATGGACGTTATGAATGGTCACCAGTATACAGAGTTTTTGCAGGGCAAAGAAGAACCTCGCACACCATGTACTAGATCCATTTTCATAGAGCTTCTTATGAGAAGAGAAAGCAATCCTAGCATATACAACATGCTGGCTGTTTATGAACGCATCTTGGATAACGGTAAATTCTTATATTACAGTTCAATCATAAACATGCAAGCTTTCAACATCACCAATACTAGGTTACTTAATCACAAATCAATGGACAATAAGAATCCATAACATAGTTCCAGAGCACTCTAATAAGAGAAAGAATGGTTTCAAACCATCTTTAACCTATTTTGTGTTCGCTATATCAACAGATCTCTCACATTCAAGTACAGAGTAAAAATTAAGCCAATTTCCAGCAAATGCCCTATAGATCTGTCAAGAACTGATCATATAGCATACCAACTTAATGTAAAAAGAGAGCAACTAAGACCAAAACAAAAGAAAAGAAAAAAATACCGCCTGGAAGAAACGGCAAGAGAGGACCCAGTTAAGGAGTACATGACTGACAAGAACCAGCACAGACTGTAAGTCACAGAACAAGCAGCTTCCGTAAGTCTAAGATCACAAGAGTCAAAGCAAAAAGGTCCCAAAATCCTAAGCAACTAAAAATGCAAACAACACCACGGAACAACCCTGATCCTACAGGGAAACGAAGATAGCCACAGAACAATCTATCAGAAAAACCCCAGTAAAATCATTAACAAGCCAAAGGAAGAGAACCCAGAGGCAGGAAATACATTATAAGAAAGAAAAAATTTCAAGCACGAACGGAGCATACAGAAAGAGGACGAAAGCAGAAAACGCTAAGCACAAAAGATACAAAAACAAGGAAGGAAGAGCAAAGGAACAAACAACATAAAGAAGAAGAAATAGAGGGATGGGTACTTTACCTTTCTAGCTGCAATTTTTTCTGAGCTAACAAGCCATGATAGATCCTGTTGTGAAGCCTTGACTATAGCCTACCACAAGCACCTGAAACCAGCTGAGGATTGAGAGAGAGGTGTATGGGTGGATTGAGAGAGAGGTATGGGTGGGCCTTCTTAATGTGAAAACTTTTCTTATTTTATTTAGTGTTTTCACACACTCTTTTTAGGAGGCTAAAAGTGCATGTAATAAAAGGTAAAAACTCTTATGTGCACTTTAGAACCCAAGAAGACATACAATTTTTCATTTTTAACTATGAAATTGCATTAACTCCTTGTAGAAAAAGCAATAACTGATTTTATCGTGTGAACACGTTGGAAAATGCTTAGAATTCTCATAAGAAAATTTACACCCCTTCAAACAACCTATGCCATCCACTTGGGTGGCATGGATTGTTTCCATGCACCAAACTTTGTTATGAATATTTGCACACATCCCAACACATCCATTGTAACCTTGTCTTTCCCTCACAAAGTGATAACTCAATATGCCTTGTTCTAGCATGGAAGATAGGATTTGTAGCAATTTGGTGAGATGCTTGATTGTCACAATAAAGGTAAGGGATCTCCTTGGCCTTTAACATTTGTAGTTCCACCAAAAGTCTTCTTAGCCATAAGAGTTCTTTTTTTGTTGAAGTCAATGCCTTGTACTCGGCTTCACAAGAGGAAAGTGAGATTGTATCTTGCTTTTTGGAAAGCCAAGATATCACTCCTCCACAAAGGAAAGTGGCAAATGCACTTATAGATCTCCTATCCATCTTGTCTCCTGCAAAAAGAATCCAAAATGGCAAAAAGTTTATATTGAGTACTAGTAATATGACACCTGGTAAAACTATTTTTACATCAACAAGAAGGATGCACTAGTGAATTTTTTTTTTACATTTTGTAGAGATAAAACAAGCATAAGTTGTAAAATTGCTAGATTGAAGAAGAAAGCTTATTCATTAGGCAAAATTTAATTTCAGAGATTATCAAAAAAATTAATATTTACAAGGTATATTTGCCCAATGATGTATTTTTATATGGCTCATATTCATCCGCCAGATTATTTTGCAATTTTTGTCTATAAAGCTGAACAACATAGTACAATGTTTGTTGGAGCTACTACCATAGCCTTCAGTGTTATTTTTCTTCTCCTATATTTCATACAAAAGATAGATGTGTGTCTTGAGCAACTAAAAATTCATCAATTTGATTGAAATCAATGTTGCTTAGATTAAGATTTGAACTTGCCTTCTCACTTTCAAGTATGACAAAATAAAAAGTGTCTTGATCTTGAGTCATCTTGTACACCATATCACCAATTTCTATCTAGTTGATTTGGTTGAACAATAACTACAAAATTTACAATTTAGACATTAATGTCACTATGCTTGCATATATAAGAGGAAATTTGGGTTCCAAAAGGGCCTTTTAACAAGTACCAACTCAGATAGAGTATGTATTTGTGCACAAACTCCCATAATTAAACATTGTGTTTACATTATGAGAGTTTGTGCACAATAGATTGTGCAAATACTCTATGTTCACATTATGAGAGTCCGTACACACTATTTTTGAACAATTTTAGATTCGCTCGGTGGAAATAGGGTCCATGTTCACATTACAAAAGTTCGTGACCATTACGGTTTGGTTCTAGTGGAGGATTTATTGGCCATATAAAAATCAAATGGTTGAAAAGTTAAAAAAAAAATCTCCAAAAAAGGCCCTTTCAATGGTTAGGCTTTCTCTAATGTTATTTGATTCGATGAATATTAAAAATATCAGTTCCAAAGTTTTTTTTGTGTAAGTTGTCAATTGAATAGATCAATGCATTACAAGTGTTGGTGCAACAGCCGAGTAGCCACACGTAGGAAAAATTAGCTTGTACAGTGTTATTTCCAGTACTTGCTATACTCAAGGGCATGTCATGAGTTTGTCGGTCGATTTTGGCCATGTGGGGATCGCCGACCAGGTGGTAGGCCAATTTTAGGACATGCAGGTTGTGGATTTCCTATATGTACAATTCTATTTGTAATACATTTAGCTTTTGTTGTGCCATCTTTGAGAGCTTGTGAGGAGTGGCTATGGTGATTGATTAATGTAATCTGCATACTGCACTAGACATTAGGAGAAATAGGCTCAAAATGGGCCCTTAAAGAAATTTCACTTTAGAGAGAGGTTACGTAGAGAGAGAATGTGAATCGATAACTTTTGGTCGTCGGTTTTCAAGTTTCTAGCCTTGCCTGACGTTTAACTGCTATGGTTAACTTCAGACATTAGTTAGTTAAGCATGAGATGTAATAACTTCTCTGCATGCTCGTTTCAAAAATCGGGACTAGAGCTTTATGAGTATCGTGGTAAATCTTGGTGTGCTCAATGCAAAAACTGAAGCGGGAGTACAATAAGCACATTTGAAATCTTTGTATGCTTACAGTGAAATATGAGACGCAGGACGATTTTTCAGCATGACACATAGACATTACAAAAGTAAGGTACGCTAGATCTATTCAGTTTATCTGATTGTAGTTTGAAGCATTTACGTATTGTAGCTATCAACAAGGGCAATGTTCCATTTGCATGTTGCACTTCCTATGGAATGTACTCCAATTATTAAGAAAAATTCGAAAGCTGTAGAGAATGCTGCTGAAATTATTAGAGAATTGAGAATAAATAATCATAAGAAAAGGCTTCTTTAAATATTCTGATAAAAGTAGAATAAGCATTTCTGCTAATTCTAGAATCATCACGTGCACGTTGTATCACATTTGCATCCAAGTAAGTTTGAACCTTATTCAAAACAGTCTCTGCAAGTTCTTTTTTCATTTTTTCAAACTGAGCATTTTTCATCATTGCCTTTGCTGACTTTCTCGGTAAAACATGACTTAGAGATTCTCCAATGCATGAACGATCTGTTAAATAGTTCTTTTCCACCAAACATGATCTGCAACAAACATATAAAACTCAAATTATGTTTAATAATGCATGTTATCAATTGCAAATCAAACTTAAATGACAAATGTAAATCAAATAAATAGTTTATTAGAAAACATACTTAAATGTTCGAATCCTTTTTTCTGATTGCCACTATGTGTGGATAAGTCATTAATATTCTTCATCGGTACTCTCTTTCTTTTTCTTTTCATCATTGTCTTTTTTAGAACTTGTACATCAACAACAGATTTTCAACTGTCAAGTAAACCGCTATTTCCTTCACATACAAATCTGAGAAAATGAGTTACGGACTTGAAATCTTGACACAAATTGGTAGTTGGATCTCTAAGATAAATTGATCCATCCACCCATGCAACTTATTTTCGAATGAATATGGGAGCTTAAGTATTTGGTCATCACAAGGCATGGAAAAATCACATTGGCAAGCAAGAGGCGTATTTCATAGAGCTACAAATCATGGTGGACATAATTCAAAAAAAATAAATATTTAGTACAACTATTCCAGTGGTTTTACAGATGAGCACAATTCAAATATCAAGTTAAGAACTTGCCAAACATTATGATCTTTCATAAAGTATTCAAATTCATCAGAAAAGAGAGATCCTATTGATACAATGAAAAACATGTATATACATGTATAATATATTTTAATTTCAATTTTCATCATCTCCAAGTTTGAGATGCATGATATTGTCATGAAGGAACAATCTCCTTTCATATGGATCTAAAAATTGTATATTTTTCTTTTTGCTCATGTCTCAAATAAAGGGCCAATAAAGATGATTTTTTTGTGGTATCTTCAGGGACATAACCGAGTATTTTAATAGCTAGATCCCTCTGAAGAAAAACAATTTTGAATGTTCCTTTGGAATAATTGTGGCCTGCTAAGCAAACAAACAATGCTCTAATTGTCGTTATAATGGTTGCGGCAAATGGACTATAACTCATATAATATATACAAATTTTGCTATTTACAAAAAAAATCAAATAGTGGGCAAGGGATGCCTGCTTGTGCCTCGATCCCTAGCGTGAACCTCCACGTCTTATAGCGAAGGATTCTACTTCGATTGTATTCTGTAAAGAAGTGCAATAAGAGAAATATTTAGATTAAAAAATGAAAATCACAATTACAAAAAATGAAATAATAATTAAGGTATTAGGTCATAAAACAATAATTCACAAGATCATCTTCATCGAAACCGACCATATTTTCTGTTGTAATGTTGTGGCCACCACTAGACTCCTCAGTTCTCACTAGTTCATGATGAATCCTTGGTGGATACCTAATCTGAAACTCCAAAAATTCTTTTTCACTCAACAAGGTTTTAGAATAAGCTTTGTATTTTTCCATCATGGCATCCAATGCCTCCTTGCTAGATTTCCAGTTGCCATCCATCACATATCAATCTTGGGCTTGAGATCATCATAATCATAATCAATAATATAAAAAAATTCTAACAATTCTTTCGATAAGATTGAGAAGATTTCCTCTTCTCTCAAATAAAAAACATTTTCAATATCATTGAATGATATGTAACAATCATTATTTATAATATATACAAGAAGATCCAGTAAATTTTTCTCCCTAGAAGGATTTTCCGAAGATTTAAAATCGGACAAAATTATTGAGCGACAAGTGATCTGATCATATTTAGATGCCATTTCAACTTCAGCTTCAGCACCTATATCAATGTCATCTTCATCTACATCCATTGGAACAGATGAAGGGATGGTAGGTAGACCTAATGAAGATGAACCAACAGGCTCATCTTCTGGTACTTCAATAGAGATGAAAAAAACAAAATGCCTTTTATAAGAGGATGACACTTTCTTTTGTAAATACTAAAATGAGTAATTTTTTTGAAGTTGTCATGTAATTTCGAGTATTTCCTATCATGCTTTTGTTTGGAGGATGGTTGGGCATGTACAAGATCTGAGAAATGAACAAAACTACAATTGTCTATATCTATATGAGGGGTTATAATTACATGACCAAATTTATCACGAAGATCAACAAGATGAAAACAATTCTCATAAACTAACTTATCAATATCAAAAGTAGAAAAGAAAAGAGAAATAAAGTAATATATTTATTCGGAGGAAATTTCACTAATAGCTAGGAATTCTCTCAGCTTATGCTCAGAAGATGTAGAGGTAGTCATAGTACTATTTGTAAAGTTTAGAAAAATACCAAGTATCGTTTCAATGCGCATAGACACGGGTGCAACCAAAGCAATAAACAATGCACGTTGATTCGATATTACAAGAAAACAGCCTTATATCGATTGAATGCGCAATGGAGAATGATCGTAGTAGACCTATAGATGATATCGGTTCAACGCGCAGGAGATGTGCATGCGAACGTAGGATACCTAGCATGCACATTGAATCGATACATGAAGGAGAATAGGGAGCTCAAATGCTACGTGAAAAAAAATAGTAAAATGAAAAAAAACTTCAAACTGAGACCACATTTGTATATATATAAAATTGGACTAAATCTCAGACGTACACTTGTCAAATATTCAAATATTCAGAGATAGCATAGAGTACGTGGCTTCGATCCGCAACTTATTGTACTCATTTACTTATGTTTCATTTTCATACTGAATCAATACTATCTTTTATTGCGTTCAGGTTCGTCTTAAATGTATGTGCTTTTGTAGTTCTTCGTGACTAATTATTTGTCTAGTGATTCATGATTAATTATTTGTCTAGTGATTCGCGACAAATTATTTGTCTGATAATTCAATGCATTACTTTTTGTCTATGTAATCACTGTAGTAGTGATGATTTCAAAGTTAGTTACTATAATATCGAACGTGATTTCTATCACTATTGTTTTGTTCGAAATTGATAGGCGTAGTCATGTATAGAGAAAGAGAAAGATAGTTTATTCCGCTGCGCACGATAAGTTTTCTTTCTTGTCGTTCGAATTATTTTTATTTGAGTTCATTTTTTTTGAGTTCGAGCTATTTTTCACACCTCTTTCCGACATGGTATCGGAGCCATATCACTACTTCTGATACCGACATGGTATCAGAGCGTTCTATCATAGTATCAGTGCTAGATCACTATTTCTTTATCTGAACTGGTATCAGACTTGTGATCTCTATCATGGCCTAATACTATTTCGATATCAGATTGAAAGCTCTAATACTTGATATCTTTTGCAATATCAAATTGATATCATATTCTTCAGTTCCTTTCATCTTTTCAGTATCAGAGAATTAATTTCTTGTTGTTGACATTACTACATCTTAGCGTCATCGATACAATCGAAAGACTAAGTTTCAGATGGATTCTCAAAGTAAAGTTGGTCTTATTGCAGACAAGCTGAATGGATCCAATTATCATTTGTGAAAATTTAAGATGAAGACCTTGTTAATCGCCAACGAGTTATGGGATGTTGTTACATGTATAGAAGTAAAACCTGAAGACGACACAGAAGACTCAAAGTGGAAATCAAAGGATGGTAAAGCTTTCGCACTTATTATCCTCAATACATTAGATACACAGATTGGACACATAGTTGAAGCTAAAATGTCAAAAGACATTTGGGACATCTTGAACTCACTATATGACGTGAGAGATGTAACTACTAAGTTACATCTACGAAGGAAATTCTTCACATTCAAGATGTCTAATGGTGATTCTCTTCAGAGTCACATTAACCAGTTTACGAATCTCTTGCAATAGATGGCCACCGTCAAATCAGTCATAGACGATCAAGACGCAATTATGACAGTGCTTTCAAGCTTGTCCTCTACATATGAGAACTAGGTGATGATCATATCGACACACTCAGATTTAACTCTTACTAGATTTATCACTATGTTGCTGCAAGAAGACAATAGAAGAAGTCAAGAGACTTTGTCTCCTCCTCTTAGGCTCTATATGTCAACAAGGGCTCTAAGCAACAGAAGCAGAAAAGCTCCAAAAAGGCTACAACGAATCAGAAGCTAACTCAAAGTCAAGTACAATCATCCAATCCACAATCAAAGAAGAAGATGTTTTGTAGGTATTGCAAGCGCAATAACCATGAGATCAAGGACTGCCGAATTCTCCAAGCGAAGAATGCAACCAAGCTACGTGATCAACAAACAAATACAGTTTTATCATCTCCCCAAATCAAAGTGGACGAAGACGCATTCATGGTCAAAGACCAAAGCGCATTTTTGAATGATTCATGGTTTCTTGATTCTGGAGCAACTCAACACATGACCAATCAACGTGAGATTTTCAACTCCTAACGTCTCACAACACAATGAAATTTGTTCATCTTGGTGACAATAGTACTCACACTATTGAAGGTGAAGGTACTGTATGATTGCGATTCCAACATGATCAATTCAAACTACTATCAAAGGTCTTATATGTTCTTTAACTCTCTACAAATCTGTTATCAGTAAGTAGAATTAAAGATTTAGGTCATCAGGTAGAATTTGAATCTGATCAATGCAAAATTATTGATAGGAGCACTCGACAGGGTTACTTATATAGATTGGCACATTGTTATTCTGAGTCTAGTCAAGCCTTGAAAACCTCTGTTCTAGTCAATAAAACATTATTATAGCATCATTGCTTAGAAAACTTGAATTATGCATCTATTTTGAACATGTCTAGACAATCCATGGTTTTTGATCTTGACTATCCTTCTGGTAAGGTTGATCTCCCTGTTTGTCATAGCTGCATTTTTGGAAAGTAGACTAGGATTCCTTTTAGATCAAACCATAGGCATGCAGCAAAAGGTCTGTTAGATGTTGTTCATACAGATATATGTGGACCTATGCAAACTCCTTCATTACTAGATGCAAATTATCTCATTACTTTTAGTGACGAATTCTATAGAAGAACAACTGTTTATTTCATTAAACAGAAATCAGAGGCTGTCATCAAATTTAGACAATTCAAAGAGCATGCCGAAAATCAAACTAGCAAACTAATCAAAGTATTGAGGTCAGGTTACGAGGGATAATACATCTCCACCGAATTCAAGGAGTATTGTCTTAACAACGACATTGAGCAACAATACATTACCTCTTATTCGCGTTAGTCAAATGGTCTTGATGAGAGAAAGAACAAAACCTTAGTTGAATCGGCAAAGTGCATGTTATCACATGCGACACTTCCGAAGTCCTTCTGGGCTAAAGCTGTTTCAACAACAACCTATATTCAGAATAGATGTCCTACTAAAGGTCTCTCAAACAAAACACCATTCGAATTTTGGACAGGTACCTTCGTCAGCTACACCACTTCAGATCAAGCCTACAAGTTGTTTGATCCCATTGAGTCAAAGATATTCACTAGCCAGGATGTCATCTTCATCGAAGATCAGTTTCAAGACCTCAAAGGAAAAGGCAGTCCCATGTAGCCAACCTGTCAAATTCTCCTGACACATTGAACTTTCCAATTTCTCAGTCGACTGTTCCCATTGAAGGTCCAAGCTCTTCTACTTTTGATGGAGAATCAAAAGATGATGATGTTGCAATTTAGCAACTACAGTATGATGGAAATGATCAACTTCCTCTATTACCCAGAAGATCTTCAAGAACTAGCAGACCACCTAACCAGTATATTGACGAGTCTGCAGCCTATCTTGTTCAAGAACCAACGTCTATCCAAGAGGAACTCAGTCAGCCTGATTCAGATATCTGGAAAGAAGCTATGTATAAAGAGTATTCATCTCTTATCAAGAACCAGACATGGACAATTGTCGAATTATCTACTAGCAGAAACGTAGTTAATTGCAAATGGATTTTCAAAGTCAAGTAAAATGCAGATAGAAGCATCAACAAGCAAAAGGCACGACTTGTCGCTAGAGGATTTTCTCAGGAATACAATGTCGAATACATTGAGACCTAGTGCAGTAGTCAAGCATTCTTCTATTCGACTTTTGCTATCATTTGCCGCTGCAGCAGATTTGGAAATACATCAAATGAAATCTCAATGGAGTTATCGAAGAAGACATTTACATGGTGCAACCCAAAGGTTATATTATCGAGGGTAAACACAATCATGTGTGTAAACTCCATAAGGCACTTTATGGCTTGAAGCAATTTGCTCGAGCATGGTTTCAAAGGATCAATACTTTCCTTATTGATCACAGCTACACACCTAGCTCTTTAGATTCAAATGTGTACTTCAAATTAGTGCAACAGTCTTTTATCATTATCACTTTAAATGTGGATGATACATTGCTTTTCAGCAACAGTCCCGATCTGATAAAAGAGGCCAAGACAATGCTATCTTCCAAATTCGACATGACCGATTTGAGTGAAGCTCATTTTTGCCTTGGTATACAAATCCACAGAGACAAAACAGAAGTTGGTCTACATTACACAACAGAGGTACATCTACAACATATTAGTCAGATATAATTTGATTAATTGCAAGTTAGCTCTCTCACCAATGGAACCAGGTCTCAAGTTGTCAAAGGACCAGTGTCCCCAAACAATTCATGAGAAGCAGCAGATGCATGAGTATCCTTATCATTCTATTATAGGATCTCTTATGTACGCCATGATTTGTACTAGGCCAGACATAGCTTTTGCAGTCAACTCTCTTAGTCAGTTTATGACTAATCCTGGTGTAACACATTGGAAGGCTCTTATTAGAGTCATGAGATATCTTCGAGCTACTATGGACTTTTGCATTTGTTATGGAGCAGTCGGCAACGACAAACTCAATTTACTTAGTGGTTACACAAGTGCAAGTTGGGCAGGAGATTTAGACACTCATAGATCCACTTTCAGATTTACATTCTTCCTCAACAATGGTCCAATTTCCTGGAATAGTTACAAGCAATTTTCAATGGATCTATCTTCCACTGAATCAGAGTATATCACAGCCTCTCAAGCTACAATGGAAGCAATTTGTTTGATGAACTTACTCTCAGATATCAGTTTGAATCAATATGTTCCGACGACATTATTTTGTGATGATCAAAGTGCCATTGCTTTATCAGCCAACCCTAGATTTTATTCTAGGAGTAAGCACATTGAATTGAAGTATCATTTCGTCAGAAGCAAAGTTCTCAATGAAGGGTTCCGATTGCAATATTGTAGAACGCAAGATATGACAGGAGATATTTTTACCAAAGCATTAAGTCTGAAAACACACAGAAGATTATGTGTAGAGCTAAGTTTGAAGGTCAAGGCATTCAAGGATTCAGATTAAGGGGGAGTGTTGGATTATTCTCCTTCTTACTAATCGACTAATCGGTTTTAATCCTCATCCATTGTTTATCCAGTTCTACAGATTTTCTCGTGTTTTTACACAGTCTGTAGAAATACACAGAGTTTGACAAGTGTCGCATTTTCTCTCTCTGCAATCCAAACATTGTCGCTGTCAAGAATCTCTTGTAAAACAGTGGCACCTTTTTTGCATTTTTCGCCTGTTAGGATTTGCGAGTAAAAATGCAGAGTCACATTTTTCGCATTTTTTCAAAGTGCCTCAAATTTTAAGAAAATGACTCTAGCAAAGTGTGGGGCTACCCTAAATGAGATTTAAGGACATTGTCGAGTTTTTTGCAAAAAGCCGACACTGTCACCTGTGGCAGTTTTAGTTCATTTCTATAGAGTGATAGTTTCAGTTCATTTATACAGACAGACTATTTACGGCCAATTTCCATCCTTATCAGCAATCAATTTCCTAGAAGGAACTGGATGAATGCCAACGGACACCAGTCAACTGGCAATCACATTTGATGACCTAATTGCTTAGTATAAATCAGTTGTTCATACATCTCATCATCAATGAAGAATGAAAAAGTCAATGATCAAGCATTTGAATAGTTAGCTCTCTCTCTCTCTCTCTCTCAAGCTTGCGTGCTTGAATACTCCTGAGCATTCAAGCTCACATCTTAGAGTTGTTTTGGAAATTGCTATTGCGCTTACTGCTTATTAGCATTGCGCTTAATTCAGCCTTTCATTTTAGTCACTCAGAGATAGCATAGAGTATGCGGCTTCGATCCGCAACTTATTGTACTCATTCACTTATGTTTCGTTTTCATACTGAATCAATACTATCTTTTATTGTGCTTAGGTTCGTCTCAGAATGTATGTGTTTCTGTAGTTCTTCGCGACTAATTATTTGTCTACTGATTCGTGACAAATTATTTGTCTAATAATTCAATGCATTATTGTTTGGCTACGTAATCACTGTAGTATTGATGACTTCAAAGTTAGTTACTATAAGATCGACCATGATTTCTATCACTATTGTTTTGTTCAAAATTGATAGGTGAAATCATGCATAGAGAAAGAGGAAGATAGTTTATTTCATTGCGCACGATAAGTTTTCTTTCTTGTCGTTCAAATTATTTTTATTCGAGTTCGTTTCTTTTCGAGTTCGACCTATCTTTCACACCTCTTTCCGACAAGAAGGAATGGACCTAGTGTCCTGTACAATCAAAGTGGCTGATCAATCGAGCATGCGACCTACTCGCATGACAAGAGACGTTCACGTGAGGATTGTCGATGTGGGCTTCATGATTAACTTTGTCATCCTAGACCTACCCAATACCCCGTAGTCATATAAGGTCCTTCTCGGGAGACCTTGGCTACATGTCCGCCTATGTAGACAAGTTTTGTAAGTAGGATCCACAGAGATCCAGGAAGTCCGCTAGTAAGAGAGACATTACTCATGGGAGAACACCGCTTTTCTCATGCCAATGCGCTGTGTGGGTCTGTCATACAACGTTCAAAATCAAGAGGATCAATAGATGATACTGTAGCTATTACGCACATATCTCTCTTAATTTTGTTAGATCTTGAATGAATTACTGTTTGTCATCACTTGTGTATCTCATTCACTCATTTTATCAATTTCGCACACTGGTTCAATTTTTGTTGAATGATGTATTAATCTAAAACGTAGATCAGCAGTGTCTGTCTACATTTTGGAGGATCGTAGGAATGATATAGCCGCCAGTGACCAACAATCATATTTGAAATTCATTTGAATTGTTTTTCGTTCGTGATTAATTTGATTTCGCTTCAGCATTGTCAATATCAGAGCTCGTTCAAATTTCATTTTGTTTCGCTTCATTTCGTTTCATTTTGTTACAGAGCTTGATTGATATTTGCAATTTGCATTCCACATTTTTTGCATCAGTGGTATCAGAGCCCACCTGTCATAGTCTGACATAGACACAAAGCTATCAGATCCAAGAGGCTAAGCATTTAAACAAAGAACCATCAACAAGTGAGAACACAATTCACAAAATGGCTTCAATAAGCATCATACAATCCAAGATTTGTACAATCCTCGATTCATCAAAATTTAACTTCCTAGCATGGAAGGTTAAGAACTCGCTGATACTAAAGGGAGAATGATTATTTCCCTGGGTAGATGACACCGAGGAGATGCCTACGACTACAGACAAAGAGCTACACGAATGGAGGGAGAAGAATGACAAGGCAGTAGTCGTATTATCTTCATCCATCTAGGATAGCCTAACTCTTGACTTGGCTATAATCTCTAAAGCAAAAGAGATGTGGGATACATTACTCACAAGGGTTCAGATGAAATCACGCAGTCAGATAATGTTGTTCGAAGATCAATTGACAAACCTGCAGTGGGATGGCAAAGACCTCACTTTGTTTATTAGGAAGATGAATAATTTATTCCTTTCACTACACAATTCTAGAGCAAAAAATGCAGTGTCAACAGAAAAGCATCTTACATATCTGTTGAGAGCCTTACCAAGATCCTTCCAAACAACCAGAACACTGCTAGCAAAAGATCCTACAATGACACTCGATAAGGTTGTTGTCAAGATTTGAGAAGAAGTCAAAGTTTGAGAGCACCTTGATCACAAGGATGTTTCTGACCAAGCTCTCTATAGCAACAAGGAGAAATCAAAGAAGCAATTCAAGCCTAAGAGGGAGTCAGATCGAAGGCAGGATTGAGATTAGCAAGCAGAAGGAGCCAGCAAAGGCAAGTGGAAGAACAAAAGAAGGTCGAAACAACAGAGTGGAGACAAGAAGACATGCGTGAGATGCAAACGCGAAGGACATACTATCGATTTGTGTTGTCTTAATCCAAAAATTGAGTGTATCCACTATCATCAGAAGGGTCATGCAGCCATGGACTGCTGCCAGAACCCAAGAAACAAATCAGCTCAAAGCAGACAGGAGAACAATAATAGCTCATCCTATGTCAAGGAGCCAGAGAGCTCAAAGATGGGCAAAGAAAGATCGAATCATGGAAATTCAACCACCTACATCTATGCAAACATGTGTGTAGTGTCAACACCTGACACACAGGAGGTTATCCTTGATTCAGGAGCTACCTTGCACTTCATTACATCAAGATAGATCATGTCTGATTTTTGAAGTGCAGATCCATCAAGATTTATCGTTCTTGGAGATGGATCGAAGTATTAAGTGAATGGTATTGGTTCATTGTGGCTCAATACAAACGGTAGAGACAGACGACTCGAAGATCTTTTGTGCCTACACTACAGCAGGTTTTGCTATCAGTGGCAAGAATAGCTGATGCAGGGATGCGCGTGACGTTCTCAGATGAAGCATGCAACGTTATTGATGCAAGTACTAGTATGCCATTTCTCAAGGAAGAAAAAAAGGCAACCTGTATCACTTGAATGTATGCCTACCTGCAGATCAAGTGCATCAGACTCATGATGATTCGCCAGATACTCTATGGCACATGAGACTATGCCATATGAATTCAATGGCACTATATCAAGCAAGCCATCATGGAATAATCACAGGGGTGAGCATCTCGAATGCAACCAGTTCGATGACCTGTGATGCATGTCTGAAGGGTAAGATGTCACGTACTCTTTTTGTAAAAGACTCCTACAGAACTACAAAGATTTTGGAGCTTGTACATTCAGACATATGTGGACCTTTCAACGTGATCTCAGTAGGAGGCTCGAAATATTACATTACCTTTATTGATGATTACAGTAAGTTTGCCAGAGTCTACTTTATTCACAATAAATCAGAAGCATTTGACAAATTCACAGAGTATGTGAATTGGATAGAAAGATACACTGGTAATAAAGTGAACTAGATCAGAATAGATCGAGGTGGAGAATACATCTCAAATCGATCCACTAACTTCTGCAATGATCGTAATATCATTCACAGAAGAACTAATCTTACACACCGCAGCACAACGATGTTGCAGAAAGAAAGAACACGACTCTAATGGAAGCTGATAGGTGCATGATGGCCTATTCAAAGGCTCCAAGAGTGTTGTGGACTGAAGCAGTAGCTACAGCTGCTTACATTCATAACATGACATGAAAGTCTGGTGTTCCTCACACGACACCACCCAAGCTACCAGAATCACTTGCCATTAATTAGTTTTGAATTTGTTTCATGATAACTAATTAATATAGGCTGATTTCAAACCTTCTTAAAGTGGGAACCAGGTCTAGAAAGTACATCAAAGTGAAAGAGAGTCATTCTATTGTCCAAAAATAGCCAAGATTGGCAAGATTTGCTTGAGAGTAGTTTTCACTTCATCTTATCTTCATTCCAACTTTGTGAGGGAGTGATAGAACTATGATTACAAGTCCATCTGTTGGATTAGAAATCAACATTTGAGTGAAACACTGCAAGTTAGAAACCTTTGTGAGTTTCATGTTCAAACAAATCTATATCTTGTGTGTAGAATTTCACTAGTAAGATGGGATCTGCTGGAGCATACCTTCTAGAAGCTAGTGAGAGGTTAAATTCTACTAATTATGCTAATTGAAAAGTGAGGATGGAGTCACTCATGGTGCTTCAGGATCTCTATGAGTTTCTGATTGATGATGAAGATGAACTTCTAGGTGCACAGGAATTAGCTAAATACAAAAGAAGATCTAGACTTGCACTTCACTATGTGAAGATGAATGTAAGCAATGATTTATTGAGAGAAGTATCAGCGTGTACCAGTGCTAAATAGGCTTGGGAATCTTTAAGATCAATCTATGAGTCTAGTAACACTTCAAGGGTTCTCATGCTTAGGAATCAGATTTTGCAAAGCATGAAGAGAAGTAATGAGAGTGCACAGGTTTATGTGCTCAAAATCAAGTCTCTCATTAGGGAGTTAGCTTCCATTGGAGAGAAGATTCAAGATAGTGAGCTTGTTCAGATTGTCCTCAATGGTGTAGGGAGTGACTTTTCAAATTTGGTCCAAAGCTTTGCAATCCAAGACACTTTGCCCACTATAGAAAAGCTTCACAGTGTATTAGTGGCTGAAGAGTGTAGGATGATGCATACCAATGCAAGAATGAATGTTATTTCTCTGCAGGATGGTGATGAGAAAGCTAATTTCTCATTCAAAGACAAGAAGAAGACCAATGGCAAGAAGAAGCACTTCAAGGAGACCAAGGAGGAGGATGAGGCTTTAAGCTCAAAGGGCAAGATCAAAGACAAGTCCAAGTACAAATGTTTTTTCTGTGGAAAGAAAGGACATTTTGCATCAAAATGTCTCAAGAAGAAGAATGCACAAGAGAGCAAACAAAGCAACATTGCACATCAAGAGGAGGAGGAGGATGAAGAGTCATTCTTGATGGTTTCCAACAAACCACCATCATCCAAGTGCAACACCAATGATTCTTGGTGGATTAATAGTGGGGCTAGTTCCCACATGACATATCAAAAGACATTTTTTTTCACTTTACTTTCTAACAATGATTTACATAGATCAATCTATACTGCAAGTAGTCAAGAATGTAAGATAAGTGGAATAGGAACCATTCCATTGTATGTTGGATCATCCAAAAGGATGAATCTTGAGAATGTTCTTTATGTTCCTAAGTTAACCAAGAATTTGCTTAGTGTTGGCCAGTTAATGGATAATGGCCTTGATGTACAATTTAAGCCTGGAGTTTGTTCCATCCTTAGAAATGATGAATGTATAGCCAAAGGCTTTAAGCAAGGTAGATTGTTTAAGCTTGATTCTAATGTTGTAGTGGAGAGTGTTAACTTGGCAAAGGTGGAGTTATCAAAGGTGGAATTGTGGCACAAAAGGTTGGGCCACGCCAACTTCAAAGCCATGGAATCTATGGTTGCAAAGGAGCTTGCAGATGGACTCCCCAAGCATTTGTCAAAGTGTGGGAAGAGATGTGAAGCATGCAGCCTCTCAAAGGCTCACAAACTACCCTTATCAAGATCTACATCAAGATCAAGCTCTCCTCTTGAACTCATCCATTCTGATGTTCATAGCTTTTCACATGAGTCTAATGGTGGTGCCAAGTATTATGTAATCTTCATTGATGATTATTCTAGATATTGTTGGATGTACCTCTTGTCTAGCAAATCTATGGTGTTTGATTATTTTGTAAAGTTCAAGACCTTGGTAGAATAAAAAATTAGTACCAAGATTAAGGTATTAAGGAGTGATAATGGAGGTGAATATATCTCCAATAAGTTGATTGATTTTTGTAGTTCTAATGGCATAAAGAGGGAGTTGTCATGTCCATACACCCCTCAACAAAATGGAGTGAGTGAGAGAAGAAATAGATCTCTTTGTGAGTGTGCTAAGGCCTTAAGGCTAGATGCTTCTCTATCCAAACCATTTTGGGGTGAAACAATAACTTGTGCAATAGATTGCCAAACCAAGCCATTGAAGGAATCACACCATTTGAAGCTCTATTTGGAGAGAAGCCCAATCTCAAGGATCTCAAAGTTTTTGGATCCACTTGCTATGTACACCAATCCTCGGATAAGAGGAGGAAGGATGATGCAACATCCATCAAAGACATCTTTGTGGGATATGGTGAGAATTGCAATTGATATAGAGTCTTCAATCCCATCACTAGCAAGGTGATAGTGAGTAGGGATGTTATTTTTTATGAAGGACATGCTTGTGATTTGGATGATAATGCTACTAATCATCTTGATGCCAAGGATCATGCTAGGATGGAGGAGGAGCTTCCAAGTGAAGAAGAACTTGAGAATCCACCTCAAGATGCAAGAACTCCAAGAACTCCAAGAAGATCTACAAGGGAAAGGTCCGAGCCATTGAGGCTCACCTATGATGGTCAAGGTGATCAAAGGGAAGGCTCATCATCTTTCACATCTTACACCTTTCTTACTTCAATGTTAGATGAGACAACATGCTATGAAGATGCTTGTAAATCTAAAAGTTGGATGGATGCTATGCAAGTAGAGTATGATGCTCTCATTGAGAATCATACTTGGGATCTTGTGGATCTTCCTCAAGGGAAGAAACCTCTTGATTGCTAGTGGGTATTTAGATTGAAGTATAATCAAGATGGATCAATAAGCAAACATAAAGCTAGGCTTGTAGCCAAAGGTTTTTTACAAACCAAAGGCATTGATTATGATGAGACTTTTTGCTCCTATGGCTAAGCTTGTTACTATCAGGTTGATCATTAGTCTTGCTACAACCTTCAATTGGGAGCTATTCTAACTTGATTTCACAAACCCATAAATTCTCAGAGGGGTGGAAAATTGCGGAAGTAACTGATATATGCTTTTGGAATTCCTTTTTGATTGACAATTGCATTGTCAAACTTGGTAACCACACCTGGCATCAAGTCCGGGGTATCCCTATGGGCTTCTCATGTTCACCTATATGGTGCAACTAGTACCTATCCATTTTGAAAAGCAATTCATTAAGAGACCTGCCAAGCTAGGGAAAAATACCTATATGATGTCTTTAAGCATTCATTTAGGTATATTGATGATATATGCTTTATAAATAACTCTTTTATCGATCTTTTTATGGATAAATCTCAAGAAAGATCAGACGATAATCCTTTTTGGATCTACCCCTTGAACTATTTTGAAATTGATAACATCACAAAAAAAAAGAATACCATATACTTCCTTAACATTACTACTACTTTTTACCCAAATACCGGGATAAAGCACCTTTTCAAATATAATAAAAGGAGGGACCTACCCTTTCAATGTATACAATACAAACATCTTTCTTCTATTAGACCTATTCTTAACTCGTACAATGTTATCATTTCTCAAGTAATTGTCGCCATGTACTATTGTAACAAACAACTTACCTTTCTTAATGAGGTACGTACACTAAACAAATGGTTTTTTATGGAGCATACTCTGTTTTATTATTAATAAACTACTTAAACAAGAAAGTTTTCATGGTCTGTCATATGAACTACCTAATAATGTAAACCTTTTGGTGGGCAGTTAGCTCTCCCTCGAGGAGCTAGTAGTGGGCATTTCCTATCCTACCCTCACCCTAGATCCAAGCACACAAGCATCAAGGACATGAAGCTAGTTGTCACACGGAGGTTCGTTCCCATGAGAGTGATAACATATTTCATAATCTAGCATGTGCATATGATTCATCTCTAATACTAAGCATTAACGCTACTCCATTAAGACTACGATCCACTAACACTACATCCATTAAAACTACGCAACTCTTCTCTCTCTCTCTCTCTCTCTCTCTCTCTCTCTCTCTCTCTCTCTCTCTCTCTCTCTCTCTCTCTCTCTCTCTCTCTCTCTCTCTCTCTCTCTCTCTCTCACACACACACACACACACACACACACAAAGCATAAGAATGATCAATTCCAATAAGCATCAAACCCAACAATTAGCAAATCCAAAGAAAACATGAGAGATGAAAAAAGAAAGAAGAAGAGCAAGGACATTCCCTATCCATTTCATAAGAGGACCAACCTGCTTGTACGGAAATGAAGAGTGAATGTACAAATAACTCGAAACTATTACTATATATAGTGGATTTTAGGACTTTGGCCTCAAATCCTGTAAAAATTACAGCAAATAAGGATCCTAAAACACTTGAAATGATGAGGGAAACAATAGATTATGATTTCATAAGATTACCACAAGTTGAACCATCAAAATCCATCAAAAATCTATGCTTGAACCTCACTAAATGGCCCAAATCCTTGAAGAAGGCTTCACACGTGTGAAAGTACGGCCTCCCACAGTCTGAGTACTATACACCAGAACTACATTCAATCCTATAATCATTAGTAATCACAAGCACTCAAACAATTATGAACATAGAGAGCAATTGCACCATTATGAGAGAAAAATCATGAAATTGCTTGATTGATTTTGGTGAGATATCATCACCTATATATACATGATCCATCACGGTTTTGGGCAGGTATGAGTAGCCCTAAACCTATCCCTAATGCTAATTTTGGTGGATCTTTCATCCCTACCAAGTTAGGGTTGGAATCTTGGAGATCCCTCAACAATGCAAAAATTACCAAAAATAGCTCCTATTTTTTCTCCCTTGTATCTAAGCATAATTTGGACTCATTCCAAAGGTTCTAACACTTAGGTCTACTTGAGAACATCCTTATGAATGGAATCCTATGCTATTTGGCACGTGTGACAAGCCACATCATGACCATCTAACTATTTACAAGTCATATGACCAAAACTAGTCAAGCTAGAATTGTGAATTTTTAACACTCCTCCTCACTATCTAGCTTGGTTCAATCATTGCTTTACTAGTCACTCCAAGTGATGATCTGAACTTCATAAAAGGTGTCTTTTTAAGTGGTAGTAAGTAGATCAGCTACACATTCATTGCTTGGAACATGCTCCAAAGCAATCTCCTTGGCTTGCACCATTTCTCTCACAAAGTGATGGCATATCTCAATGTGCTTAGATCTTGCATAGAAGATTGGGTTAGATGCAAGGTGTTGGGCTGATATATTGTCATTGTAGATGATTGGTGCCTCCTCTGAATCCATGATCTTTAGTTCCACCAATAATCTCTTGATCCAAAGTACCTCCTTTGTAGTGGTTGTCAAAGCTTTGTACTCGGCCTCGGTTGAAGATAGAGATATAGTTTCTTGCTTTTTTGAAAGCCATGAAACCACACCTTCTCCTATGAAAGTTGAATAGGCACTTGTTGATTTCCTATCCCTCTTGTCCCCTGCAAAATCTGAATCACTAACTGCATGAAGGTTAATCACATCTCCTCTATATAGAATCCCAAAATCCAATGTACCCGAGATGTATCTTAGAATCCTCTTAGACTTTTTCCAATGGATATTCAATGGCTTTTGCATGGATTGGCTCAACCTACATACACTAAAGCTAAGATCTGGTCTAGTTATAGTGATCCACATTAAGGAACCTATAAGTTGCCTAAACAAAGTGATGTCCATGAAGGATCTTTCATCATCTTCATTTGGCACTTTTACATCTTGCTCCATTGGTGTGTCAACACTTTTGCATACTTCCATCTTAAACTTCTTCAAAAGACTTTGAGCATAGTTTACTTGACTTATAAAGATAAAATCGGACCCTCTAAGTACTTCTATGCCTAAGATGAAGTGAAGACACCCTAGATCTACCATCTTGAACTCTAAGGATAGATCTATCTTGATTTTTTCAATAACATCAACACTAAAGCATACTCCTCCTTGATCATAGCCTCCATGGAACCCAAGTTGACATGTACAAGTCTTTTGTGCCATAAAGTAAAGGTAGATATCTTGCTCTTCTCGGCCAACATGACAACATTAGTATCCACAAATGCATCCAGCTTAAAAAGTTTGCCAAGTCTAGTGCCCTTAGCCACTATCTTACCCTTCTTCTTGATGAAACATTCATTTGAAGCAAAGTCAACATTGAAACCATTGTCTACCATTTGGCCAACACTTAGTAGATTCTTTGTTATTGTAGGAATGTACAAAACACCTTCTATGTTGATCTTTTTGGAAGATCCTAAGAAAAGGGGAATGCTACCAACTCCTTCAATCTTACAAGCTTCATCATTTGCTGTATAGATAGACTTTATAGGTCCATCATAAGATAAGAGAGAAGAGAAAAACTCCCTTTTACTAGTCATGTGTGAACTAGCACCCGAGTCAATCCACCAAGGATCTTCTCCTTTGAAGCTTGTTGAAGAAAATATGGACATCATGAGAGAGTCCTCATGTGAACTCTCCTCCTCCTCCTCTTTTCTCATGTTGGCTTGGGTTTGATCTTGCTTCCTCTTGAAGCATTCTGAGGCATAATGCCCCATCTTGCTACAATAGTAGCACTTCACCTTTGATTTGTCCTTCTTGACTTTGGTGGTTGATGGAGATGCCTTTGGGGGTCCTTCTTGATCCTCAAGCTTTGTAGACTTCTTGAATGTTGATCCTTTGCCTTTGGACTTGCCTTTGCCTTTGGTGAAGAGAGCTTGGTCATCTCCACCTTGGATGGAAAGCCTATCCATCCTCTCTTGCATTTGGCTCCTTCTTGATTCCTCGGCCATGAGTGTGCCTTGGAGTTCTTCAAGTATGGGTAGCTTACCCATAATTGCATATCCCTGAACCAAATTGTCAAATTCAAAGCTTATTCCATTCAATATGAGTTGAACAAGCTCTTTATCCTTGATAGGGTCACCTATAAAGGCTAGCTCTTTGTTCAATTCCTTTACTCTTAGGACAAAAGTATGTGCACTCTCTCCTTTCTTTTGATAGCTTCTATAGATTTGATTCTTCAAAGCTAACATTCTAGTTTGGTTCTTGAATTCATAGACCTTTTGCAAAGTCTCCCAAGCATCTTGAGCTGAAGTGCAATCTCCTACCTCTCTTAAGAGTTCATTTGCAACATTCATTTTTATGCAATGTAGTGCAACATTGCACCTCTTGATGTATTTGGCTTTTTCTTGAGGATGAATAGGTTCACCCTCCTTACCATTTACAATTTCCATCAGATCTTGCATGATCATAATAGATTCCATTCTAACTTTCCATATGGAATAGTTAGTTTTGTTGAGCCTTTCATTAGTATCCAAAAGATATGCATTTATAGATGCCATCTAGTCTCCTAATCAAGGACTTGACACAAATGAAGGTTACTTCTATTGATTTGATTGAAGGTCTACCTTATCCCACTTCTTAGGGACCTGAAAAGATCAGTAATAGACTTCCTATAAAGATCTAAGAATGATCTCTAACAAAATCAAATCATAGAATACTAGAAACAATGCACTTGCTTGATTGAAGTAGACAATACTAGTAGAATTGCCTCTCTTTCTATAAAGAACATTAAAGCTTCCAAATGATCTGATCAAGAGTGAATTTCAGCAACCTAATATACTTCCAAAATCACTTGTAAAAGATCTGAATGGAACTTAATGAGGATGCAACACAATCTACTATCCAATCACAAGCAAAAAATGATCAAAATTGATGAAAAATTGATCTAATTTGGTGCATAAGTCAAGCAATGGTTGGGCTGAACCTAAATCACTTTAGGAGGTGTCTACTACACCTTAGAACAGCCTTTAAGAGTCCCCAAAACTCTGATCTTCCCTCTCCTTGAATGCTAGAAAGCCTCCTCTATGAAATCACCTCCAAAACTTGCTTAGAGATCAATGCTTGGAGCAAGCAAAACTTGCTATCTTGGTAATGTGAATTGAATTCAACTTTGCCTCTGGTTTTAGACACCTAAACACCTGCAAATGAAGTCACACAACACCAATCTCCAATGTATTTGACTCACTTTGAGTTCAGGAATCAATACTAGATGCTAAGATCCAATCTACACAAGATTTAGATCAAAAATTTTGATCAAATTGAATGAAAACCAAGGATTTAGCTCATTTAAGCCTTTAGGCTCTGATACCATGTAAAAATTACAGCAAATAAGGATCCTAAAACACTTGAAATGATGAGGGAAACAATAGATTATGATTTCATAAGATTAGCACAAGTTGAACCATCAAAATCCATCAAAAATCTATGCTTGAACCTCACTAAATGGCCCAAATCCTTGAAGAAGGCTTCACACGTGTGAAAGTACGGCCTCCCACAGTCTGAGTACTGTACACCAGACCTACATTCAATCCTATAATCATTAGTAATCACAAGCACTCAAACAATTATGAACATAGAGAGCAATTGCACCATTATGAGAGAAAAATCATGAAATTGCTTGATTGATTTTGGTGAGATATCATCACCTATATATACATGATCCATCACGGTTTTGGGCAGGTATGAGTAGCCCTAAACCTATCCCTAATGCTAATTTTGGTGGATCTTTCATCCCTACCAAGTTAGGGTTGGAATCTTGGAGATCCCTCAACAATGCAAAAATTACCCAAAATAGCCCCTATTTTTTCTCCCTTGTATCTAAGCATAATTTGGACTCATTCCAAAGGTTCTAACACTTAGGTCTACTTGAGAACATCCTTATGAATGGAATCCTATGCTATTTGGCACGTGTGACAAGCCACATCATGACCATCTAACTATTTACAAGTTATATGACCAAAACTAGTCAAGCTAGAATTGTGAATTTTTAACAAATCCTATTGGCCAATTTCTACCTCCCTAACTATTTGAATTTGAAAATGTGAGGGAATCCATTCAAAAATTGAAGGGAACCTCTTTTGTTCACTAACTTGAATATTATGCCCTACAACATTAAAAGTCCCTCAAAAAGGCCTAAAGTCCTTTTATTGTGTGCTTGATGCAGCATGGATCTGGATGAGTTGAGAAGAGTTCGATTCTTCCTTTCTGCAATCCCGTTCTGTTGAGGTGAATAGGAAGTGGTGAACTGTTTTCTAATGTAGTCGGACATCTCGTTAGAGATGTATTCGCCGAAAAGGCTTCAGATTTATGCTTAATGAACATGACTATAGACCATCTAGAATAATCATCTATGAAAGTGATAAAATTGATTGCATCTCCTAAGGACAGAGTTGGCATTGGACCACAAAGATCGCTATGTACAAGATCCAATACATGCTTTGTTTTGATATAGATTGATTTGAAAAATTTGCTTCTAGAGTGTTTGCCATAAACGCATGATTTACAAAAGAAAAATTTCCTATCTAATGAAGAAGGAAAATACAATCCATCAACTAAATTATTACATCTCATAAAGGAAAGTGATCTTGTATTCATGTGTCCAAATCGACTATAACACAAAATAGCATTATCGTTTACATTTTCATTAAAAATACTAGCTAATGCAACTGAATTAGAGAGTACGTAAAGATTTTCAACTCTAATGCATGTAGTCAGAGTAGTATCTTCCTCGAATATTGTACACTGCTCAGATTAGTTCTTTTAAATAGTGTTTTACGAATGTGAAATAGTTTCCAACGAAGGAACTACTTGCTAATTTGTTAATGGCTTACATCAACAACAACGAAGACTGTGATAGCTGATACCTGGACAACAGTGCTACCCAACACATGACCTCTCGCAAAGAATGGTTTACCGAGTATGCAGCTTATAACAGAGATCAATTCATCTACCTCAGGGATTCAAGCACCATACGTGTGGAAGGCAAAGGAATAGTGAAGATCACTTTCAACAATGATTTATCTATTTGTGTTCCCAACGTCCTTCACATTCTTCGACTATCAAAGAGCCTATCAGTCTCTAAGATAATTGATGAGGGCCTACACTGTTACAATTCTGTTGCGTTGGAGGAGTCTGGCTACTGCTATTGTTGCTTCTTTGCCTCGTTGTAGATCTGGATACAACACTCTTTGATGTCGTGATTGGCTCTCTTGCAATATCTACAGAAAAGCTTCCTACATGATCCACCATGCTCACCTTGAGTGTGAGGCTTCTATTGTTGTTGTTGCACTTGATTCTTGCCCTTGGAATAGTCTTTCTTCTTGGTGTATAGAGCTATGTATTTGTCTTTGATAGACAGGGTGCTAGTCTTTCTCCGTATTTCTTCTTGAAGTAGGTGACCAATCACCTTTTGAGGAGTGAGGTCAGGTTGTGTGGAGATCATCGCTGCAAAGTGCTCATATGACTTTGGAAAAGAAGAAAGCAAGATCATGACGACATCATCATCTTGAATAGAATATCCTACATCTGATAACTGATCCAATAAAAACTTGAAGCTGTTGATGTGAGAAGTGATGGCAGTAGAATCAGACATGCTAAGAGTAAAAAACTTCATTCTAAGATGTAATCTAGTGGCTATATCATGAGTCTCATAGAGATTTGATAACAAATCTAATACATCCTTAGAGATTTTGCATGTGGTAACATGGGATATTTGGGAGTCGGCCAAATTGGGTATGATACATGCTAAGGCCTTCTGATCTTTGATTTTCCATGCCTTTGCTTGATCACCATCTTCTGGTTTCAGGTCAACACCTTCTACTACATCCCAAGGTCTATATTTATCAACATCATCCGGAGTTTTAACTTCCAGATGTAGAAGTTAGAACCATTGAACTTGTCAATGGTTCTAGCCTCATTGGATGATGATGAAGGGCTACCAAGATGAGAGATGATAACAGTACTATAAATGGAACAAACTTAATCTCTCGGTTTATTTGAGCTATGCTCTGATACCAATCTGATGGGGCAAGGGAGATAGAAAAATGTGAACGGAGAAGAGACCAAGAATATTGCGGAATAGCTCTCCTGTTACAATCAGCTGCTAAATACAAAACAGTCTAATAGACAGGTTATGCTAAATGTAATCACAACTTTAAGTGTTCTAAAAGCCCAACAGGATCTTAAAAATTAATTCATACTCTCAAAAATCAAGAGTACAGTCCACTAAAGAGATCAGAAATGGCTTGTGTGTGGTATTTACTGAGAAAGGATTCAATGTGAAGTATGGTTCTGAAATAAATGGAAGAGCAATATGATATCGCGAGTCCTTCATGCATCAAAGATAGCCATTGTCTGATCAGAAATTGAGTAGTCGTAGACGTCCGTGTTTTGATCAGAGTGAGTAAACAAGCACGATCAAACAACAATAAAGTGCATTCAATCACAACAAGCATTCATTCTATGTTATACACAGATAGAAAGCAAGTTGCTGTTATATTACACTGAAGCACAAATAGCAACTACAACCAAAGATTGACGGCGTAACTGGGAGGCTCAAATAATACGTCTTATGGACGGAGCGTCTCACGCAATCTGTGTTGGAATGATCTATTTATAGATTGCATTCATATATTAACTACAATAAATGATTGTCACCTAATTAGGTAAGTCGTTGTACTTGGAAGTATATGGCTTCTGTGACAACTGTACATAATGTAACCCATAGGAAATGTTGATGTGGACGAGGGCATCCGTGTTCTCTCACTTCACATTCTAGGGGAAGTGGCTGGGAACGTCCCTCGTTCAAAGTAGACGACCTTTGGCATTTTCTCTCTTTTTGGGATTTTGTGAAAAAAGCCAAAGGTACCCTTAGAAAGTTAGTGTCTTTAACAGTTTAACTCTCTCGCACCTTTCGGAAAAATACAAAAAATCTGAAGGTGTTGAAAATAGTTAAACTGTTGAACTGTGAACAAGTTGACTTCTTCAAAAGTAATTGAACGGAAGAAGTCGAAGGTAAGTGTTGCAGTTTTCGAGAAAGTGTGAAAAATGTGAACTGTGCAATACTTAATGTGTTTTTGTAGACTATTCAAAAAGTAATGTAAATCTGCAGACCTATTCTAGATGCAAGTTTGTGGAAGTCCTTGAAAATGGCCAAGTCTTTAATGACTTCAAGTTATTAAACTTATTATCTGAACTTGAAATTATGATGGGATTGGTTACCCTTTGCTGGAGATCAGCAGGAAGTTCGTTGTAGACGTTTTAAAAATAAATTGGCTATCTAAGTTATGATTCCAAGGAGGCAACTGTGGGCTGAATTTCCAACAGTAACTAGGAGTCTACAACTACAATCATGAACTCTACTCATCAATATCAGCTACACATTCATTGGATAATTTGAACAAGTATTTTTTGATGTGTGCCACTGATATTTCCGGAATAGATATTGATTTTTCCACTGTATAGCCATGTGCTTTAGTCTTTTTTTTTTTTTTTTGGCTTTGATTTCCATGCATGAGCAACAGTTTCTACATCCATATATTATGGTCTGTCGTTGTTCAAAAATCATTCTTTCTCTAAGCAATGTTTGTATGTAACGGCAACATGTGAATTTTTCACATAATTCCATAGCATACTATTTGTTTTTAACACAACCAATCTCTATATGATAATCCTCTCACTTACCAAAAAGTTCACATTGCTTTTTGAATTTTAGATTTCAAAAATCTTGCAACCTCCTTGATTTTCACGTTTTCGACAAATGGTAAATTTTTTTAAGCTTTTTCAGCTCACTTGTGGATATATATATATATATATATATATTTACATACTAAGATATATATATATTAACAAGAAAAAAAGAAGAGGAGGCCACCCGCAGCGGCGGGTGGGCTCCTCATATTTGTTTTTTTTTTAAGTCAAAAAATAAAAATTTATATATATATATATATATATATATATATATATATATATATATATATATATATATATATATATATATATATACATATGTGTATATATATATATATATATATATATATATATATATATATATATATATATATATATATATATATATACATGTATATATATATATACATATGTGTATATATATATATATATATATATATATATATATATATATATATATATATATATATATATATATACATATGTGTATATATATATATATATATATATATATATATATATATATATATATATATATATATATATATATATATATATATATATATGTGTATATATATATACACATATGTATATATATATATACATATGTGTATATATATATACGTATGTGTATATATATATACATATGTATATATATATACATATGTATGTATGTATACATATATACATATGTATACATATGTACATATGTACATATATACATATGTATATATATATACATATGTATATATATATACACATATGTATATATATATACATATGTATATATATATATCATAGATGCCCAGCGTTTCTGAAACGCGTTTCAGAATAGCGTTCAGAAATGCGGTTCAGAAACGCATTTAACGTTTTTTTTTTTAATTTTTGTATTTTTGGGTTTTTTTTTTGGGCAGTATGGGTATCAGATGAAAGCTCTAATTAAGAGCATAATTACCGTGTAATTTGCCGACTATTTCGGGTGCGGGATGGTCCAGTTCAGGTGCATTAATCCATGTTGGGTTTTGTCAAGGGTAAAAATTTAAAACTAACCTCTAGCCTGTCCGTTACAATTACAGATGGTCCCAATAAGTGTGTTTTTGCTCTGGGAGTTGGAAGGCCAAGTCATGAAGAGGCCCCGGACCCCGCTGTTGGGGGGCGTTGTCTCTCAAACCCCCCATCGGGGGGCTACCGCCCCACGGACCCCCTGTTTCTCCGGGGGCTACCGCCCTCTGAACCCCCCATTTCTCGGGGGGCTACCGCCCCCCAAACCCCCTGAGCATTTATTGAAAACTAGAGCAAATAACAAATAAATAGCTATTGAAAAAGATCTGTTTGAGTTAGAATTAAAGTTAGAATCACTGTGTTACTGTACTGTGGGTCCTATCAGTGGATAAGGATCAGTTGGCCTCGCCACGAGGCAAGTCGACGGGACACGCGTCCCGCCAACGGCAATCTGGGTCATGCATGGGTTGCCTGAGTGAACAACTATATGTACAGTGTAATTTCATTTTGAGAAATACAGTTGCTATGTGAGCTTGCTGAGGAGAGTGATTTTGTGTCTGTGTTACTGTGTAGCATAATCTGTGTTCCTGTGCAAAGCAAATTCTAAGTTGGTATCAGAGCCGTACAGGGAGTGTACACTGTACAGTGTCGTCGTTGAAGAGAGCTTCGGGAGAACTGTCTTCTGAGAGTTCGGGGTTTTACGGTGGCTTGAAGACAGAAAGAGAAGCACTGATGCACGGTTTCTAATTTATAGAGGCTTGCTAAGCTCAGCAGAGGGATTATTAGCCTGTGCATAGCATCAGACAGGGAAAAATTTGGTGAAAAATTGACAATTTTGAAGCCAGCTGAAAATTGAAACCGGACTTGGGGTTATGGTTTTTATACATAACTGGTGATTTCTTCGCTGTTTGTGCACCGTTTTGGATGTCGTAAGGACAGGAAGGAAGCTAATCACACTGTCAATCAGCCATGGAGAGATTCTGAGGTTTATGTCAGAGATTTGTCTCCAGACAGTTAACCTAGCAGATTTGCGGTAAAAAAGGTGAAAAAGCCACTTTGTCAAGTTGAGCTAAAATCATCGTTTCTCCACGGAATTTCCTGACTGAACACTCTATAGTCATGGATTCAGTAGGGTGACCCTGCTCCAGGCCTCAGATCGTGCTCAAAACGATCCACAGGAGAGCTTGATCTGATGTTTTTGAGAGAAGGGAGGCACGGCCGCAGGTAGGGAAGTCGCGGGCAGTTCGCGCGCCCAACGCGATGAAGAACTCAGTGTACCGAAGTTCTTAGCATATGCAGGAGTTTGGTTCGATGCCCATATGTACTTTGAACCTTTAGATGAGGTGTCAAGTGAATCAACGGTCCAGAATTTGTGATGGGAGAGAAATTTGAACCACAAGATTTGGTTCAGCCATTGGGTGAGCTTTAAACAGGGTCTTGAAGAATTGAAGTGCATTATGGCCTTCAACTTCATTAAAAATTCTCATACTGAAATTTGAGTTGGGTCTCTTCACAAGTGAAGAGTGAAGTTTCTTCAAAGTGAAGAAACAGTTCAAAAGCTAGAAAAGTCCCTATTTTTGGGTCCTTTGCCCGTTTTGACCCAAACGAAAGGTTATAACCTCCAAACGAAGGGCACCCGGACTGTACCTGCAAGTACGGTACAACAAAACAGAGCGGATGTAGCGGAGAAAGTGTTCGGAGTACGCCATAAGTAGTTTCACCATTCCACTTGGCACGTTGTTGGGAATTGACGACTGAGTGCATTTCGGAAGGCGACGCCGATTTGGCTTTCAAATTGGTGGAAAAGCGGCGAGTGGCCTGGTAAGAGAAAAAGTGCAGGTCATTATTTTCAACTTCTGACATCATTGTTGGCCTCGACATACTGTTCTTAGCCTAAGACAGAGGTTTTAAGCAGTTTTGCGATGCAAACATGGGAGAGTCCATTTTGAGTGAAAGTAGCAAATTGGACGGGATTTCCAACTATGCAGTGTGGAAATTCAAAATGAAAAACATACTGATGGAGAAAGATGTGTGGGAAGTCGTCACAGGTGATGAGAGAAGGCCGCCAAATGAAGCAGACATCAAAGTGTTCGACAAAAAGATGAGGAAAGCTTTGACCTTCATTAACTTGTCAGTGAAGGATCACATTATTACCCACATTTGTGATGCTATTACACCCAGACAGGCATGGGATGTGCTAAAAGAGTAGTTCAAGACGTCAAATCCGTCAAGAATCATGTTTCTGAAGTCAAAGTTGAATAGTGCCCACGTGGAACAAGGAGAGCACATTCAGATGTACATGACCAGAATCAAGACAATGAGAGATGAACTGCATTCTATTGGAGAACGCATACGTGATGTGGAGCTGGTGCATAATGCACTATGCGGCATTGTAGAACCCTATCAGATATTTGTGAGCGGAATAGCATCAAGAGAAAGATTGCCAAACTTTGACGAGCTCACAAGAATCTTGATGCAGAAAGGCAACGACGAGAAATGGTGAAAGCTAGACGTCAAAATACTGATGATCAGGCACTTGCGACACGCCAAAAACAAGGCAAGGGCAAGGGCAAGAAGAAGACTAAACAGCAATTTGCCAAGCCTCAGGAGGATGAGGGATCTTCCAGCAAAACTAAGAAGAAAGGCAAGTGCTTCCATTGTGGTAAAAAGGGCCACTGGAAGAGTGAATGTCGCAAATTCCTGGCGGAACAAGGCAAGAAAAAACCAAAACAAGCAGGTAACCTTGTCGATGAAGGTGAGATTGAAGACTCTAGCATCTTCATATCTGCATTGTCATCTAATCAAGATGATCAAGCATGGTATATTGACTCAGGAGCCACAAGACACATGACAAGTAACAAGAACTGGTTCAGTAGTTTGAAGGCATTGGATAATGGAACATTTGTTTCACAAGCATATGTTGAGGTGTGCATGATCAAGGGGATAGGCACAGTTTCAATCCAACTGTCTGACGGTAAAAGCAGGATGATCAGGAGGTACACTACGTACCAGGTTTGAAGAAAAATCTACTTTCTGTTGGAGTCATTACTGATCAAAAGTTGAAAGTAGAATTCACCCATGATCGTTGCTTTGTGAAGGATGCGAACCAAAAGTTCAAAGTTATTGCGAATGGAGTAAGAGAGCCCAATACAAAATTGTACAGGTTGAATGCCACAATCAAGGGGCAACATGGACTTGTGTCATTCGTTCCTTTGCAAACTGAGTTGTGGCACAAGAGGCTTGGTCACTTGAACTTGGGAAGCCTCAGTTTGATGAGAAAATTGGAGATGGTAACAAGACTGCCTACAATAAAAGATCACTTGAAATTGATGTGCGAATCTTGTATATATGGGAAGCAACATCGAGAGAAGTTCAATAAAGGGGGTGTTGCAAGAGTAAAAAACATTCTGGATTTAATCCACACAGATTTATGCGGGCCCATGAGGACCATGTCCTTAGGAAAAGCCTTCTATTTCATGACCTTTATTGATGATATGTCACGTAAGATGTGGATCTACTTCTTGAAGAAGAAATCAGATGCTTTTGATAACTTCAAGAACTTCAAAAACTTGGTTGAAAATCAGACAGTAAGAAGATCAAAGTCCTAAGATCAGATAGTGGAGGTGAGTATAAGTCTAATGACTTCAATGATCTTTGTGATCAATGTGAGATTAAAAGACAATTTACGCAAGCTCATACTCCTGCTCTCAATGGTGTAGCTGAGCGCAAAAATCGTACGATTGTGGAAAGTTCCAGATCTATGCTAGCTGAGATGAAATTACCAAAAGATTTTTGGTCAGAAGCATGTAGCACGGCAGTCTATCTTCAAAATAGAAGTCCTACCATTGCCATACCAAAAACTACGCCTGAGGAAGCATTCACAAAGAAGAAGCCAAAGGTGAACCACTTGCAAATCTTTGGATGTAAGGCCTTTGTACATATTCCTAAGGAAGAAAGACGTAAACTTGATGTAAAAGCTATCAAGTGCATATTCCTAGGATATGATGATCACGTGAAAGGCTATAGATGTTTTGTTCCAGTCGAAAACAAAATCCATATAAGCCGAGATGTTATCTTTGATGAATCCAAGATGTATGAAGATGAAGATGCTGAGAAGATAGACACATCCAGTAGAAAAAATGGCATAGTGAGGATACCACCTGATGATGATCCATTCATTGACCTTCCGAGTGATAAACATGAGGATACATCTCAAGATACTACTACTCAACCTCAAGAAACAGGTTGGAGAGGTAGGGACAAACTTTTGGTGCAAGAAGGATTGAAATTGCAGGTGACAAACGCAAGGAGAAGGATGTACTGTGGGATACATTTTCACCAGGAAGCCGATCACCTGACAGAGAGCTCCCTAAGTGGTTTGAGAGATTGATGGAGAGCCGCGATATAGATGACTTTCCAAGATCATCTAACCAGGGAGAGCTACGAAGATCAACAAGAGAGAAGATACTACCTGAAAGTTATGAAGCAAATTATGCTCTGTTATCCAGCATTATTCAAAGCAAAGAACCTTCGACTTATGGTGAAGCAAAGGATGATGACATTTGGATCAAGGCCATGGGAGAGGAGATGGAGTCAATTGCTAAGCATAGCACATGGGACTTAGTAGAACCACCAGTTGGCAAGAAACCCATTGGTTGCAAATGGGTATATAGAACTAAGTACCATGCAGATGGAGACATAGCAAAGCACAAAGCAAGATTGGTAATCAAAGGGTACGCACAAAATAAAGGCATTGACTATGAGGAGACCTTTGCGCCAGTGTGTAAGTGGAATACTCTACGTCTACTTATTGCTTTAGCTTCACATTTTGGTTGGCCTTTGCATCAGATGGATGTGAAATCTGCTTTTCTAAATGGTGAGTTAGAAGAAGAAGTGTTCATGGATCAACCTGAATGCTTTGTAACGAAAGGACAGGAAAATAAAGTATGTCGCTTGAAGAAAGTGCTTTATGGTCCTAAACAAGCACCACGTGCATGGTATAGCAGGATTGATGCCTACTTTCGTTCAAAGGGGATGGTGAGAACACATTCTGATCCAAATCTATATGTCTTATGCTTTGATGGTATGGTTGCTTTGATTGCTCTTTATGTTGATGACTTGATTATTACGGGAAATAATCAAGAGATGATAGACATAATCAAGAAAGACCTCATTGAACAATTTGAGATGATGGATCTCAGCCTGATGCATTACTGCCTTGGAGTAGAAGTGTGGCAAAAAGGACATGAAGTGGGTTTAACACAGGTGAAATATGTCAAAGAGTTACTACACAGGTTTAGGTTGCAGGATTGCAAACCAGTAAACACTCCTATTGAACTAGGTAAAAAGCTTTCTAAGCTTGATGAATCATAGTCATTTGATGCTACGCTATATAGACAGTTAGTAGGGAGCTTGATTTACCTTACCACAACTAGATCAGATATATGCTATGTTGTTGGCATTGTAAGTCAGTTTATGGCAGCACCTACAAAAACGCATTGGAAAGCAGCTAAACGCATTTTGCGTTATGTGAAAGGCACTTCAGAGTATGGCTTGATTTACAGGAAGCATGATGGTTTACCTGAGTTGTGTGGCTATGTGGATGCGGACTAGGGAGGTGACTATGATGATCGTAGATCCACCACATGATATATATTCCAGTTTTGTGGTAATTGCTTTTTCTGGTCTAGTAAGAAGCAAAGTACAATTGCTCTTTCCACCACAGAAGCTGAGTATAAGGCAATGTGTAGTGCTGCACAAGAAGCTATATGGTTGAGACAAATCTTGGAAGAGATTGGCATGAAGCAGAAAAATCCCACAACTTTACATAGCGACAATCAGAGTGGCATTCAGCTAGCAAAGAATCCAGTGTTCCATTCGAAAACTAAACACATTGAGATTCAATATCACTTCATACGTGAAAGGCTGCTAAGTCGTGAAATTCATGTTGTTCATTGTAGCACAAAAGAACAACTAGCTGATATTTTCACTAAGCCACTTACTGGAGAAAAGTTTGATAAGTTTAGATCAAAACTTTTGGTATTTAAAGTTTGTTGACTTTAAAACTATGTATATGACTATATAAAAAGTGACTCTACTTTAAGAGAGAGAGTTAGAATTAAAGCTAGAATCACTGTGTTACTGTACTGTGGGTCCTATCAGTGGATAAGGATCAGTTGGCCTCGCCACGAGGCAAGTTGATGGGACACGCGTCCCGCCAACGGCAACCTGGGTCATGCATGGGTTGCCTGAGTGAACAACTATATGTACAGTGTAGTTTCATTTTGAGAAATATAGTTGCTATGTGAGCTTGCTGAGGAGAGTGATTTTTTGTCTGTGTTACTGTGTAGCATGATCTGTGTTCTTGTGCAAAGCAAATTCTAAGTGTTTGTGCCCCATCTACTGCACTTTTGAGAGGCAAAACAATGGTTTGACCATGGATTTCCTAAAATAATTTCAATCCTAAGCTATTTTTCCGATTTTCTTATTTTTTTAGCAATTCTGGGTATAGAAAACGCATTTCTCATAAACGCGGTTTTAGAAACTCGTTTCTGGGCATCTATTATATATATATATATGTGTGTGTGTGTGTGTGTGTGTGTGTGTGTGTGTGTGTGTGTGTGTGTGTGTGTGTGTGTGTGTGTATGTATGTATACATACATACACACACACACACACACACATCTATATATATATATATATGAGATAGATATATATTTTAACAAGAGAAAAGAAGAGGAGCTCACCCGCCACGGTGGGTGGGCTCCTCAGATTTGTTTTTTGAGTAGATATATACCATCATATATTTAAAATTTGATGTTGTCATCTTCTCATACTAACATTGTTTATTAATGATCGTGTGTAGGCATTCTATGTAGCAGAAGAAACTGTCCTCATGCCCGTTGGTGATGCGAATTCAATTTTCTTTACAAAGGCATGGAAAATTGCTCAAAAGCCTAGTTCCAGCAGATAGTACATGAAAGTCTTCATTTTTGTCTCCAAAGTATTTGTTGGTGAGCCTAGTATTTTTATGGAAGATGTTGAGACTATAGTTGTGGTCCGGGCAATTATAATGCTGGAAACTATGCTGATTGAAAGAGTTGAATTTATGACCCGGGGTTCTAATGGTGAAGAACGCCATTTTGTTGTATCTTGCGTGGATATAGTTCATTATACTGAGACACCCGAGATTTATGAGTTTCAGCTAGTGTATTACATAGATATCATGATAATTTACTCAATGGGATGATTGCACTGCATAACTTGCATGAAATGATGTGGGAACGTGAAGAAACAATGATGGAGACAGTTGAAATTGCCACGGTTGTAATTAGCGAGCTGGCAGGAATAGAATTGGTATTATTTTCTAAGACACAACCATGACCATCCTCAGCTCCAACTCTATCTGGAGGCATAAAGAAAGCACGACGAAAAGTTGCATCAAAACGATGCCACCCTGAAGACGAAATTTTTGTTGGTCAAAGGATAGAGCCAGGCCAGTTGGACAGGTTGAAAAATGTTCAATGGAACCAAGGGTTGATCTGAGGCATAGAGTACATTATATCATCCTATGATAATGATGATGCATTGTGTGAGTTTGAGGAGAAAACAAATGTCAATCTCGATGCTTATTCCTCTAATGATATTGCATGTGGGGCAAACATATGTATCGAATTGAGTCAAAAAATATTCGTCGAGCTTCTCTTTATACGATCCAACGTGCCCTTGATTTCTCCTTTGTTGTGAACATTTGTATGATAAACGGGCCTGCACCTACTTCCATCAATGTCACAGTGAGGCTGATTTCTTTCAAGAAAAGAGATGAACTTGATGTTTTCTTCGACAGTCCAAAGAAATTTTTAAAGATGTACCGTGATTTCAAACAGGTGAATATGGTGGAAGTAGCGCAATTGTATTTAGAGCTGTATCCAAAAGAGAAGGACACCGACGAGGGTTTTAGATCAGATGAGCTATGTAAAAATAGGTTTATATCTCATTGTTCTTTTGAACCTATTAATAGTCAGCATTTTTGCTGTGCCTGCAATAAAATAGTGCCGACTGCAGTGAGACCAATAAACTTCATAGCCAAGCATACGATAGGTTGTTTGCATATGTGCATGTGTATATTTGTATATATAAGAGCACACCTTGCTACATATTGGAGTCCAATAGGTTGAATTATGAACTTGAGAGCAAACATAAGAGGAACAACCTTGTAGAAATAATGGAATGTGCGTGAGAGCTCTGGATCTCGTTGGACAGGCCACAATACATCAAAGAGGTGAAGTTGGATCAAGAGATGAGTAAAAGAATGGCCAATTTTATCAGAAATTGTCAGGCATTCTCGGTAGTCAGCTCGTCGAAACGTTGAAGGGAGGGTTTCTCTTAAAGACTTTGTATCAAGTATTTGAGGAGTATACCATAATCTTGTTGTGTTCGGATGACGCGTTTAACAACTTGTTGGAAGTTATGAAGCATTATGTGGTCAAGTCTCTTCCATAAGATGAGCCAGAGTTCGCACCTCAACGTCAAAAGACCATTCCACTCATTGTCAGATTTTTCAGATCGTTGCGATACTTGCCGAGGACCCAATTTGTAACAAGGTATACAAAAAACTCTTGGAGGGGCACTTATATTTTTGCAAAAAAAATAAAAAAAATACATTGAAGATAGTGTGGCGACAATCATCAAGGAAAATGACAGCTTTGTACATTGTAAAATTTTTAATTTCTTTGGACAATGATCTGTTAGTGGATGTGCAGTATGACAAAGAGACAATAAAGCGCATATCTCCGTCTATCAATAAAAAGTTTGCTTATGATTGGATTAGAGCGGCTACAAGCAGCAACAAAAGCATATAATCAAAGTTGCAGACTAATATACTACCCTCTTTAATACAATTTGTTGAAAAATTAAAGAAAAATTAAATCAGAGACAAGGTCATGTGAGGAGCAACGCCGTCACTTCCTGGAGATATTTTTTGCAAAGTGAAGACCTCCAAAGGCAATGAAGCGATTTGTTGTGGAGTTTACAAATCGAACTTCATGGCCATTCCTTCATCTGCTTGGGAGAGTCCGACATTGTACATTTTCATAATCTTGAGTCGATCAGTTCAAGTTACATCACTACATTGGTGCGGCATTGCCTAGCCACCCTCATGGCAGAAAAGAAATTGTGTGTTATTGTGCTATTTTTGGAACACAATATTGAAGAGGGAGTCAAGGAAAGCTTAAAAACAATGCAAGACATAAAACTCTCGATATTCGAGAGTTATTACGAGCTTGCTACCCCTTTAAAAAAGGCGGAGTGCAAATGCAAAATTTGCAACCTGTTCTATATGTCCTATACAATGCGGATGCACCAAGTGATCTGAGTGCATGTGTGCATAATAAACTCAAATTTTTTAGTCTGTGTTTTGGCGACCAAGGGAAGGTGCCTAAAAAGTTTGTGACCTGTACTCCGGTTGCTAAAAGTAGAGCAAACCATTGGGAAGGCATCAACTCCATTGTTGAGTCTTAGGTTGTCATCCAAAGTTTCTTTGGTTGCAAGTTTGAGCCTCCCCTTGGAAACCAAGAAGCATTGTTGAGTCTTTCTCTACTGGTCGGCGGTCTGCTTGTTCAAGTTATCTTACTATGTGGCACCGTTATTAAATGTCATGGGTCACAAACTTATATGCGTCAACACTCCCGAAAGTATCGGGCGGACTAAGTCTTATCTCAATGTTGTAAGATCTTTGCAGTTGAGTTCTAAAAGCAATCTTCCGGAGAACCGCAGTTGAGAGATGTGGGTTCTCATGATGTAGAATTAGATTCAGATTCTGATAATACTTAGGGCAAGGCATAGATGCATATATTTTGTAATACATTGTAAATGCTCCAGGCGGTAGGAGTTGTTACTGCTATTTTTCATAATATAATAGACAAACTCATTTTCAAAATCAGTTGTTATGGATGTTTGTTGAATGTCTCATAAGATGTTTGAATATTTTCATTTGAATGTGAGATTCAAAATCAGTTGTGATAGATGTTTGTTGAATATCGCATAAGATGTTTGAATATATTCAGATGCTAGTCATCATGTTGTTGCAATTATTCTAAAAGTATTGTCAATTTAAACGATGTTTTTATCGTTAGATGATACCAATTTAGATGGATGAATCAAAGTATCAATTATATCAAAAATATGTTTAATTTGGTGTGTCATAAATTCTTGAGTCCATTTCTGAAAATGGACTTTGCGAAAGTCCAAAATTAATTGAGATAGTGTTAATGTTGCTCTTGCTTGCCAATGAGATTTTTCCATTCCTTGCATTAATGACCATATGCTAAAACTTCCACTATTTCTTGCAAAGAATGTCGAATGATGTCATAATATGTGATGCATGTCATAAAAACAAAATCTAAATCAACACCAAAAGTATCTCAATTAATTGCACATATTTGTCTATACTAGTGTAACATCAAAATCTTACCATATAATGTGTTATATGATCTACACTCCATGCACTTCGAACTGCATCCACAAGTTCACTAGTTGTTTTTTGTATCATTTGTACATCGATATTTGAAAAATTATCTTTTCTCAAGTATTTCACCATATTGTCTAATTTTCTCCAAACTTCTACTTTGTGTTAGAACCTTCTACTTCAAAATCTTGAGTTGCAGCTATTATCTCTTTCCAAACCGAGTATTGAATCTTGGACTCTTTTCTAGAATAATTTGATAAAAATCTACGAGCTTTGGATCCTTCAATGCTCAACTTGTATGGAATATTTCATGTTTTACTTGATAGCTTGTCGTCTTTTTTTATATATTTTAACATGGCCTTTATGTAAGCCTGTTTTAGACAACACATCCTCTAATCTAGAAATAGCTTTCTTTGCAGATGCCTCTGGTTCGGAATTCTATGCAAACAAGGATGTGAAGATATATTACTTTTTCTATTATATGCACCTCTACATGCAATGTACAGATATGAACATTCTGAAGAGAAATCGGTAGTACGAGTTTCCAATTAGGATCTACTCGATCTCTTGATCTTCATGTACTCCTTGTCATGTCTTTTGATGTCTTCATGGTTGATTAGAGTAATTTTGTACATGCATGTTATTTTTGAAAAATTTAGTCAATAGGCTGATTTCCCAGTTACTAGACAATTTATGAGTTTTTTTTGATTTTTTTGAAAAAATCAGTGCATGTCAAGTTTGATGCATGCTGAATATTTTGAAATTAGTTCATAATGGGATGGCACCTGTGAAACTGATTGGTCGATGCTTTTTTATCGATTTTCACAGTTTGCTCCATAATGAACGGATTTTGAAAATCTCCAAGTTTCGAAAATATTTTTGATTGATTTATAAAAGTTCAACATTGTTCAAAATCAGTTTATTATTGATTAAATGAAAAAAACTTAGAAAAAGTGAAGACCTATTGAGTTGTAATCAGTCGGATAAGATTTTTTATTTTCACTTTTTAAGTTGAAGATTCGAAATCTATTAACTGATTAAGGTATTTCTTGTTTTAGAAAATCAATAATGGCAAATGATAACATAGACCTGTCGGAACAATTTGTGAGATCAATAGATGGAAGTACTATTAAATCAAGTTAAAACTTTGTCTTCGTCGAATCTGGGCTTTCAGCCAAACCTTTTTTGGGGGAGAATAAAGAGAAGAAGCCAGAGGTGGTGGACGATTGATTATTAACCAAGTGGACCAATTATTTCAATCTACACGCAACTCCAAAAGTAAAAAAGATCGAGAGCATGATTCTGTTCTTCCGAGAAAAGGATTCACCGTGGTAGCATGATTTGCAACCCAAACCTACCCCATGGGAAAAATTCATGGAAGTATTCGAAAAATCTTTGGCGGTTGCAGCCGATCCGGACTTTTACCACAAATTTGTTAGTTGCAAAATGGGTACTCGAAGCTTACCTACATGCAAGAATTTAAGATCCCAAGCTACCAATCACTCTTTGTGATCATTTGTAGACCAATTTCAGTCCTTAAACTCTGAAATTTGACATGGTATCAAAGCCAAGTTAAAGAGCTTAGTTGATGATCCAAAAATCTTCATTTTGGTGAAAGCATTGGCACTAGAGTCACTTTGAAGGAGGCAACCTTTTCTAATAGTTTACTTGTGATGTTGAGGATCAGATTAGTGTGTAAAGTTTAGATGTACTTCTCACACATGTGAGAGGCTACTGGAGTTGTACTTTCACCAAAACTTTGTGTTTTTTCAATATTTGAGCTTCAAACAAGTTGTGTAGAGTGAAACTAGTGATGTGCTTATGAAAAACCATTGTTTCCATTATAGATTTGATGAGTGAATGGTGTTAGAATCTTATTAAACCTACAAATCCTTGTGAGAGAGTTTGAGGTTTATGTTTTTAGTTCAAGAGTGAAACTAAAACCAATTCTAAACACCATAGGAAGGCATTGGCACTTCCAAAAATCAAATCCAAGCTTCTAAGTGAATAGATTGTGTAGAATACACTTTTCCAAATCTTTTTGAGTTCAAGATCATTATAGATCTTGCTTCTTGAGTCTAGTGAGATTCAAGAGAGTAGCATTTTAGCTAAATTCTGAGAAAGGAAGAAGGGAGAGCCTTTGAATAGTACATTTGTTGTACTTGTTACTAGATAGAATGGTTTCAATTGGAGCCTATCTTCTTGAGGCTAGTGAAAGGCTAAATTCTAATAATTATTCAACTTGGAAAGTAAGAATGGAGTTACTACTTGTGCTCCAAGATGAGTTTGATCTTGTCATAGGAGAGGAAGAAGAACCTCAAGGAGGGCAAGATCAAGTGAGGTACAAAAAGAGAGCTAGACTAGCATTACATTGTTTGAAAATGAATGTTAGTAATGAACTTCTAAAGGAAGTAGCATCTTGTACCTCGCCCAAGGAGGCATGGAACTACCTCAAAGGGATTTATGAATCCAAAAATACCTCTAGAGTGCTTATGATTAGAAAAAAAGTTCTTCGAAGCATTAGAGGGAGTGATGAGAGTGCTCAAGAGTATGTCTTGAGAATAAAATCTCTCAACAAAGAACTTTCCATCGTTAGTGAGGGTATTCATGATGATGACTTGCTCAAATCATTTTGAATGGTCTTGGAGATGAATTCTGCAATCTTGTACAAAGCTTTGCTATTCAAGATGCACTACCTTCCATTGACAAGCTCCATAGTGTGCTTGTGGCCGAGGAGAGTAGGATCCTTCATGTCAAGCAAAGGATTGGATCCTTAAAGTTGAATGATGGTGATGAGAAGGCCAACTTCTCAAGCAAGGGAAAGGCAAAGTCAAAGAAGAAGATCCAACACAAGGAGACCAAGAATGCTGATCAACCATCTAGCTCCAAAGGCGGAAAGAAGAACAAAGCCAAACTCAAGTGCTTCTTTTGTGGAAAGAAGGGGCACTTTGCATCCGAGTGTTTCTAGAAAAAGAATGCACAAGGAGAGAGCAAACAAGGCAACCTCACTCTTGAGGAAGATGAGGATGAAGTGGATTCATCCTTGATGGCTTCTACATCAACATCAAAGAGCTATTCCAATGACACATGGTGGATTGATAGTGGGGCTAGTTCCCACATGACATTCCAAAAGGATTTTTTCTCAACTCTTGTACCTTTTGTAGGTTGTAAAAAGTCTATTCTAACAGCAAGTGATCAAGAATGTAGAATAGATGGAGTGGGAACTATTCCCTTAAGTCTTGGATCCTTTAAAAGAGTAGATCTTGATAATGTACTCTATGTTCCTACACTCACTAAGAATTTGTTAAGTGTAGGACAATTGATGGATGATGGCTTAGATGTCCATTTTAAGCAAGGTGTTTGCTCCATAATGATGAATATTACTTGCATTGTAAAGGGATTCAAGCAAGGAAGGCTTTTTAAGCTTGATGCTCATGTTTTTCTTGCAAGTGTGAACATGGTGAAGGAGGAGCTCAATCAAGTGGAGCTTTGGCATAAGAGGTTGGGCCACTCCAACTTCAAATCTATGGAGATGCTATGCACCAAGGATCTTGCTCTCGGCCTTCCAAAGACACTCTCAAAGTGTGGAAAAAGTTGTGAAGCTTGTAGCCTCTCAAAGACACACAAGCTACCTTTTGACATTTCTTCCACCAGATCTACAAAAGCATTAGATCTTATTCGTAGTGATGTGCACTCTTTTTCTCAAGAATCTAATGGAGGTGCATCTATGTATGTATCTTTTATTGATGATTACTCTAGATACACTTGGATTGAACTTTTGGATTCCAAAAGTAAAGTGTTTGAAGCTTTTGTTAAGTTCAAAACTCTAGTTGAAAATCAGCTTGATGCAAGAATTAAAGTATTAAGGAGTGATAATGGTGGAGAGTATATTTTCCACCAAGATGATAGAGTTTTGTAAATCCAATGGCATTAAGAGAGAACTTACATGTACTTATAGTCCTCAACAAAATGGTATAGCCAAGAGGATGAATAGAACACTATGTGAGTGTGCTAAGGCTTTAAGGATAGATGAATCTCTACCTAAGTCCTTTTGGGGAGAGGCTATTATTTGTGCAGCTTATTTGTGTAATAGATTGCCATGTAAGCCCATTGGAGGCATAACATCTTATGAGGCTCTATTTTGTAAGAAGCCGAATCTTAAAGATCTAAGAATTTTCGGATCTACTTGCTATGTTTTTCAAGCATTACATACAAGAAAAAAGGATGATCCTACTTCTATTAAAGGGATCTTTGTTGGTTATGCTGAAAATAGCAAGGGATATAGAGTCTATATCCAATCACTAAGAAGATTTTAGTGAGTAGAGATGTTACTTTTAATGAAGGTAACTACTACAAGTTGAATGAGAAAGCTTCTAATCCATCTTATGTCAAGGATCTTGCAAGGTTTGAGGAGGAGCCTATATGTGATCAAGATCTTGAAGATCCATCTCAAGATCCGAGGACTCCAAGGAGATCTACAAGAAGGAAGGCTGAGCCCTCAAGGCTCACCTATGTTGACAAAGGTGAACAAAGGGAAGATCTACATTCACTTCCTCTTATGCTTTTCTAACTTCTATGTTTGATGAGCCAAGTTGCTTTGAAGAAGCTATGGAGTCACAAGAATGGAGGGATGCCATGCTTCACACATGTGAAATACAGTAGTTATTGTACGGAAAGCAACTTTATTTTATGTTTTGGTTCATGTTTGATTAAAATATATTAGATTTTGCATCTCATTCTTAGTGTAGATGCTGATTTTTTCTACATTGGCAAGATTGGTGAATTGCTTGTTTTTCTAAAGAAAGATCATTTTATAGGTTTGGATCTTAATGGATATGAAAACTTTCACAGTTGAGTGACTTATGAGCCCTCAAACTTGATTGGACCAATCTGGTGGATTTCTAGCTTTTTGATTGGTCACTAGCTCTCATGCCAACACATAGGGAAGTGTCACACATCCAACCTCATCATGACATATGTAACAAGCCTAACCTCGCTCGAGCCACATCGAATCCTAATTTAGGCCTAATCATGACTTACCATGTGTACTTGTCCATTTTGCCTCTAAAGTCAATATTGGCCCCATCTCCTATTAACATGTGGATAGACGTCAACAAAATTTCAAGTACTCCTAAGCAACATAGATCTAACATGATTATGACTATTTTCCACATGTGACATGTGTGAAATTTTCATATGTACAAGGACATGCAAAATACTCAAGCTAGATTTTGCCAATTTTTCACAATAATGTTAATCAATACTCAGCCTAATTAAATATTACAAAAAACTACTTCAATTCTTCTACAAGAATAAACTAATAAAAAAACTTATGACATGACTGTTAACGAAAAATTTGTCTTATTCTCTAAGAGAAAAAACCAGTAAAAAAATTTGATTCATCTTGATGATCACACTACATGAGGATGTTTTTCTTATTGAAATATCCACCAGTGAGGATGGCATTCTTACTGTGGGAGAACATGAGTTATTTGATGACCAGCTTATTCATTTGTTGTATCCCAAGCTTGTAGAAAAACGTTGTATACCGAAGGAGATTAAACTCTCATTACCATTGTCTTGTGTGCAACATCCACAACCAATGAACACCCGTGTATACCGACCGAAATTAAAAGTCTATCAATGGGAAGTACACAATGATGAAATCCTGAACACCATTGACGAAGACTTAGTTCAAGAAAAACCACAAAAAAATCCATACATGCCTACTACTACAAATCCACAAATACCTCGCATGCTCAAAAACAAATCAAAGGTTGATGTACAATTGACTGATAAGCAATTCCAAATGTGTGAAAAGCTAAAATAGCCAGTTAAATCTTTGATACAAAACCAGTAATACCCTAGTCATGCTTCATATTCTACAAGCCCACGTATAGAGGACATTCCTAAGATCCCACTTGAGATAGTTGATAATCCACTTTATGATGTTTCCCATTACTTTAAGGATTACACGATTGGTGACGTCGTCATCAATATGTAGATATAGATGTAGATCTAGTACAAGGTAGTCTATGTGACTGTGACAAAGCACAAGACTCACAAATATGATGGATACTTTTTAAGGAACTTGGAAGACCAATCACAACTTGCTTCCTTGCCATTACCTCCAATGACTTGAAGTTGAGGTGTCCCATACTTCTATGCCAAACCTCTTGAATAGGTATTTGCTCTCTTGCAACACATCCAACTTGGTTAGCAATAACACAAGCATCTAGTTTGAACAAATTCCCTTGCCTTTTACCTTTTTCAATCAAGATATCCTTCCTTTCGATGTACAAGCATCTCCATCAAACTCAACTTTGAGGCCTTTACTTAGCAATTGACTCACATTAAGCAAATTCTTGGTAATAGATGGAATGAACAAAACATACTCCAAATGAATATTCCTATTTGTAGAGAGAAAAAAATGAATTGTGCCAATCCCTTGATTGCACACTCACCATCATTGGCCGTGTAGATCACCCTCTTGTCATCTCCATATGCCAACAAAGAAGTGAAGTACTCTTTGTAGAAAGTCATGTGTGAACTTGCTATACTATGAATCCACCATGGATCTAAATCCATGGCTTTTCCACTTCCATTCACTTGAGAGTGTCTCTCATTATCAACCAAAGAGCCCTCTCTGTGCTGTCCCATATTGAGAGTAGGTTCAATCCCTTTTCCTTTGTTTGTCCCAATTGAATTGGCTGATTTTTGTGCCCATTCCTTGCTCAATCATGGTTGGCTTGTAGACGTTGCACCATTAAGCTTCAAACCTCCTTTCTTGCTTGCAAAAAATAGCCTCATTCAAGGCTGGAAAATCAGTCTCCAACCTCTGGTAGATGGGCACCCCACCTCCACTTGAAATGGTCTCCATAGTCCCCTCACAATCCATCGTGTAATGTTCTCCATCACCCTTCATATATATTTCACACATATTCAATATCAAGTGGTTCTACTCAAGTTTGAGAATCAGACATGCAATAGTGGAGTCAACAATGCATGTACTTAAGATAAATTTTCATACTTATCCATCTTCTTTGAGCTTAGGAATTTGACTCTACAAAGGTAGTGGATTTTTTTATAAATGGACCATATCTCTAATCTTCCTCCTAACATATGGGAGAAAAAAAAGTTTAATTAAGTGATACTTTTTTTTATAAAGGGTAGAAGTGTAGATACTACCATGATGCAAATTATTTGGTTGATTTTAAGGGTAACATATAGAAGACAAAACAAGAGATGAAGGTATGTTTAATTGTAACGACTCTAGTAGAACCCTCAATGCTATTTTCTTGTAAACTACTATGGACTATCACCAAATTCATACGGGTGCATGTTATGAATCTTATAATGGAATGCTATCTATCAAAATATAGATGATGAAATACACCAACAATGGGGTGGTATGATGACGAATATTTGAAACCTGCACGGAGAGCCACGAGGATTGAGTAGACCATTTGTTGGGAGTATGCTACGAGAAGCTGAGTAGACCTGGCTACCATTTCTTCTATTTCTTTAAGTAACACCCTTCAAGTGGATGCATAAATAGCTTCAATTATGTTTGAACTTGATGATCGAACCTCTAGAGAACACCACTAAGAGAAGAGAGAGAAGAGAAAACAATAAGTGAGAGAGAGAGAGAGAGAGAGAGAGAGAGAGAGAGAGAGAGAGAGAGAGAGAGAGAGAGAGAGAGAGAGAGAGAGAGAGAGAGAGAGAAGATAAACTAAAATAGCAATAAAAAATAGAGAGTAATTGTTGGAGTTAATCATACTCCTAATTATATCATTTTCATTTCTAGAGATCCTACAATACCTTGCAAATAACTTGTGGATTTGCAAGCTACTTGAAATTTACTATACTACTTTAACAATTGCATAGTCTACAAAAATACACAAAATTTTTGACATTGTCAATTTTTTGAAAAATGTTGACTTAGAAATTTTGGAAGTCCAAAAAAGATTAAAAGTGCGAACTATTAGAGTTTCGGCCAAAACAACCCAAAAGCTGAATAAATCGCATTTTTTGCATGATTTGGATTTTCATGATACCACCAAAATGAAGATCTTATGATGCTTGAGCCATTTTGACCATCACTTCTTTGTTCACTTGACATCTGCATCAAATTTCAGTCACTATACAACAAATCTTCTATCACTGCCCAAGTACACTTCATGCACTTTCTAAATTAGGTTAAGCTACATTGATATTTGTTTGTAGCTAAATCAAATCTTGTAAACTATTTCTATAACGTATATGTGTGTGCAATAAGTGGATGCAAGTGATGAGGAAGAGAGATTGATTGAGTTGCCATCAGTACATCATGCATAACACATGTAATTTGAAAGGTTAGTAAGCTGCCATGAGAGTAGGTTTTGTTTAAACCTTTAATAAGTAATTTAATAAATACTTTGAAAATTAGATGAGAGATGGTACAATTTTTACCTTCCTCCTCCCTTCCTTTCAATAAGGTAGAGAGCATGCTTCAGTAGGTGGGGACGCCTCCCTACGCCCGCTTCCCTCCCCACCCTCAGTCGTACAACAAGCTGCTAAGGCACTCGGCCGCGTAGGGGTTTGCGTCACGTGCAGGGATAACGCACGTGCATGGGTGCCAACAATTTTATTTTTTTGCAATTATTGCAAAAAATTTCAAACATGTTTTTAACACTACCAAACTTTTTTGTAAATCGGCTTCCCATTATTATCAAAAAATAGTCTTTATGGGCTATTTTTCTCAACTCTTAGAAAATAGGAGTTTTTTTATGAGTCTGTGCGCTTTTTCTAACATTCAAGTTTTTAAAACACAGCTATATTAATGTAGACTAGATAGGTAAGAAAATCGCTCTCTCTCTCTCTCTCTCTCTCTCTCTCTCTCTCTCTCTCTCTCTCTCTCTCTCTCTCTCTCTCTCTCTCTCTCTCTCTCTCTCTCTCTCTCTCTCTCTCTCTCTCTCTCTCTCTCTCTCTCCTCTCTCTCTCTCTCTCTCTCTCTCTCTCTCTCTCTCTCTCTCTCTCTCTCTCTCTCTCTCTCTCTCTCTCTCTCTCTCTCTCTCTCTCTCTCTCTCTCTCTCTCTCTCTCTCTCTCTCTCTCTCTCATGTTGCATTATTTAAGTGCCAGTATATTAAAAAATAGCCCAAGTTGCAAATGAGTGTCCTGGAGCCCCATTTATTTTCTTTAAAGAAGTGTTGTTGACAATAGATTGTGTAATTCAGACTTGGGAATCATTGCAATGACATTAAAAACTTCTTAAGTATCACTACTATTCGACATTAAAATCTAGCATCACTCTTGAAAATGGGCTTGCCTTTTTGCAAGTGAAATTTTGCAAAACAATTAGCATCAAAACAAATTTTATTGTAAGTGTCACCTAGCAACATTCTAACTTGCATCCCAAGAAGTGTTGTGAGAATTACAAGCATTGCTACAGATACTTGCAAAATTTTACAATGAGAGTTTGTTTGAGTTCAAGGGACATTGCTTGTAAGTTATAACAATTAGGAATGCTTTTGGAAATGTCACTATGATAGACATTTTGAATTCCATGATGTTGCACCATTTAAAAAGTATTTTATTAATGCATTGGTTATCATTTGTAAGGATTGACAACATATGGTAGACCTTGTGCTTGGTAGTAAACTCATCTTGGATCAATCTATCTAAATGTCTGAAATATGATTGATCTTGTTTATCAAAGCCATTTTAGACTAAAAAATGACCTCTTTTTCTCAATCATAAGCAAGATTAATCACCTCTCATAATACATACACAATAAAACATCAAAACATAGTGTAAATGGTCCACATGACATGTCACATCCAATGGTTATTTCTAAATCAAACCTTGGACCCACAAATCCACCTCAACCAATAAATGTACTCAACACCATAGTTCACATTGATGATGTTTGTTTTATTCATTAATAACATCAAAGGACCCACACACATAGGCCACACATATAGTTACAACTCATTGTAAAACAATAATATTGTGATTACTTAGTTATTTTTATTATATCTCTCGTGCGTCCAACCTATGTGCAAGCTTGACTTTGTTTGAAGCTTTAAAGTTCATAGAAATAATTAAAGTTTGAAGTATTGTATGTGTTTGAAAACTGAAAGGTTTGAAAAACTAAGCTTTTTGTTTAATGTAAAATAGAATGAAGAGAAGTGAAGCACATTTTGAAATCTAAAGTAGTATTTTGGTGTTTCGTGGGATTTTGTGCTAGTTGGGTCATGTGATAGTTGATCTAAAGTTTTTACACTTACAACATGTAGGTGAGTTTAAAGTTTTGACACTTACAACATGCAGGTGAGTTTGAGGTTATATGTGTACTTAAAATAAAAACACGGAGTTTGAAGTAGTGTGTATTTAAAAACCCAAAAGTTCGAAAGGAATAATTTTTTTATTTGATTTAAATCTCATATTTTATGTGTAATAAAATAAATGAGTTGAAGATATTAATGCCTCACTTCCAGACTCAAATTAAGTGCAATTCATCTGTAGTAAAAGTTGATCAATTCATGAGCTATATAGTTATAAATATCTTAGAATCACAAACACACTATTTTTTTCTTTTCATTTTTTGCATAGGCTCTTGTTGAAATAGTTGAATTAAAAATATATTGGCGTATTGAATTAATGACAAAAATATTATAAAATTTCATATAGAGATAAAAAAAAACATGAAAATATTTTAGCTCCTTCAAATAATTTAAAAATTTATAGTTATATTGATTAGTATTCTAATCATCAAATTTGTACTTAATTTGAAATGTCATCCCATTAAACTTTCACATTGCGAAATGAATTTCAAAATAATTCTTAAAAAATAACTAAAAAAATTTATAATAATAATATTTTATGAACTAGATCAATTTTTATTACAAAGGACTACCAAATTTGAAGATTTCAATTTATCAAAAATCAAATGATTATGATTTTTTATTATTGATATATTAAAGAAAATTAATGGAGTATTGCAAATTTTGAAAAAAATTAAATTAAATCTCCCATGTTAAAAATTAATCAAATTTCAACTATAAATGATTACAAAATCTACAAAAATACTAGAGTTTAAGATCTACAAGTCTATTGATTTAGAAATCTAACAAGAAATCTAGGACATAATATTAGTTGTTGAAACTGTGTTCTATGATTAAAATGTTGTGAGACCAATTGTTGAAATATTGAGTAATGCTATAAGTGATTAGTAATTTCAAAATTCAATTTAACATGAAATGGGATCGATATCCTAATACAATAAATTGATTTATATAAAGAATTACAAGAAATTATTATTTTGTTAAGAGTTTTCATCAAGTGACAAATCACGCCATGAGTCAATTATAGTGTCAGATCAAAATAGCCATAGTCCAAGATTGAAATAATTTAGAGTCAAAATAATACTAGAGATTGAAATAGATACTTGAGTGAGTTAAAATTTCAAATTTATCCCTTTGATTTATCGATCCAAGCCAAGAATTAACTTAGTTTTTGAGCCAATTCAACTCGATTCAATTTCATTCTTGAATTGAGACAATTTCTATTTTTATAGTTATGTGAAAACTTGAATACTAGACAAAAATTGACAATAGATATTTTAAAATTAAATTTTTTAACAAAATGAATATTTTTATTGTGAAGGCTCATTATTATATAAATATAAATTTATTTGGACTTTATAAAATCTAGATTTCCACATGGTATCAGAGCCAAGTACAAGAGGATTTATTAAGATTTGATGGGGTTCATCCAAAACTAAGCCCAAATTAGCAAGTTTTTGGAAACTAGCTTATTTTGATGTGGCGAGTTGGAATAGATAGGTATACTCAAAATTTATGCATCAAACTTGTTTGGGGGATTCAGGGGTACTCTTCACACGTGTGAGGATGTACAGTACCAGTTTTTGAGCCTCATGTTACAATTTGATGCTCATACACCCAAATTAGCAAGTTTGTGGAAACTAGCTAATCTTGAGGTAGAGAGTTTGAATGGATTGATAGATTCAATATTTTTCTGTTGTAGGCTGCAGGTGTACTTTACACACGTGTGGGACCGTACATATCCAGTTTTGGTTGATAAAATTCAAATTGATGCATAATTTGACTCATATACCCAAATTTAGAGATTTTTAGTGCATTTTCAAGCTTTTTCTATACAGATTCTATTTCTATGCTTTGTTCTTGGATTAGATCATCCAAATAATTTAATATGAAGATTGAAGGTGCATTAAATGTGTTTCTCTGATTTTTTGAGTACATGTCAAAGTTGAGAGAGAAATTGCCAAAAATTATAGATTAAGGAGTGATATGCAAGGTGAGAGGATGAAATCCATTGTATCATCACTCTAGATTTGTTCAAGAGTGATAGGGTCAAGTTTAGAAGCATCAATTTGCTAGAAAACATCCTTGGATCTATCCTCCAAGTGAAACCTTTGAGAGTTTCGTGTGCATATATAGCATCTATGCAAATCTTTTGTAGAATTTGACATAGATTGGCTTCAAGTGAGAGTTCTAGAAAAGAGATTGAGATCCAAGTCACATTATTCAACCCTACTCAATATGTTTGAGTGTTTTTGAGGCTTGAAAAGAGTATTGAGTGTGTATGGCAAATGTGTAGAGAGAGATCCAATTTTCTAAGAATTCCTTCCTTTGTAGAGAGGGCAAGATCTAGAAGCTCATTTTGTGTTGGTATTGGAGAGTTTGTCTTCTCCTAAGTGATCAAATCTTTCTAAGTGGCATTAGCTCTTTGAAGCACAATATCTTAGTGAAAAGAATCACAAATTTTGATTTTGAATTTCATTCCAACTCTTAAGAGGTAGAGTCATTGGTGGAATCCAATATGGGTGAATGAATTCAATTTATTGAGCAAAAATTGACATAGTGTGTATGAAACTCAAATTAGTTCTATTCAACTTTCTTTTTGAGAGTGTGAGGGTCAATTTGTGATTCCATTGGATGTCTAGAACAAGGAGGAGTCCATATTTGAGTGCTCATGCATGGTTGAGATCTTTGTGAATCTCTAGATGTCTAATTTTTAAGCTTGATGAAAAATTCTGGACATAGGTTTTTATCAAACTATTCCAAATCCATTCCAAATCTCAAGAGAGAGATTATTTTGGGAAAGAGGGATTCGAAAAGGGATGATTGGATCTTAATTTTATGTGTTTTAATCAAATGTACATGTCAAGTTTGAGTGATCTAGTGTAGATCCTATGTTTTGTGAAAATTGGTGGTATAGTTTGCTGTCAAATCAAATCAAATTCATTCTAAATCTCAAGAGTGAGATTATTTGGGTCAATAGTCAATAGAATTGATAGATTCATACATTTGGCAATCAACACCTCTTGTAGATTGGTTAAGTACAACCAATCATTGTCCTTTTTATTGAAAATCAACAATTGCTACATGGCTACATCAAGTGGAGTCATGTTGGAAGCCAATGATAGGCTTACATCAAGTAACTATTCATTGTGGAAGGTGAGGATGGAATCACTTCTTGAGATGAATGATGTTTTGGATATTGTTGTAGGTTTAAAGGAGATGCCAACAACACAATGCAATCAAATGAGATATGACAAGAGGGTCAAAAGGGTTCTACACATGATAAAGATGAATGTTACCAATGACCTTCTCAAGGAAGTTGGTAAGAGTACTTCATCAAAGGATGTTTGGGATTCATTGAAGAAGATTTATGAATCCAAGTCTACTTCTAGAGTGTTGAATCTAAGAAGGAAAATGTTTTCTTGTTTGCAAAAGAAGGAAGAAAGTCCAAACACTTTTATTTTGAGAGTGAAGGCATTGAATGATGAGTTAGCTTGCATTGATGGCAACATTAAGGAAGGAGAGCTTGTTCAAGTTAATCTTAATGGATTGTTGGATGCTCATGTTAAAATTGTTCAAAGTCTTGCTATTCAAAAGACTTTGCCAAGTTTGATTCATCTTCAAGAGATCTTGATCAATGAATAATATAGACTTCAAGCAACAGGTGGATCTTCATCAACATCTCAAGTTGGAGAGGAGGCTATTTTCATCAAGGGAAAATTCAAGGGCAAAAACAAAAGTAAGTGGTCTAAAGGGCAAGGTCAAGGGGAGGCTTCTTCAAATGGCAAAAAAGAAAGATAGACCAAAGCTCAAGTGCTTCTATTGTGGTATCAAAGGACACTTTGCAAGTGAGTGCTACAAGAAGAAGAGAGATCAAGGAGACAAGCAAGATAATCTTACTCTTGATGAGGATGGTTTGGATGTTCAAGATGCAAATGATGATGCTTTTGTGATGTCTTCATGTATGCTTGATAATGATTAATATGGTGGAGGAAGACTCAATGAGGCATGCCATTTCATGCCAAAAAGACCCACAAAGTGACCCCAAAGGTAGGCAAGGTTTGTTCCCCCCAAGTTGCTTGGAAGTGAAATGGAAGTGTCGAAAAACTTGAGACAGACACACTATGACATAAATACTCAGCTACAGGTGACTAATTTGTTGTACAACAGAACTCTAGAGGAACCATCACATCATGAGGAAGGTACTCGATGTTTGTTATACAATCAAAGTGATATGTGGTCCTAACCATGATTGGACTAAGGTGAAGATTTTGTGGAAGGGGTGTTTCTTCAGCATCTTCTTTGTCTATGCTAAGAACACACCTGGGGAGAGGAGTCGTCTGTGGAGAGACTTGGCTGAGAAAGGTGATAAACTTTTATTGATAGGAGATTTCAATATGGTAGAGGCTCAACAAGATAGATACAAAGGAAAATGCAACATTATCTCAAGTAGAGAATTTGAGGATTGGATGCGACTGAGACAACTCAATGGTTTTTAGGAGATAGAGGGAACACACGACTCCACATGGAGCAATAATCAGGGAGGCGAGGACTTGAGACAAGCCAGGTTGGATAGAGGCTATATCTCTCAGAATATGAGAGTACTATGGCCCATAGTTGAATATTATGTGAAAGGGGATTTTCTATTCTCTGATCATAAACCGGTGCTATTCAAAATTGAGGAGGCAAAGACTTTCACAAATGCTCTTGGTTTAGAACCGACCCCAAACTACTTGAGAGGGAGGAGGTGCAATTAGCCATAAGGAACATCCTATTGAGGGCAGGAAAGAGAAGAGGATCAACCACAAAGATTTGGCTCGAAGCTATCAAGGAGACTCAGAGTTTTTGGGCCACTACCAAGAAGATGATCTCATGAAAGAAAGCAAAAGAGAGGACAACCCTCTTTCAAGAGGTGGAGAGGCTGGAAAAAAGAATAAGGAGAAAGAGGATTGGCTGGAGTTTGTAGTCATGGAGGAGAAAAGAAAACTAAAAGAACTAGAGAGGCAGGGAATTGAGCACCTTCAAAAGTTTATGAGGGCTTGTTGGGCAGGAAGAGGGGATAGCCGGTGAAGGAGACCTTCAAGGTGCTCAAAATCAAGCAAGAAATGGACCATATACCTATGCTCATTAATGAGATGGAGCACCCGGCCAAGGATGCTAAAGAAAATGAGGAATTCATTCTCGACTACTTTAAGGGGCTTATGGGTCAAAAAGAAGAACTAAAAGAGGACAAGAGGATAGCAAGACAAGAGGTCCTATCACACCTTCCAAGAGTAGTGGAGGAGGAAGATAAGCTAAGTTTGGAGTAGCCACTCACCCTTGAGGAGATTAAACAATCAATCAAAGAACAAAAACAAGGCAAAACACCTAGAATTGATGGGATGGGGGCTGAGTACTTTAAGATGTTTCAGGATGAGATTGCTCCTTTACTTCTAAGGGTATCGAAAGAATCAATGAATAAGGGGGCACTCCCAAGGATCATGAACCAAGGTATCATCAAGATGATCCACAAAAAGAGACCTAGAAATGAGCTCAAAAATTGGAGACCAATCTCTATGCTCACTACATGGTACAAGATTCTAGCTAAGGCTATGGTTGATAGGATGAAGGCAAAAATGGCCAGCTAGATAAACGAGGAGCAAAAAGGTTTTGTGGCTAGGAGACATATCCAGGAAGTCATTATGACCTTGGGAGATAGGGAAGCAAAGGTTGCTAAAAAAATGTCACACAAGGGCATAACTCATTGGGGAGATCTATGGGATTGGGAAAAAGGCAAATGGAAGAAAAGGAGGGAAATCAAAAACACTTTCTAGCTAAGGGCCCATAGTGTAGACTTCTCTAGGATAGATGGAAGGCCTACAAGATGGAGAGCTCAAAAGGGGAGGGGCAAAGAAGAGGACCGAAAGTGGGCTGGTTTCTTTGGGATGGGAGAATGAAAGCTATGCCTAAACCCCCAGGAGTGGATAAGATTCTAGGAGAGCTATTGGACAAACACAATAGAAGGTGGACTCTTAGTTGGACCGGGGTGACCTGCTTTAGGGACATTTGGAGAGGTTATGTTGACCAGAAGGTATCTATTTTACTGTGGAGGATAGCCCACATGGACATATGGATAGGGGGGACAGCCTTGAATTGGGGTTACTCTGATGGGAATTGCGACAAGTGCAGCAGCTCGAGGGACAATCTCCAGCATACCTTTCTCTTCTGTGAGAAAAATGAACCTTTGAAGTCCTTATTGGTAGATGTATCTAGGTTTGTAGGTTTGTCTTCTTTAGATGAGCATGCATGGCTCCTTGGTACTCTTTGATTTGGTTAGCTTGTCGTGCTTCTATGTTATGGTCTACGTGGAAACTTGGGAATACTTAATTTTTGGCTCCTTAATAAGTGTTAAGCTCCTACTCGCTGATCTTTGGGGCATGCTACATAGTTATGTAGGGTCAGTCTATAAGAAGTTTGGAAAGAAAAAGTCTCAGCAAAATAATCAGTTGGAAGCCCTCTCTGAAATCAGAGGCTGGTTTTTGTGTTCGGTAGAGAGGCTTAGACTTTCTTACCTCTCTCAGGATGTATAGTGTACACATTACTCATTAATACAATTCCTTACTGCCTACTTTCAATATATATATATATATATATATATATATATATATGAAGTTTATATACAATGATGTAAAAATCTATGCCACAACCTATGTAGTGAGCCCATCTCAACTGTAATGTCTTCTTTTATATTGCGTATATATTGGGTGGTTGAGGTCCTCCAAGATGCCCCTATGATAATTTGTCAACTTCATGTAGGGTTATACGTAAGGCAAATCCATCATATTATTTGACAGTGCGTCTCTTTCTAACATTTAGTTTTATTTGCTCACTTTTAAATTATTCTATTAAAGTTGTCTTGGACAATTTATCAAAGGGAGATCCTTTTCAAACTTTTTGGTTTATTTGCCACATCTCTTTTAGTTTGGTTGTCTTCTAGATGATACTATTTTACCACAATTAAATTGATAGCCATATCTTACCATCATAATAGAAGGCCTTTGTGAAACATTGTTTGACAATGTTCTTTCAATGTTTCTTATAGAAAGTTGAAATTTAGTAGTATAATTGTTTTCAACACACTTTTATGTGCATGTGAACAAAATTGTGCATCAAACTCATGCTTGTTGGGGAATAACTAGGGATATATGTGTCAAAATTTAATTTATGAAGTTGATGTGTCATGGAATGAGCTAGGCAGATGACACTCTACTTGGTAAAGAGTCATAGGCAAAGCTCGAAGGGGCTGAGATTGTTTATTCATCAAGTCTTGAAATGGTATTATAAAATTGTATCCAAATTCACAAGAAAGTGGTCTCAAAGAAGATTTTTGCTCCCCAATATCAAGTTAGAAAGGTGAATTTTTTTATGGCTATCACCAAAGAAATGGATGGAATGTTGAAACTACTCTGCAGGCTCCCATCTAGCTCACCTAATTTCCTTTCAAATTAAACATTGTAAATATATAAAAAAAAGCTTTTAAAACTTCAAATCACATTTCAAACTTGATTCTTGAACTGCATAGCATTCCTCTAGAGTCTAAATAACCAGTTCCATGTGACACGCAATGGGTGTTGTCAGAGACGATTTGAGAACCCCTTTGCAGCTATATGGGTATACAAAATTTGAAAGTAATAGGTAATATGCCAATTTCCTCAACGAGCTTGTGAAACTTTTATGTATTTTTTTTATTGCATGTGGGTTGATAATCGATAACGTACAAAAATGTCTTGTCATTGCTCTTCATGTTGAAATGCCATTCGTCTCCTACTTCAAACTCAGGTTGCTAAGTCGCTTGCGAGCGTCTTCCTTAGCACTCTTGCTTTTGTTGCTTTTATTTTCTCAGTACTGCTAGGACTAATCAGTCAGAACCCGTGCCTCACTTTTAGACACTTATAGTTTTAGTTAATTAGCTCTATTAGTTTAGTGTGAATCTGTTCAATAATTCGATTACTGGCTTCAGCCTGACAGCCTGACATAAGTAGGGGAAAGAAGGTCTTCACGTGTGCAGTGTGCACCAACATGCCAGCGAAGGAGCAACAGCAGCGTGACAGAGCAATACAATTTGAAATCCAAACGCTGTAATTTTCCTCCAGTGCTTCTGGAAAAAAATTTAGTTGCTATTCCCTTGTGATCAGATTCGCAAAACTGCATACGTAGTACTAAACATTCTTGAAGCTAGAAGGCTTTTAGTTTCTGGAGTTCAAGAGCTACATTCTGCGCGGGTGCTTGGAAGGCTAGATTCAGGGAGGGATCGAATCTTTGTATCTGAGTGCTGCTTTTACAACGTCATCGAAAGTTCATGTCAATGGTAGCCACTGATCAGCCACAGGTGGTGCTTGCCATTCACAAGAACTTTAAGTCAAGCCAGCTTGTGTTTGTGGGCGGAATTATGGCCATCGCAGCTCTACTTTTCGTTTTCTTTCTAGCTTTGGGTTGGTTGAAAAACTGGTTTAAGAACATATCTAGATTGTCGTCTCCTGGATCCACAGAACCGCCTCAAAATAGTTTAGATGGGATAGATCCAGCGGTGCTGGAAATGTTTAAGATGGTCGTCTTCTCGTATGGGAATGAGAATAAAATTGATGCGGAATGCGCAGTCTGTCTCAGCTTGTTTAAGGACAATGAAGTGCTCCGACTTCTTCCAAGCTGCAAGCATGGCTTTCATCTTCACTGCATCGAATTATGGCTACGATCGCATTCTACGTGTCCTCTTTGTAGAAGCAACCTTGTGCAGGTGATGAAGGATGAGCTTGCAAGAACTCATGCAGTTCTCAAGGATCATACTTCTGAGCCGTCAGTAGTATGCCATCAGTCGCTGGAAATGCCTAAGCTATGTGATAAAGATAAAGCAATTGTCTCAGCATCTGCATCCGATAGCCATACAACTTTGGTTTAGGCAAGGTGGTTGATGGGTGCATCAGTGCACTGTGTGAAGAACTAATCAAGTACGAGCTGCTTTCTGCCACAGGGACTTAGCACTTGTATCAGAGCTTATCCTTTTACAATATCTCTTATTTGATTCTAGCAACAATATATAGTATGGATTTTTTTCCCTTCCATGCCGTATTAATCTAATGTGCTTATGTTTGAAAGTATGGAACCTGTACTCCCAAGAGACCAATTGGTTTTGGTTGTAAAGCATTGGTGTTTGGGTGGGTAGTTGGTGCATTTTATTCCCACCTCCTACAATCTCAAGCTAAGATTTCTTGCCATTTTGGTTTTTTCACACTTGGATTACATGCTAATTTTGTAGTTTTTCAATTAAACTAGGACAAAAAAATGAATTACCCCCTCGCCCTCCCAAAAACAATCATAATGAATATAAAGAACTCATTTCAGAATTGAATGAAAGTGAGAACAGGATTGTGAGTGGATCATAAAGTTAATTTTTTGATGTTTTTTCAAAAGACTTGCATTTTGGTCTTCTACCCTTCTCTCACTATATGAGCATGGTGTAGAGATAGGAGCCTGCCGTAAATCCATTCTTAGAGCACCCTATAAACTACCATTTAAAAAGAGGACAAGGATTTAAAAGACTTTAATGGATAATATAAAAATTGTTGGGTTCAACCTAGTAATTCTAGGCTTTCATTGCACCCACTTCATTGGTACAAAAGAATACATTAACTTGGTCTTGTTGCTTTTGTGTCATTAAGATCATTATAAGATATTCTTTTGTTGTTCCAACTATAGATGACTTGATTACTATGTTGAGGGGTTTATGTAATGGCTCTAAGATATACTTGAGAAGTAGGTACCATCAATTTTTTTTTTCAAAGCAATAAGTTTCTATAACCACTAGGACAAGGCATGAATGTTATGAGTTTAAGGTGCGACCATGTAAATTATACACCAACCATCTTTCTGTTGGATTTATCTCATCTATTCTCCTAAATCCTATGTTAATCTGCCTCCATTCATGCTACTGCATTTTTACTTGTGTTGTCCCACAGTCTGCATATTTGAACTGTTTGTCACTATAGTCTGCATTATTACTCAGAAATTTTCACAAGCGAAAAATCCAACATTGTCGTCTTTTCACCTTCGAGCCATCCTGAGCAACTAAGTGTTTGTGACACTTCCAGAAAAGCGACAGCTGCACAGTTTGCATAAATACACGAAATTTATGACAAGCAAAAAATGCGACATTGCATTTTTACACGCAATTTATGACAGGCGAAAAATGCGACAAAGTGTTGCAATTTTTGCATTCTCACCAGCATCAATTTTAGCGAAGCCCGACGTCGCGGCCTCCTCACGCTCGTTCTATGCACTGTGCAATCAGATTTGACAATGATAGCAGCCACCCACGATCTCCTATAGGCGGCACAACCACTTTTGTACCTTTTTCATCTGCACACCTATAAAATTTGTGTATATAGTATTCACAAATAGAGAATGAAGTATGATTGGTAACATGTGAGACAAACATTTTAGATGCTTTCACGCATCGATTCTTTTTTTCAGACAAATTGTCAGTAATGGGTTCATAACCTCTTTGCTTTGTGAAGCACGTGGTTACGTCCGCTATTGTTTTGTGCTCACTTGCATTATTGACTTGTATATTTCGTTATACTTAATCTGATTATAGCTCTGTTGGTTCTGCGTTCAAATTCGTGTCAATACTGCAATGCTTCTCCATGTTCTGTTTGACTATCTAATTGATTTGTCTGGTTGTCTGCTCATCGCCTCCGTTACCACCGTGCATTAGAAACTCTAAAATTATTATGTTCTTGTGTTCACCTACTAAGTCACCAGTAGTGCATGCACTGAGAGAATTGAAGGGGATCGATCTATCCTTCCCTCGACTTCTCCGACATGGTATCAGAGCCAAAGATACCAGAACTCATTTGATTCTTTAAGCGGTTTCATTTCAAAGCTATTTCTATAGCCTGAATGGCTTCCACATAAACAAGACTCTACTAGCCGATAGAGTGATTGTCTTTTTGTCTTTTTATTTTAGCACCAAATTTTTATACTTAAGTCACTTATAGTAATTACTACTATCACCTAGACTAATCTTCCACATGAATTCTCAAGGGAAAGCCAGTCCTATCATGGACAAGCTTGATGCAGCTAATTACCATCTATGAAAATTTAAGATGAGAACTGTGCTAATGGCTAAGGAGTTGTATGACGTTGTTACAGGTGCAGAGGGAATACCCGAAGCTGATGACATAGCAATCTCCAGATGGAAGCTGAAGGATGGCAAAGCATTTGCACTGCTTATCCTCAATATTTCGGATACTCAGATCGTCCATGTGTTCGAAGATCAGACATCCAAGAAAGTCTGGGACATCTTGAGCACAATATACGAAGTGCGAGATATAGTTTCCAAGCTACATCTCAGGAAGAAATTTCGCTCAAGATGACAAATGGTGATTCCCTGCAGAATGACATCAACCAGTTCAAAAACATGCTGAAGCAAATGGCCATTGTCAGATCTGTCATAGACAATCAAGACGTAGTAATGCAACTGCTTACAAGCTTGCCAAGCTCATACGACAGCTGGGTGATGATCATCACAATGCATCCAGAGCTAACTCTTTCAAGAGTCATTGCAATGTTGTTGCAGGAAGACACGCGGAGGAACGAAGCAACTGATTCTCACGCCTTGTACACCAATAGAGGCAGACTAAGTAGAAGAAGAAGAAAGGCTCGAAGCAATCAAAACAAAATCAGAAACCAACACAGCACAAAGAATAGTCAAACCTGCATACTAAGTTGCCTCTACTTATTCAAGGTTGCAACGAGAATTCTTCATAAAGAACCCTTGATCTACAACTGATCCCATTGATTTGATAAGATCACTGAAGAAGAGATTGATGAAACACAGGAAAGCCTCAAGTTGCATTGGTTCTGCATGGGTTGACATGATTCAAGCAACAGGACATTCAATAGTCTTCTTACCCAGTATCTCTCTTGATTGGATAGGCTATCCAATTCCAGATGTATCTTTTTTCGTCCCAACATGTTCTATCAACAGCAGCCTACATGCAGAATTGATGTTACTAAAGGAGTACATGATAGCAAAACCCCTCACGAAGTTTGGATAGGATCCAGACCTTCATTGAAGCATTTGAGAGAATTTGGATGCACTGCCTATGCTCATGTCCCAAAGGACAAAAGGAAGAAACTTGATGAGCATTCATTTGAAACTATTTTTATTGGCTATTGTTCCTCTAACGGATTGTATCGATTGTACAACATTGAAACCTGTAAAGTATTCACTAACAGGGATGTGACTTTTCTTGAAGATCAGTTTGTTAGATTTTGCCCATGCTCAGTCTTAAAATCATCCAAGTAATGAGCATCCTAAAAACAACCGAAGTCCCGACTACATTTTGTCGGACCTTTACATTTTTCGCACCTTCGCATTTTTCACACCTTTGCATTTTTCGCACCTTCGCATTTTTCACATCTTTGCATTTTTCACATGTCGTGTACTTTTAGTACATCAGTGCTTTTCAAGGCAACATAATATCCATTGTAAGCTTTGTAGGCCCAAAAGGAGCTATTAGCCTTAAGAACAAGGCGGTTCCCTCTTTAGGCCCTCCAAAGTAATTAATAAGGATAATAGGCCAACAAGGGCCCAATGTAGCCTAAATAGTACTTAACAAGGGATAACTATCCCTCAAGATAGTTAATTTTAGTTAAGTAAGAGCACTGTCTATAACTAGGCAAGAGACATCAATTTGTGAATCTTTTGGCTCATTTGCAAGTGAGAGCTTCTAGCTTCCTTGTGAATGTGAGCCATAGGGATCTCCATTGCTAGGTCTCATGTGCCCTATCTACATGAATCCATGCTCATTTACATTGCTTTGTACTCTTCTTTTCATTGCTAATGTGATTCCATTGAGTCTCATTGTTTCTAGCTTTCTATGATTATGCTATCTTGAATGCTTTGTACTTTTCTTGCTCATAGCTTTAATTCCATTGTAATTGCTATTTGCTTAGATTTGGCACATAAAATTTCTTGGTATCAGAGCATAGATACTTGATTCATGATGATTCTATGAGAATTCCATTAGATTTGATGAGTTTATTGTTTTTGTAGCTTTCTTTTTGCTATTTTTTAGCTTTGATTTTTTCAGTTATGTTCAGACAAATTTTTAGCATTCAATTTAGTTTTTTATTTCTAATTTGATTCAATAGCTTTGTAGAGCTTTGTTTCAGCTTTAATTTGCACCAATTTTCAAGGCATTTGGATAAGAGATGCAAAAGTTATTGCACTTTTCCCAAAGGCTATCAAAATAGGTGACTAGGATTTTGCTTTCACTGGATTTGAATTTTTCAGATTTGATCTGAGTTTTTATTTCTAGTTTCTTTCCATAGGATTTTAGAGCATTGTCTTAGCTTTGATCTGATCCATATGGCAGGTCATTTAAATTAGTATCCAAAAAGTTATGACAAATCTTGATTCCTAGCTCTAGTTTTGTTAGTTTTCTTTCTTCAAAATTTTCAGTCCTGTTCTGTTGATAATTTGACCTACCAAATCACATTCAATCATTGATTTGATACTATAGCCTGATAGAGATTGTTGTTAGCTTTTCAAAGGTACTGAGTTGTGTGATTTGGATCAATATTGAGTAAGTTATGTTCAAATTTGTGGAGATGGGTCAGAATTGCCAGAATTTTGAAAAAAAAATTTGTGGATTTTTTGAAGTGAGAGAGAAGCACTTCAAGTTTTCAGGCTTGAAGTTTTGTTTCTGTTGTAAATTTTTTTCACATTTTTCAATTTGAAGTTTGATAAAAACAAAAAAAACAAAAACCTAACCTCACCTACCTACAGCCTAACCTACATATAGCCCTAACCTAAACCTAAAAGTGTCCAAACCCTACGTGTTTCAGTCCTAATCCTAAACCCTAACCTGATTTAACCCTAAACCTAACCCCCTTCTCAGTCGTGACTCGGCTACCGGTTCAGTTTGGCTCCACAACTGTTTCAGGATCATAACTGTTTCAAGATCAATGAAAAGTTAGATGCAGTTAAAAGTTAGATGAGAAAGTCAGTGAGTTAGAAATTGCTGCTTGAATTACAATGTTAAGATAAATCGGTGGATTCTGATCGCTGGCATTGGCAAGTCATCACGATCATTGACAATTGCACGACAGGGTGTATAGCTAGCAGAGATAGTTTCAGCTCGCAGCCACTGAAATGAGTACCCACGTTCTGTCATAATTTCCATCAGATAGTCTGTGAGATCACGCTCAGCAAGATCCACCCTTCTGCCTCTGCCAGATCATCTAATTCTTGGCGCAACTCCTCGCGAACACTTGTTCCTCCAACACAGAATCTCTGAACAGAAGGTAGCGGTCTGCCAGTACCAGACTTAGCTTGCTAAATCACCACATCATCCACAAGCTGTACGTCAGCAACTTCGGCAGATCTGGAATACCATTGTACAGATATTCTACTGCTCGCTCTAGATTATTGTAGGTAGCACGCAGAGCACGAACAATGGTATCTCTATCAAAGGAATTACACCAGTTCTGAAGTCATTTACCAGCTTGCGCATGCGTTGAGGCTGGCCTCCATTCACGTATGCATGTAACAAGGAGGCATAGCTATTGTCGTTTGGAGCCAAGCCATTCTTCTCCATCATTGTAAAAATCGTTCGGCCAATCCCCAGTTTTCCTCCCTTGCAAATGCTGCCAACAGAGAATTGTAAGTAGCTATGTCAGCCTGGTATCATGCTTTCAGCATACCCTTGTACATTTGCAAGGCATGATCAGATGTCCCAACTCCCACAACCCGTGTCCAGTAATTGTTGTATTATCTGTTCAACACCAGAACCTGCAACAAGATTGGAAGCAGCCTATCCATAAATTTCGCCTACAGGTTGTGCATCTGCAGTCAGATACTCCAAGTTCATTTCTCGAAGAGCCGTGATGCGAGGAAGAAACGATGAATCGCCATTAATCAGATGAATCTCCTTTCTCCCTCCGGTTGAGATTTCACGCGTTTACTCCGGTTGAGATGTCACGCCTTTCCTCCGGTTGAGACTTCACGTGTTTACTTCGGTTGAGACTTCACGTGTTTACTTCGGTTCAGATTTCATCCAATTCTTCTCCTCCGGTCGAGTTTATTCTCTCTCTACCCTACTTCGGTTACCCCTACTTGGATTACCTTTTTTTCTCTCTACCTATTCCCTGCTCAGAGAAAAAAAGAATTTCGTTTTTCTCAAAAAAAAAATTTATGGTTGCCCAAGCACCAAAACAATCCATGGATCTCAAAGTTTATACAATCCAAAAATTTTACAACCCTCTTTTTTAAGTTGAATGCTCGTTTTTCCTTCTCATTCTTTGAGCGCCCATAACTTCCTTGTTTGAGCTCAGATCCCAGTGCTATAAAAATAAAAAGTGATCAAAAAAATGAGCTTGACACTGCTAAGTTATTAAAAATGTGTCATTATTACTTTCAAATTTCTTTGAAGACCCCTTTTCTTGAGTCAGATTTTACGTATTTTTTATTAGTTATTTTTGAAGTTTCATATCTTTTCAGTTTGAGCTTAGAATTCGATGTTGTAAAAAGCAAAAGTTCTCAGTTTCATATGAACTTCAAAGTTTTTCCATTCTCAGTTTTACTCATCGTAGAACTCTAAGTTTTAAGTGGGTGGAAAGACTGTCAAGATCTTATTTCCTTGCAAAAATCTAACTTCGCAATTTTTTCTATAAGGGTCTTTATAAATTTACAGACTCATATTCTCCCTTGGTTTGTAAAAATGGATTTTGATTTTGATTATGAGGTGGAATTTGATAATCAATCTGAATGTGATGAACAATCATATTGTGATCATCAATACGAGGAACGAAATGATGGTATTTCAGATCAATATTATCAGTATGGGGAGCACAAAGACAATAATTAAGATCAATATGAGCAACATGACTCATATGGAGACTGTTTGAGTGATGATGAAAACTATTCTGACCAAAATAAAAACCATGAGCTACACCAATCAAATCAATCTAATATTGATGGTGGTTTTTATAGTAGTGACAATGATGATGAGCTATATTTACGACAATCAAAACATCATCGCAATTCACAAGGTGATGAGCACGCACAGTGGTACATGAGTTCTACGTGCCAACATGAACAATCGTCATCTCCTTTGCAACGTTGCATACAGAATAGCACAATCAATAATGCCACTCCTCATACCCATTATGGTTCATCATTACTATTGTTCAATGGACAATTGAGCCTTATTGAAGAAGTGATGGAAGAACCGCAAGTTTTGAACCAACAAGGAAACATATTAAGTAAACTGCATGCCACACAAGATCTGATAGTTGGAATGTTACGAAAAATGAAACAAGATCGGCAAGCTGACGAGGTGACATGGGAAAGATTGTTTGCTAGCCTATTTGGTGGACAAGAAAAAATTGCGGGAGCTGATCAAAGAGGTGATGAGCCATGTACATCGTTCCAACCACCATCTCTATCACAAAATGTAACATCTTCTCAAGATGTCCGGAGAATTGAAATGGATAAGGGAAAACAGGTATTACAGAGTCATACTGGATATCCGGTTGGACTTGGAAATAACAAGAAAACATTGGAACAACGAGCACAATTGAAGGTGAAAGAACAATCAGAGTCAAATTTCAGAGAGGTGAAGTCCAAGTTGTTGTCCAACGTTCTCCACGTTCCAAATCTGACCAAGAATCTACTCTCAATTAGCATAATCACTGATTCAGGTCGGAGGGTCGAATTCAATACAGACGGCTGCACAATTCTTGATACAAACCAAAAGAATCTAGTCTTTGGAAGAAGAAGAAGCTATCTTTACAAACTCAACCACTGCTACTCTTCTAACAGTCAAGCTCTTCACACAAGTACTTTTGAATCAACTGACATGATGTGGCATTTCAGACTTGGCCATCTCAACTATAATAGTATTCCAAAAATGTCAGCTCAGAGTCTAGTATAAAATCTTCTGTAAGCCAACTTCTCCATGTGAAAGCTATATTATCAACAAGCATGCTAGAAGCCCTTTCATTTCAGACTCAGTTCATACTTCCAAGGGATTCCTAGTTGTACATAGCGACATTTGTGGCTCGATGTAGACTGCTTCGATTGGGGGGGCTCTCTATTTCCTAACTTTCATCTATGACTTCTCACGAAGGACTGCTACTTACTTTCTAAAGAACAAATCCGAAACATTCAAGTTCTTCAAGCTGTTCAAGGCATCTGTTGAAAATCAGACCCAGAGGAAGATCAAAGCTCTATGCACAGATAGAGGGGGAGAATATCTCCACATAATTCAAGGAGTTCTACAAGGCTAGTTGAATACATCAAATATACAACAAGCTACTCACCTCAGTCCAATGGTGTAGCTGAAAGAAAGAATCAAACACTCATCAAAAGTGCCAAGAGCGTGTTGGCCCATGCCTCTCTTCTAAAGAAGTTCTGGGTAGAAGTTGTTACTACAGCTGCCTATTAAATTTCGCAGAATTGATCCATCACAAAGACCCTGAATGGCCAAACACCTTATGAGGTATGGACATGAATGAAACCATCACTAAAAAATATTTGGATGCATAGCTTACGCTCGGATTCCAGAAGATCTAAGAAAAAAGTTGGACAACAAAAGCAGAAAAATGATTTTCATCCGCTATTCCCCAAACCACAAGGCATACAAGCTCTACAATATGGATACCCAAAAGACATTCACCAGTAGAAATGTCATTTTTGTGGAAGACGAGTTCATCAACTACAAGGAAAAAGTTGTTGAAAAATCCGACCCAAGGATCGAACTACCAAATTTTGACCCATGGATCCAACTGCAGAAAAGCAACATTGACTCTGACAATGAGTCAGAACCTCAATGAGTCAACCCATATCAGAAGATCGAAGGTCGAACCAGTCTAGACAACCTCCATCCAGATTTATGGATGATCCTGCTCGCTACTTTGTTCAGAAACCAACCACCGTTTTTGAGGTGATCTAGTGACTAAAAAGGCCAAAAACTAGTTTTCTAGACATATGACACAAGGCATCAATCTATTGATTGCATGAGCCACATCCTTTGGATAGGTGCCATATCACATGTGTAGAGGATAGCTCACATGTGTGGAATAAGCTGAAGTAGGCGAATTTTGACTTCTAGAAGATTTCCAAGTAGATCTCCATATAGAAGGAAAATGGACCAAAAGTGCTCAAAATAGAAGGTTTTGTCCAAGTGTCAGTTTTGCATGATGAATCATCATATGAAAAAGCACCTTCACACATGTGGGATCAGAGGGATGATCAGTACCACGAGCTCCCACTTTTTGTATATATAGAGCCACATTTGGCCATAATCATTAAGAAACACCAATCTTGGTTTTGGAGGCAATTTTGTGTCAATCTCTCCATTTGTCTTGATTTTTCTTGGTTGTTTTGAGGTTCTATCATACTGTACTTGATTTTCAGGTTGGAGTCCGTACTCTGATAGGTTTTCACACGTGTGAAACCAGCAAGTACATTTACCTTCATTAAATGATTGTTCTTGTTAGGATTATATGTCTAGAATTGATCTAGATTGATCTTAATCTTATGTAGATTGATACATCAAGTAAATCTAACATTCAATCCCTCTTGAGGATCAGATTAGTATCCACTCTTGGTCCATTTTGTACTTTTTCCACAAATCAATCATCGGATCTATGATGTATGCTATGATATCAACCAAACTTGATCTCGCATACGCCATAAGCTCTTTAAGCCAATATATGGCTAACCCTAGTATGGTCCACTGGAAAGCTCTTTTAAAAGTACTTCAATATGTGAGAGCTGAACTTTCATAAACACACTAGTAGGTAATAGAGACTTGGAAGTAGTTCTTGGGCATCATGAATCATAATACCCTCACTTGTGCTTGGAAGAAAACAAATAGTTGTGTAAGCTAATTGTTGAAATTTTTATTTCACCAATTAGTGTCAAATTTTTGTAGATGTTTTAAAAGCAAAAAACATTACTGGTCCTAGTCATAGATTTCCAATTTATGAACTGTTATCTAGTATTTTATTGTTGTTCAATATCATTTGAGGTGTTGCAAATTTTTTATAGGGTTATCTAGGAATAAAAGCCATGTCACTCACTACCTAACTTTTGGTTTGAAGATGATTATATTTATGTAGGACAAAAAAGAGTTCTCTTTTTCTTGTTTTGGAAAAAAGAAATCGGTAAGTGACCCTCACCAATGACCATTCTAGTATAAGAACATACTAGAGCATATCTTGCAACACAATTGAGGGTGCAACATGCTCACCTAACATTGAAGTATACCTCTAAGATGCCATCATGAAATCTAAACCATCACCAGGCCTTCTCCCTTGTTGGACGAGGATGAGGCCCCGTTTCCACCCAATGTGCTCCATAATAAGCTATCAACTTCTTAAAGGTGGCCCAAGGGAATTCATATTGTATCAGAGGCAAGTGAGCGAGTTGTGTGTGAGAAATTCCTGCTATGTAATGAATTGTATATAATGGCAAATTCTACCTGCTTTTAGGTCACTTGGAAGGCATAATGTGCTATTATTTTTTAGGCACATGATTTTAATCTACAAACATACACGTGTCTATTCTATTTTATGCATTAAATTTCATAAATACATATGCCTATTATGTTTATAATCATCATGTGAGATTACGCCATATACAATCCATAATGCAAAGAAAAGTATCGTGTTGTCTGATAAGGACTCCCAAAAATGTTAGGTGCAACACAAAGCATAGGACATTTCCCAAAAAACTTAGATGTGTCTACCAAGCATATAAATTTTTTGGGAGTTTTTATTGATACGTAGATGCAGGCTCAAGCCCCAACTACTTTGCTCATTGATATGCTTAGAGCTTGATCGCATTCAGCCTAATAGTTGTAAGTTTGTGCATGAGAGGCTTGGTAGTTTGATATACTTTGCATAAAGAGTTTCTTAAAGATACCCATGAAATTGTCACAACAGGTCCTTCATGTTTGATATCAGAAAGTTGTGTTTCCGTACACTCATCGCTCCTTCATCTTCATGGTAAAGTCAAATTTTACATTTTAATAAAAAAAATGGTGGCGCCTCACAGACCGGAATTTGCGGGGCAAAATGTTTTTACATGCACCTTCTTGGTTTCAGAAGGTGCACATAAAAAATTTACTTGTTTTTACACACACCTTCCGCTCGGAAGGTGTGTGTAAAAAAAATCTACAGGAAAAAAGAAAAGAAAAAGTTTTTAAAAAAAAAAAGTAAAAAGTAAAAATGCATTTCATGTCCAGGAAGGACGCCCTCCTTGGGCATTCCTCCAAGGAAGAGCGTCCCACCCGAGGGCAGGAAAGCCCTTGAAGGGTGTTGTTAATTTTCTCAAAAATCAGCTCTTGTGAAAAGATGATGTAGGGTGATGTAGCGTGCGGGTGATGGGATAAGCATGGAAAGAGCCCATAAGTACTTAAAAGATGGCCCCGCTTACACGACGATAGAGTTTTGAAAAACCTTCAATTACATCAACCCAAGTGGGTAAGCATATTATAGAAACTTTGCAACAAAAATGTTCAATAATTAGAGTCCAACAATGCTACCGCACATGTCAATAATAAGAGAATTAATCTCATGGCTTTACGTACATGTTGGAGCTGAGAACACAAAAAATCAACTACTACTGCTGAGCACGATGTTTCTCCAAACCTCGATACGAGCTGCGAATTTGGAACTGACAAGCACCTCAAGTTTGATTGGTAATTAATCACGGCTTTCGGAAACGTTTTAGCAGCCATACATTAAACAGATGAATTATATTGCGATGCGACATTCGTGCTTTATTAAAAGTTGTATTCTACCGACATTCGAAAATTCATTATATCTTCCCTCCTCAAACCTTTTGAGCAAAACCGTCTGAGAGACTTCAGCTTTGTATTGATATGCTTTATCGACGCTGTCACTCCCTCATCTTCCTTCCATCATGGGATTTTAAGCTACACATCAAGCTGCAATGCAATGCAAGCAGGTGATGTCATGACTCACTGAGCCAAATGATCGTCCTCTATCTATTCTTGAAGTCTGTGATAAGAGAGACATCACTAACTCATTTTTATAAGTATTAAGTTCTCGATGTACTTTGGAACACCAGCATCATTGTCGCAAGATTCCTGTAAGGTTGAAGCTGCGATGGGCCATGCCCAATTATTTCATATCACGAGATTCGCGATATCCAGTCTACGTCTAGCCCAGGCAGCTCGCGAACTTACTCGGTATAGTCTCGTGTTGGGGTCCACTCCCATCAAGGTCTGAAACATATTATGGAAGGGGCCAGGCAGAGGACATTCTGCCCGGTAAGGAGTTTCAGAATTTTTAGGTGATGCCCGGGGCCTCACCTAAAAATTCTGAAACTCCTTACCGGGCAGAATGTCCTTTGCCCGACGCCTTCCATTGCATAATGGGTACCTGTGTTTTTTTTGCGGAGGCACTTTACGAAGTGTAATCGGCACTTGTGCTCTATTCGATTTTCTTCATTAGGTGGTTTTGGGCATTCAAGGCTTCCTCATTTTTGTTTTGCCGCCTCCATAGCCGTCACCACCATAGCTAGGATTTCATTCTATCTTATGTAGATATGTGTTCATGACCGTTTCAGTTTCTGCAGCCGACATAGTCAGGTTTTGCTCTTCTATAGGCGATGTCTTTTGGCACAGGTGTGGCATATAGTAGGAGCTCTTTAGACATCTCTTTTCATCTTTTCAGGCATGTTAGCAAGGGCCAGGCGTGATTGTGGTGTGCAAGGCTCAGAGCCGGATGGTTGATACAGCCTCCCCGTGACCTTGAGGCCAAGACTAAACTCATCAATGATGTCCTTTATAACTCGAACCATGGGGGCTCTTGGTATAAGGAATTCAATGGACTTTGGTATTGTCTGATCTCTTTGAGCCACATTGGAATTCGTGTCTTTTGTTGTCGTCTTGGCGGGGGTGGTTGCATCCTTCGAAGTTGTTTCCCTGCCCAAGGTGGTGGTGGAGTCCTTGCCCCGTCTTCGATGGACTGGCTGTCTATTCGGGCTCTTGTTCCTCTGCTTGATTTTTCGTGGATTTATCCGGAGCTTTTGGTTGTCTTCTTGTCATCGTCTTGGGCCATGCCCTGTGGCTTGTCACCTCCGATGAGTCTTTATCGAATCCCACCAACAAGGCCATCATAGGCCCCATCACTAGGCCTTGAACATTCGCAAGAAACTGCAATGGTGTTGAATCCCAAGATGGTAGTCCCGTGCCTTGTGAACCAGCCAATAGATCGAGTAGAGCGAAGAAATTGGTCAGCCAACGGGAAGCTGCAATGGCTTTCTTGGACACAAAGCTAGTGGCTCCATGCAATCTTTTATTTGGGATATTTCTATTTTTACTAGTGTCTTTAAGAAAATTAGATTTTTCAAAAATAGTAATGCACCATACACGCTTACATTACAATAACTATAAACCCTAAACCCAATTCAATCCCAAATGCATCATAGAAAATATAAAGATATGGCATAACAACGCATTCCCATTAAAATTCCTTGCTTTCAAAAGTTTAATTTAAAAAAACCTTTTTAAGTGAAGTACATGCATAATCCAAATAAATTTACAAACACTGTTATTGTAGTACGATGATATATAAAAGCATCTCAGTCTCACAAATTTTTAATATAGCAAAATTTATAAGCAAATTGCGATTCTGGTCCTTTTTTGCATGTCTTCTAGGATCCACATAGATGTCTAATATTCAGCAAAAACCATGTGAAAATTGCTAAATTTATCTTTTCCTCTTGAAACTTCTATTCCTAATATGAAATGAAGATACCAAGATCCACCATCTTAAACTCCTTAAACAATGCTACTTTCACTTCTTGTATACCATCAAGATCATTTCCACTAAGGATAATGTCATCAACATACAAAATGAGAATGATGATTTTACCATCATTAGATCTTAAGTACAAAGAAGGATCAAAAGCACTTACAACAAACTTAATAGAGTTCAAGAAGGTATTCAACCTAGAGTACCAACCTAGAGTACCAAGCTCTAGGTGCTTGCTTAAGCCCATAAAGGCTTCTTAGCAACAAACACACTTTTTCCTCTTGATCTTCTTTGATGAAGCCCTTGGGTTGCCTCATGAAAATATCCTCTTCCAAATATCCATTGAGAAAAGCATTAGTCACATCAAGTTGAAATAGAGGCCAATTGAAAGTAGTTGCAAGAGAAATAATCAACCTTATGGAAACTAGCTTAGCAACAGGAGCAAAAGTTTTATCAAAATCTACTCCCTTGGTTTGCAAGAACCCCTTTGCCACTAGCCTTGCCTTGTGTTTGTTGATGCTCCCATCTTGATTGTACTTCAATCTATAGATCCATTTGCACTCAAGTGGCTTTCTTCCTTGAGGAAGATCCACAAGTTTCCATGTATGATTCTCCATAAGAGCATCATACTCCAAAACGGGAACCTCAACCACCATCAACTTCTTTTGAGGGACCTGCCAAGACTATACCTCTCAATTTGAAGGATGATAATGAAGATATAGACCGTATCATGCACGTAGGAGCCCACCTTAATCCAACCCAATTACTGGATTTGGAATAGTTATTGCACAAATACAAAGATGTGTTTGCGTGGAGTTTTAAAGAAATGAAGGGGGTTCCTCCTGACGTTGTTGTCCATACAATCCCATTGTAGGATGGTGCCATACCAATCAGAGCAAAACCTTATCGCACCAATCCTACCTATCGTGAGAAGATATAAGAAGATATTGAGAAGCTTCTCGATGCTGGTTTCATTTATGAAATCGAGCATACTAGTTGGGTATCGCGCCGATTGTGGTGGTACCAAAGAAAAATGATAAACTCCATATCTGCATGGATTTGAAGAAACTTATTGACCAAACAGAGAAAGATCATTTTTCCTTACCTTGGATAACACAAATCCTCGAAGATATGACAGAAGCAGAAGCTTTAAGCTTCCTAGATGGTTTTAGTGGCTATTTCTTAGTCCAAATTGCTCCTGAAAATTGATTCAAGATGGTGTTTGTTATAGAGTTTGGCACCTTCGCGTATCAAGTTATGCCATTCAGTATGTGCAATGCCCCCTCCACTTTTCAAAGGGTGATGCAACGAGATTTCAAGGATCTGTTACACAGACATCTAGAGATTTCTCTCGATGATCTTGGTGTGCATTCCTCTCAAGACAGGCATCTTGATGCCCTTGAACATGTGTTCATACACTCTCGAAGATTTGGAATTTCATTAAACCCTAAAAAGTGCCAAATCATAGTTACCCATGGTGTGGTGTTGGGCCGTATCATTTCTTGAAATGGTATAGTCATTGATCTCGAAAAGATCAGAGTGATTCTAGAAATGCCCCTACCAGGAACAGTGAAAGAAATTTACGTCTTTCTGGGCCAAATATGTTATTATCAAATTTTTATAATACACTACGCTGATAAAGCACAGTTGGTATATCAAATTGTTACTGATCCAAGGTGGACAGAAGACAGGATTAAAGCCTTCAAAGACCTCAAACAGGCTTTAGTCACTGCACCCATTCTTCGCATGTCCAATTATAATAAGAAGTTCCATGTGCATACGAACGCTAGTAAGTATGCTATTGTTGTTGTTTTAACGCATCTCGAAGAATTCAGAAAGGATTTTCCAATTCGTTTCCTAAGTCGTCAGCTTGTTCCAACTAAAGTTAACTATTTCACAACAGACCGAGAAGCACTAGCAATGGTCTATGTTTGCTAGGCCTACCTTTTATTTTCTATAATGACCACCATGCTCTTCTTTACCTATTGAATAAACCTTGCAAAACTGGGCGAATTGCATGATGGTTGTTAATGCTTGTACGAAAATGAAGAGTGAATTACAAATAACTCAAAACTACCACTATATATAGTGGATTTTAGGACTTTGGCCTCCAATCCTATTGGCCAATTTCTACCTCCCTAACTATTTGAATTTGAAAACGTGAGGGAACCCATTCAAAAATTGGAGGGAACTTCTTTTGTTCACTAACTTGACTATTAGGCCCTGCAACATTATAAGTCCCTCAAAAAGGCCTAAAAATTCCTTTTATTGAATTGTAACTAATCAAATAACTATGTGAACATTGGGGTGGACTTACACATGCAGGGTGCCAAATCCCTCTCACTTATTAACTATAGTTAGGGTTGCCTCGATATCCGCAAACCCTCCAATAGAGCTAACTATCCATGTGGGATTCTCTAACTGTGGATCGGTTGGTGGGCTCTCTCTCTCTCTCTCTCTCTCTCTCTCTCTCTCTCTCTCTCTCTCTCTCTCTCTCTCTCTCTCTCTCTCTCTCTCTCTCTCTCTCTCTCTCTCTCTCTCTCTCTCTCTCTCTCTCTCTCTCTCTCTCTCTCTCTCTCTCTCTCTCTCTCTCTCTCTCTCTCTCTCTCTCTCTCTCATGGATAGTATCTAATTGTGAAAAATGCAAAAATAAGCTTGGTAGAGGCCAAAAATCTTGTATATAGATAAACACACATGTGTGGATCCTGTTCCCACGTGTGAAACTAGTGTACTTGTCATGTACCATAATCATATAGGATGTACATATGATTTAATTCAAGTTCTAGTGACTAAAAAGGCCAAAAACTAGTTTTCTAGACATATGACACATGGCATCAATCTATTGATTGCATGAGCCACATACTTTGGACAGGTGTCATATCACATGTGTAGAGGATAGCTCACATGTGTGGAATAAGCTGAAGTAGGCGAATTTTGACTTCTAGAAGATTTCTAAGTAGATCTCCATATAGAAGGAAAATGGACCAAAAGTGCTCAAAATAGAAGGTTTTGTCCAAGTGTCAGTTTTGCATGATGAATCATCATATGAAAAAGCACCTTCACACATGTGGGATCAGAGGGATGATCAGTACCATGAGCTCCCACTTATTGTATATATAGAGCCACATTTGGCCATAATCAGTGTGAGACACCAATCTTGGTTTTGGAAGCAATTTTGAGTGATTCTCTCCATTTGTCTACATTTGTTTTGATTGTTTTGAGGTTCTATCAATGTGTACTTGATTTTCAGGTTGGAGTCCGTACCCTGACAGGTTTTCACACATGTGAAACCAGCAAGTACATTTACCTCCAATAAATGATTGTTCTTGTTTGGATTTTATGTCTAGAATTGATCTAGATTGATCTTAATCTTATGTAGATTGATAGATCAAGTAAATCTAACATCCAATCTCTCTTGAAGATCAGATTAGGATCCACTCTTGGTCCTTTTTGTACTCTTTCCACATCGTATCAGATCCAAGTACAAGAGTTTTTGTTGAAATTGATAGGGTTAATCCAAATCAAAGCCAAAATTAGCAGTTTTTTGGAAACTAGTCAAATTTTGTGTACTGTGTTGGATTTGATAGCTATCCTCAAAAGTTTTGGTCCAGATCTTGTTGTGGGATGTAGGAACCCTTTTCACACATGTGAGGCCATACAGCTCCGGTTTTGGCTGAGAAAATTCAAAAATTTGTAGAGTTTGACTCACATACCCAATTTGAGTGATTTTTGGTGCAAAATCAAGCATTTTCTATAGAGAATCTAATACCTTGATTAGTTCTTGGATTAGATCAGCCAAGAAATTAAATTTGAAACTTGAATTAGGTGCATTAATTGAATATCTCTGATTTTTTGAGTGCATGTTGAAGTTGAGAGAGATTTTGCTAATGTGGTATGCAAGGTGAGAGGTTGAAATCCATTGTACTATCACTCTAGATTTGTTCAAGAGTGATAGGGTCAAGTTTAGAAGCATCAATTTGCTAGAAAACATCCTTGGATCTGTCCTCCAAGTGAAACCTTTGAGAGTTTCTAGTGCATATAGAGCATCTATGCAAATCTTTTGTAGAATTTGACATAGATTGGCTTCAATTGAGAGTTCTAGAAAAGAGATTGAGATACAAGTCACATTGTTCAACCCTACTCAATTTGTTTGAGTGATTGTAAGGTTTGAAAAGAGTCATTAAGGTGTCTATGGCAAATGTGTAGAGAGAGATCCAATTTTCTAAGAGTTCCTTCCTTTGTAGAAGGCAAGATCTAGAAGCTCATTTTGTGTTGTTATTGGTGGAGAATTTGTATTCTCCTAGGTGATCGATACCTTTTGATTTCAATATTGAAAAAATCATGCCAAGTTGTGGTGATTTTTGGACTTATGTTTCTAACATAAGTAATCTTGATAATCATAGGAAGTGCATATTGAATGGCCATACTTGTTGTGATCATTATGAGACATAGAGGCCTCAGATTTTCATCAAGAAGGAGCATCATGAAGAGGATCTTAAGGAGTCATCTCAAGGTTCAAGTGTGCCAAGGATTGAGGAGGAGAGACCTTCTCAAGTTGTGATTCCAAAAAGAAACTCAAGAAATATGGTTGATTCCATGTGGCTCACATTTCAAGGGAAAGAGGAGCATATCTCATGTGGTATACATCTCATACTTACTTCTCTTATGTCATTTGATAAATCAATTTGCTTTAGTGAGATCATTGCATCTCAAAATTGGAGTAAAGCCATACTAGTTGAGTATGAAGTCTCTCTTGAGAACATAGATGATGTTCTTAAAAGGTTGAAATTGATTTTAAATCAATTAGAAAGCAAATGGTTATTTCATCAAATGTATGCTCTTGAGTCATGTAAGAGCAAAAGTGATTTGTTCACTCATAGTTTGAAAATTTGTATTGAGACAAATTGTAAACTCTTTATGAGAGTAAGTGAATCATGTTCTAAAGACACTTATCTCCATAATGAAGTATTTAGCCTCATTGGATCTGAGATTAGCATGGTAAACAAGCATGAAGATATGATGCAAACACTTTGTTATTATAGCATGCATAGTCTTGCCAATTTGGATAAGTCTAATTCTCTAGATCATGGTAACATGATGTTAGATCTTTGTGATCCTAATAAGTCAAAAAGAAATCTTTATTTTCTCATGGAGGAGCATGCACATGAAGAAGGAGCAAGCCTCAAAGTCAAGCATCTACATGAAATTTGGAAGGAATCAATTTCGAAGATGCTAGGATGGTGCAAAGTTCTCAAGTTCATCAAAGATGTCAACATCAAAGAAGCACTATCATAGATATGGTGATTTCAGATCAACATCAAGCTCATTGGCCGATCTTCACACCTTTTGAACCAGCAAAGACCAATTCAGCCCATGGAGTCAAGTTCAAGATCATCATGTTTTCCATCAAGCTAAATTTACCAAGCTAGATTTTTGAGGAGTGTGAAAAATGCAAAAATAAGCTTGGTAGAGGCCAAAAATCTTGTATATAGATAAATACACATGTGTGGAGCCTGTTCCCACATGTGAAACTAGTGTACTTGTCATGTACCATAATCATATAGGATGTACATATGATTTAATTCAAGTTCTAGTGACTAAAAAGGCCAAAAACTAGTTTTCTTGACATATGACACAAGGCATCAATCTATTGATTGCATGAGCCACATCCTTTGGATAGGTGTCATATCACATGTGTAGAGTATAGCTCACATGTGTGGAATAAGCTGAAGTAGGCGAATTTTGACTTCTAGAAGATTTCCAAGTAGATCTCCATATAGAAGGAAAATGGACCAAAAGTGCTCAAAATAGAAGGTTTTGTCCAAGTGTCAGTTTTGCATGATGAATCATCATATGACAAAGCACCTTCACACATGTGGGATTAGAGGGATGATCAGTACCACGAGCTCCCACTTATTGTATATATAGAGCCACATTTGGCCATAATCAGTGTGAGACACCAATCTTGGTTTTGGAAGCAATTTTGAGTGATTCTCTCCATTTGTCTACATTTGTTTTGATTGTTTTGAGGTTCTATCAATGTGTACTTGATTTTCAGGTTGGAGTCCGTACCCTGACAGGTTTTCACACGTGTGAAACCAGCAAGTACATTTACTTTCGATAAATGATTTGTTCTTGTTTGGATTTTATGTCTAGAATTGATCTAGATTGATCTTAATCTTATGTAGATTGATAGATCAAGTAAATCTAACATCCAATCTCTCTTGAGGATCAGATTAGGATCCACTCTTGGTCCTTTTTGTACTTTTTTCACACTAATGTCATATCACCCACAATACTGTCTCAATTAATTTTGGACTTTTTAATTTATTTAGGACTATTTTCTACATATGGTACCAAAAGAGCCAAATAAGAAAAACAATAAAAACTTACTAATTCTTGAAGTGGGATTTTCTCAAGTTTGAATCTCATTTCAATACAATTGTAAGCCAAACAAGACAAATTTGATCAACAAGTCACAGTTTAGTTTCTAAAATTTATAAATGCTTTTGTCCAATAGCTATGAGCACCTAATATAATTGTAAATCATTCCAATTGTTAGATCAAGGGGGTTATGGTGGATGTTTTTGGGAAATCGGATATAATCAAGAAACATAAATATAATTTGATATTTAAAAGAAACATAAACATTACTGAATCATATACTACTTTGAACAAGCTGTATTATAAGAACTCTTATAGAAATTTAATCACAATGTGTCACTTGCCACTAAAAGTGGTGCATATTTATAATTAATGGTCTTGGGCCAAGCCCTACATTAGTCAAGAGACTATTACAAAAGATGCACAACTTTGGTGCAATTCTAAGCAAATTTGTAGAAGTTTATCCTTTTAGACTAGTGATTTACTATTTTAATATTCTAAAGGTTGAGAATTAGAAACTATTTCCAACCTTTAGAATTTCTAAAAGTCGTTAAACTTTCTACATCATGATTCTTCATGGTCTTACAATACACATGCCATGGAATATGATTTACTTATAATAGGGTGACATGCCCACACCCTAGCATACAAAGAGTTGGCTTTCTACAAAACTGCCAAGCTAGATTACAACTGAATTTACAGAAGGAATTACACGTCTTTTGGAGCCAAATTTGGCCTTGTTGCAGATTTGAAATTTGCCAACACTCACTAAATTAAATACATTACAAGTCCAATAATTATGGTGACAAAGATTGTAACCAGGACTCTACAACTACAATCATGAACTCTACTCATCAATATGAGCTGCACATTCATCGGATAATTTGGACAGGTATTCTTTGATGTGTGCCACTGATATTTTCAGAATAGATATTGATTTTTCCATAGTATAGTCATGTGCTTTTCGCCTTTGATTTCCATGCATGAACAACTGTATCTACATCCATATATTGTGGTCTATCGTTGTTCGAAATCCATTCTTTCTCTAAGCAATTTTTGTACAGCTCCGATTTGTCAACTTGTCTCTGGTTTCTATGTCGTTGATTAGACTTTGGTTCATACCACAATGCTTTAAACTCTGTGGCCAAGCCTTCTGACTTTTTCTTCACTTTGACAAAATTTGCCACCCAAATAGGTATGTAACCCTCCACAACATCTTCATCTGGAGGCCGCATTGCAACGAACTTGTCCAACACAACTTGAATTCAGCCAGAGGTGCATCATCTTTTCGCCCACAAAACCTCCGGGGTAATAACTCTACATCCATTTCGACCTCATCGATCGAAGTTGATACAGATGAATCGAAAGTGGTTGGCAAAGATTGTGGCCAAGCAACCTCTTGGTTATACATTGATCCTGATAACATTTTTTATTTGAAAAAATAATAGCATCGTTTATCGATGGTTGTTTGAAATCATAGTATGTATGTTCTTGAAATATTACATCTCTAAAGACAAATACTACATTGGTGGATGGATCATAAAATTTATAAGCTTTATGTTCATCAGGATCAACTAAAGATTTTTAAATGGCTGCCACTAGGCTTGTGCCCATGTCAAACTTTATAAAGAGTTTTGTTGTTGACGGCTTTGGTTTTGCATCTGTTTTGCACATAACAGGTTGTGGTAGTAGCTTCTGTCCAGAACTTCGCAGGTAGGTGTGCTTGATGCAGCATGGATCTGGCTGAGTTGAGAAGAGTTTGATTCTTCCTTTCTGCAATCGTGTTTTGTTGAGGTGAATAGGAAGTGGTGAACTGTCTTCTAATACCATGTTCAGCCATGTAGTCGGACATCTCATTAGAGATGTATTTGCCACCATCAGTTCGGAGTGCCTTCACATTTGTAGACGTTTGTGTCTCAACCATGGCCTTGAATCTCTTGAAGCATTGAAACGCTTCAGATTTGTGCTTAATGAACATGACTGTAGAATATCTAGATAATCATCTATGAAAGTGATAAAATAGATTGCATCTCCTAAGGACGGAGTTGGCATTGAATCACAAACATCGCTATGTTCAAGATCCAATACATGCTTTGTTTTGATGGAATGTGATTTGGAAAATTTGCTTCTAGAGTGTTTGTCATAGACGCATGATTCACAAAAGAAAGATTTCCTATCTAATGAAGAAGAAAAATACAATCCATCAACTAAGTTATTACAACGCATATAGGAAAGTGATCTTGTATTCACATGTCCAAATCGACTATAACACAAAATAGCATTATCGTTTACATTTTCATTAGAGATAATAGCTAATGCAACTGAATTAGAGAGTACGTAAAGATTTTCGACTCTAGTGCATGTAGTCAGAGTAGTACCTTTCTCGAATATTGTACACTGCTCAGATGAGAAAGTAACAGTGTAGCCCTCATTAGTTATCTTAGAGACTGATAATAGGTTCTTTGATAATTGAAGAACATGAAAGACGTTGGGAACACAAATAGATAGATCATTGTTGAAAGTGATCTTCATTGTTCCTTTGCCTTCCACATGTATGGTGCTTGAATCTCTGAGGTAGATGAATTGATCTCTGCTATAAGCTGCATACTCGGTAAACCATTCTTTGCGAGAGGTCATGTGTTGGGTAGCACCGTTGTCCAGGTACCAGCTATCACAGTCTTCGTTGTTGTTGTTGTAAACCATTAACAAATGTATTTCTTGCTCCTTGAATTCCGTTGCGTTGGAGGAGTCTGGTTGTTGCTGTTGTTGCTTCTTTGCCTCGTTGTAAATCTGGATACGACACTCTTTGATGTCGTGATTGGCTCTCTTGCAATATCTGCAGAAAAGCTTCTTGCACGGTCGACCATGCTCACCTTGAGTGTGAGGCTTCTGCTGTTGCTGCTGCACTTGATTATTGCCCTTGCATTAGGGGAGTTTTGAGCTCCAAAAAGACCCTTTAAGATTTCGTTCAAGATGATGTCTTTTATATTATTAAAATATTATAACACTTATACATTTTACTTGCCATAACTTTTTAATTATAGCTCAGAAGTATGTTATCTAACATATCATTGGAAAGCCCTTGCTAAACGCTTTCCAATGCACCAAACTGCGCTAAATTTGGACTTACCACTAAAAATTTATGCCATTTTTAGTGTGGAATCAAAATGTGGACTCAAAAAGTTACGTTACGTACATTTCAAATTTGAGTGTTTTAATTGGTCCATGTGTAAGAAAAATTTAAGAAAAAATATAAAAAGAATCTTTACAAAGGGTCTTTTTTGGATTTAGAACTCCTCTAATGGAATAGTCTTTCTTCTTGGTGTATAGAGCTATGGATTTGTCTTTGATAGACATGCTGCTAGTCTTTCTCCGTATTTCTTCTTGAAGTAGGTGACCAAACCTTTTAAGGAGTGAGGTCAGGTTGTGTGGAGATCATCACCACAGAGTGCTCATATGATTTTGGAAGAGAAGAAAGCAAGATGATGCACATCATCATCTTGAATAGAACATCCTACAGCTGATAACTAATCCAATAAAAACTTGAAGTTGTTGATGTGATAAGTGATGGCAGTAGAATTAGACATGCTAAGAGTAAAGAACTTCATTCTAAGATGTAATCTAGTGGCTATATCATGAGTCTCATAGAGATTTGATAACAAATCTAATACATCCTTAGAGATCTTGCATGTGGTAACATGGGATATTTGGGAGTTGGCCAAATTGAGTCTGATACATGCTACGGCCTTCTGATCTTTGATCTTCCATGCCTTTGCTTGATCACCATCTTCTAGTTTCAGGTCAGCACCTTCTACTACATCTTAAAGATCTCTATCTATCAACATCATCCGGGGTTTTAACTTCCAGATGTAGAAGTTAGAACCATTGAACTTGTCAATGGTTCTAGCCTCATTGGATGATGACAAAGGGCTACCAAGATGAGACATGATAACAATAATATAAATGGAACAAACTTAATCTCTCGGTTTATTTGAGCTATGCTTTGATACCAATCTGATGGGGCAAGGGAGATAGAAAAACGTAACCGGAGAAGAGAGCAAGAATATTGCGGAACAACTCTCCTGTTACAATCAGTTGCTAAATGCAAAATAGTCTAATAGACAGGTTATGCTAAATGTAATCACAGCTTTAAGTGTTCTAATTGTCCAACAGGATCTTAAAAATTAATTCATACTCTCAAAAACCAAGAGTACAGTCCACAGAAGTGATTAGAAATGGTTTGTGTGTGGTATTACTGAGAAAGGATTCAATGTGAAGTATGGTTCTGAAATAAATGGAAGAGCATTATGATATTGCGAGTCTCTCATGCGTCAAAGATAGCCATTGTCTGATCAGAAACTGAGGAGTCGTAGACGTCCATGTTTTGATCAGAGTGAGTAAACAAGCACAGTCAAACAACAATAAAGTGCAGTGTAGCTTAAATCTGTTATTGTATTGTTCCCTGATTTCAATCACAACAAGCATTCATTCTACGCTATACACAGATAGAAAGCAAGGTGCTGCTATATTACACTGAAGCACGAATAGCAATTACAACCAAAGATTGACGGCATAACTGGGAGGCTCAAATAATGTCTTATGGACGGAGCGTCTCACGTAATCTGTGCTGGAATGATCTATTTATAGATTGCATCCATATATTAACTACTATAAATGATTGCCACCTAATTAGATAAGTCGTTGTACTTGGAAGTATATGGCTTCTGTGACAACTGTGCATAATGTAACCCATAGGGAATGTTGACGTGGATGAGGGCATCTATGTTCTCTCACTCACATTCTAGGGAAAGTGGCTTTCTCTCACTTCGCAAATTTGGGAAGTGGCTGGGAACGTCCCTCGTTCAAAGTAGATGACATTCAGCATTTTCTCTCTTTTCAGGATTTTGCGAAAAAGCCGAAGGTGCCCTTAAAATGTTAGTGTCTTTAACAGTTTAACTCTCTCGCACTTTTCAGGAAAATGCGAAAAAAAACCGAAGGTGTTGATAATACAATTTGTTGAAAAAATTAAAGAAAAATTAAATCAGAGACAAGGTCATGCGAGGAGCAATGCCATCACTTCTTGGAGATATTTTTTGCAAAGTGAAGACCTCCAAAGGCAATGAAGTGATTTGTTGTGGGGTTGACGAATTGAACTTCATGGCCATTCCTTCATCTGCTTGGGAGAGTCCGACATTGTACATTTTTTATAATCTTGAGTCGAACAGTTCAAGTTACATCACTACATTGGTGCGACATTGCCTGGCCACCCTCATGGCAGAACACAAATTGTGTGTTATTGTGCTATTTTTGGAACAGAGTATTAAAGAGGGAGTCAAGGGAAGTTTAAAAACAATGCAGGACATAAAACTCTCGATATTTGAGGGTTATTACGAGCTTGCTATCCCTTTAAAACAAGGCGGAGTGCAAATGCAAAATTTGCAACCTGTTCTATATGTCCTATACAATGTGGATGCACCAAGTGATCTGAGTGCATGTGTGCATCACATTTTTGAGTCTGTGTTTTGGCGACCAAGGGAAGGTGCCTAAAAATTTTGTGACTTGTACTCCGGCTGCTAAAAGCAGAGCAAAACATTGGGAAGGCATCAACTCCATTGTTGAGTCTTAGGTTGCCATCCAAAGTTTCTTTGGTCGCAAGTTTGAGCCTCCCCTTGGAAACCAAGAAGCATTGTTGAGTCTTTCTCTGCTGGTCGGCGGTCTGCTTGTTCAGGTTATCTTATTGTGTGGTGCCGTTATTAAATGTCATGGGTCACAAACTTATATGTGTCAACACTCCCAAAAATATCGGACGGACTAAGTCTTATCTCGATGTTGTAAGATCTTTGCAGTTGAGTTCTAAAAGCTAGTCTTCCGGAGAACCGTAGTCGAGGGATGTGGGTTCTCATGATGTAGAATTAGATTCAGGTTCAGATAATACTTAGGGCAAGGCATAGATTCATATATTTTGTAATACATTGTAAATGCTCCAAGCGGTAGGGGTTGTTACCACCATTTTGCATAATATAATAGACAAACTCATTTTCAAAATCAGTTGTTATGGATGTTTGTTGAATGTCTCATAAGATATTTGAATATTTTCATTTGAATAAGAGATTCAAAATCAGTTGTGATAGATGTTTGTTGAATATCGTACATACGTGAGCCAGATTTGGCTTGTTACTCCACCATCCTTCATGTGGAGTAGTGTGAGGAACGTCAGATTTGCCAGTCCTGTTCTGTAGGTAGGCAGTTGCAGCTACTGCTTCAGCCCATAGTGATTTTGATGCCTTTGAGTAGGTCATCATGCACCTTGCTGCTTCCATGAGAGTCCTATTTTTCCTCTCTGCAATACCATTGGGTTGTGGTGTATACACTGTAGTCTTCCTATAAAGGATGTCGAGACTGCTACAAAAATCAGCAAGTCAGTTGGAGGCATGTTCTCCACCTCTGTCGGTTTGTAGCTGCTTCACTTTCTTCTCAGTCCATTTCTTTGCCCAATTTACATATTTTGTAAATTTGTCAAGTGCTTCTGACTTGTTGTGGATGAAGTAGACAACTACAAACCTACTGAAATCATCAATGAAGGTGATATAATTTCTCGAGCCTCCCACAGAGACTACATCAAAGGGTCCACAGATGTTCAAATGTACATGACATCTTGCCTTTGTTGCACACATCACAAGATGTGAGATTGGTTGCATCTTTGATGCTAACACCTGTGAATACTTCATTTTGGCTAGCCTTGTATAAAGACATCGTATTCATATGACATAATCTTCTATGCCATAGAATGTCCATAGACTCATGGATCTGATGAGCTTGTTCTATGGCAAGGCATACCTTCAAGTGATACAGGTTGCCTTTCTGCTTGTCATGTGCCAAACTTAGCAATCAAACATCTAGTCCATTCATTAACATCAAATTATAATGGAAATGCAAGAAAGAAAAAAAATAAGCCAAAAACCAAGAAACTAGACAAATGTAGCAAAACTTCACCAAATTATGCAAAGTAAGGTATTATTATTCATGATTATTGATCATTCACAAGATATTGTTGTTCTGTAGATACTGCAAGAGAAACAACCACGAGATTCAAGATTGTCGGATACTACAAGCAAAGAACAACAACAAGGGACAATCAAATCAAGGGGCCAATGCAGCTACAGAAGCTCCATAGCCCATTCAAGAATTGGATCATGATGTCTTCATGACCAGCCATCAAGGAGCATCCAACAACAATTCTTGGTTCCTAGATTTCGGTGCCACTCAGCATATGATTAGCCTCATTGGATGTTTCGAGTTCTATACACCACACAGTACCAACAAATACGTTCACCTTGTCGATAATAGCACACAGGCTATTAAAGGTGAAGGTACTGTAAGATTAAGCTTTGAAAATGATCAGTCTAAGATACTCTCTAAAGTCCTATATGTACCCAATCTATTTACAAATCTGCTCTCTGTAAGCAGAATCACAAATCTAGGACATAAAGTAGAATTTGAATGTGATCAATGCAAAGTAGTTGATAGGACAGGCAAGATCCTAGCACTTGGAAAGAGGCATGAATACTTGTATAGATTAAGTCATTGCTTTTCTGCCTCTAGTCAGGCGCTCAGTACTTCTATTTGAGCAAATAAAAGTTTACTTTGGCATTATAGACTTGGTTGCTTGAATCATGCTTCTGTACAACAAATATATATTTGTTGATTTTTTCTCGAGTGCTAGTATTCGTAGGACACCAACTTTATTTGTTTGCAAGAATTTATCAGATGAGACTTTGTCAGATCTCATGGATCAAGGCTGGGATAGTAAAACAAATAATGACATAGAATGCAGGATTAAAAAGTCTTCAATGATCTTTCGTTATCATATCGAAAAGCAAATGCTCAATCTCACATTTAGCTATCAGAGATACAAGAAAATTGAAGGTACATGGCTACCACTGGATCAAGACTTTGAACTAAATGGTCACACAAACCGAATGGAGATAAGCATTATCTATAATGAGGAATATTTGACTATGGTTGAGGTGGAAGAGCATTGGAAGCTTGATTTTATCAGAACAGAGCTCATGCTATTACAAACCAATCTACCAACATATTTCAGATTTATCATCAACGGAAGACTCGTAAGTACTTTATGTTTATTGCCATTTCAAAATAGAACAAAATAATTGAAAATGTCATCATTTACAATTGCACATTCACTAATATTTGTCATGTCACAGGTGCGAAAAAGACAACAGTTGATAACATGTCTGCAAAGATCTATCTACAACAATTACCATTGTGGGAGAACAATAGCTTCAAATAAACTTTAGTAAAGATCTATGTATACACTCTTTCATTCAATAAATGAAAGCCCAAGTTGGGCATTAGTACATGTATTTTGTGCTCCCAAATTCATGAAATGGAGCAGCATTTGATATATCAATGTATATTTTTCTATGAATTATATACATGTGCAATCTATTTTTGTTCTATGCTATCTGTATTTGTTCTAATCTTTATTTAGTATAATTACATCGTCCTTTGCACCATCATCAACAATGGGAGGCTGAATCCTTGCCCTAGCCAATATGATCAGGATAATTTCTTGTCTAAATCTGTACACCTGGTTTGATGTGTACTCAGGAAGTGTAAACTACAAGATAGAACATTCATGTATTAGTAATGGCTAAAAACATCAACAAAATAGAAAACTAATTTTCTTTAGCTGCAATGCTGAGAACTATTTCCATTGATAATGCCAATGATAAAGCATTAAACAGCAAGAAGCATTTAGTATATCTTACTTGGTATGATAAGGGACGAGCAGGTATTTTGTTGCTATTGTGAATGCACTACTCAGACACTGTGACAATGTGTCATTATTCTCCTTGAAGGCCTGAAGCAAAAAGTTACTTAGCACCAGCAACTCATTGGATGAATCTCTTGCAATGCCATATTGGATGAATCTCTTGCAATGCCATATT